>CM076575.1:1877555413-1877906728 GCA_034641835.2 Pinus albicaulis | reverse complement strand
AGGAGAGTATCCATGGGTTTAAGTATCTCCTTTGCATACTTGCCTTGAGACACAAAAAGTTCACCACCCCGCTGCCATATTTCCAATCCAAGGAAATAATGAAGGAAGCCCATATCCTTCATTTCGAACTCCCTTGCAAGATCCTCCTTGCATGATTGTATCAGTTGCTCATCACCAGTCAAAATTAGATCATCAACATAAAGGACAATGATAAATATCTTACCCTCAACCACAATATGGTATAGGTTTTCATCTGCTTCACTTTTGATGAAGCCCAATTTGGTGAAATAGCTGTCTATCCGAGTGTACCAAGCACGAGGTGCTTGCTTCAACCCATATAATGATCTTTTGAGTCGGCACACATGCGACTCACTGTTGAAGATCTCGAAACCTTCAGGCTACTCTATGTACACCTCTTCCTCAATGATCCCATTGAGAAACACAATTTTCACATCCATCTAATGAATGCACCAACCCATCTGTGCTGAGAGTGAAAGGATGGATCTTATGGAAGAGTACCTTGCGAGAGGTGCAAAGGTCTCATCGTAATCTATGCACTCAATCTGTGAGAAGCCTCGAGCCACAAATCTGGACTTTTATTTCTCCACACTCCCATCAGCAACTTGCTTTACCTTGTAGATCCATCTCGAACCTACCATTGATTTGTCAACCGGTCTTGAGACAATTTCCCATGCACTGTTTTTGACAATGGAGTCATACTCCTCCACCATTGCATCAACCCAAGTAGGCTGCTGCACTGATTCCTAAAAGGAATATGGTTTAGTCACAATAAATTTTCTCATGAGAGCCATGTATCCAGTAAATCGATCAGGAGATTGTCTCTGTTTGCGCTATGAAGTAGGGGCTCCTACATTCTGTGCAGCATGAAGTCTTAGCCTATCAGCTTCCGTGGTGCGCCTTCTGCCATTTCTGATGGATGGCTCTGCATGAGTGGCTTCCTCCACTTCATGAACCTCCTCATGTGGCTAATCCACATCTTGAGACTCAACCTTGGGAACCAGTAGTTGCTCCTCTACATGCAAGTCCAACTCCCTCTTAAGGGACAACCGCATGGATTTCACATCATCAAATTTTATATCCCGTTGCACAACAATCATTCTACTATTTGGAAAATACACACAATAATTATGGGGTGTTTTTGTGTACCGCACAAAAATCCCAACTTCAGTAGTCAGTTCCAGCTTCTTCCTAGCATCCTTGGTCACATGCACATAAACAGATGAGCCAAAAATATTAAAGTGTGAAACATCAGGTTTCCTACCAGTGAAAGCTTCTTCAGGTGTACTCATGCCAGGTAGTCTATGAGGACAACGGTTTTGCACATAAACCGCAGTGTTGCATGCTTCCATCCACAAATGCATTGGTTGGCCCTGATCATGCAACATTGCTCATGCTGCACCCACGATCATTCTAGTCTTCCTCTCTGCGACCCCATTTTGCTATGGGTTATGAGGCACTATGAGTTCTCTTCGAATTCCTTCTTTGTTGTAGAAGTTCTTGAATTCGTTAGATATTTATTCACCACCATTATCACTCCTAAGAGCCTTCACTTGCTTCCCCGAATCTTTCTTCACCAATGCCTTAAACTCACGGAACTTAGAGAATGTTTGATATTTCTTCTGCATGAATAATATCCAGCATTTATGAGAAAATTCATCAACAAAGATTACATAGTACTTATGTTTGGTTGTTGAAGCAACCGAGAATGGTCCAGACAAGTTTGTGTGAACTCTCTCAAGGAGCCCCGAAGCTCAATTTTCCTTCTCATGAAAGGTGGACTTTACATACTTCCCCATGGTGCAACCCTTGCACTGATCTAACTGAGCAAGTGTTCCCATTGGAAGTCTAGTAGATATTTGCTGCATGAATTTCAAGGCTCCATGATGAAGATGGCCCAATCGCATGTGCCATAATTCACCCTCATCTTGGCTCACCACTTTTTCTGCCTTGCCCATCATGGAAGTGCAGCCATCTGCCTCTAGCTTGTAGATATTTTTAACTTGAATCCCTATCCTCTTGGCTTGACCAGTTGTTTTATGTCGAAGGAAAGCTTTTCATCACTAAAAACAATGTCATAACCTCTATCCTCCAACATTGTGACTGAGACCAAATTTTTCTTCAAACCTAGTACATGCATTACATATTTTAGTTGAAATGGTTTACCTGAATCCCTCTGAAAGGTAATGGTACCAATCTCGGTAGCACTGTACCTTCCGTCATCGTCCATCTCAATATACATCTGGAGATCTTTCTCCTCCAAGTCACTAAAAAGTTACTTATCTCCTGTCATGTGAAAGGAAGTGCCACTATCCAAATACCACACCGATCCCAATGCACTTGACACCATGCATGAAATCAATGAGAAGTCAAGCTCAAATTGTGAGGAAAGGGCCTCACCAGCTACAAATACAACAACCTTCTTGTTCTTCTTCTTTTGTGGATAGTTAGTAGCAAAATTCCCATGTTTGTGACAATGAAAACACTTCACCTTGGACATGTCCTGCTTCTTGCCTTTGGACTCGGATTTTGAATGGGATTTCTTCCCCTTTCCTTTCCTTGCCTTGGTTGCCACATCACAATCTTCTTCATCTTCATTCTTAGAATAAAATCCATCTCTGGTGGTCCTCTTGAACTCCTTTTGCACCGAATTCGACCATAGTCATTCCCAATTTAGCAAATTTTCCCTTCCATTGACAAGGTCTTGATAAATGTGCCACTCTTAGGAAGTCCTAAGAGAGCCAAGCTCACCAAATCATCATCAACGATTGTTATTCCCACACTCCCCAATTCATCCCGACATTGGACAAACTTCATGAGATATTTTGGAATGGAGTTGCCCTTCTCCATCTTGATCTTCCTGAGTTTATCTTTGAGCGCCAATTTCCTATGGTCACTGCTGATTTGCAATAGATCCGTAAAAGCCTTCCACATTGCATATGGTGTGGATTTCCCATGGAGGCTTGAGACAATGTGGTCTCGTACTCCGTCCAATAGGGTCATCCTTGCCTTTTCCACTTTCTTTTTCCATGCATCAAGTAATGCAACATCTATGGAAGCGGGCTTAGCAACATCATTATCAATGAATTCCTTTAGTCCATTGTCTTCAAGTACTGCTTCCATCTTGTCCTTCCAAGAAATGTAGTTCAAGCTACCCTAGAGTGCATACTCTAGCCTCAAGAAATTCAAAGCCATTTTGATCTTGAATCAGTTGTAGCACCAAGAAAGTCTTTCTACAAATTCGAATTCTATCCAGTCACAAACTCAGCTCCTGCTTCACTTCTGCAATTTCTTGTGCTCTGATACCATGTGGAAATTATACAACATGTATGCATATTTTGGATTCACTTGATCTAACAATGTTCTAAAGTTAAATACTGAATCTCTTCTACAAATCTTTGCGGAAATAAAAACAAAATATCCAATCACATAAGCATGAAGAAAGATCAATCACACACAACACAGATAATTTCCCGCAAAAAGCTTACAGGTAAAAAACCCACTATATTCTATTGTATATTATATCATGAATCATAAAACAATTACATACAAAACTCTTATCACGTGAGCCCTCAGTACATCAGCTAATTGTCTCACACTGTCATACAAAAACTGGAAAATTCCTTACCCATTTTACTGTCTTTAGACAACCCGCCTTCACTGCGCAATCCCTGAATTGATGCAATACTGCCTGCCTTGACTGCGCAAGTATCATGGGCACTCCAATGAGTGTTTTCCTGCATGTGTGAAAGTGGATAATGTGACAACTGATATTCAACTTCCCTTTCACTTAGAACTCAACTGGGTCTCCACTGGATCTCACATGCATGTAGCTAATAATAGTAAATCCTTAGTTGCATGTGAGATCACTGCATGTGAATTAAATAATATTTAATTCACTTGATCTCTCACTACTTGTATCTTGAGTTACTGCTAGCACACTAAGTTTAACTCATTTAACTGAGTTAATTTTTTTACAGCTTGAATTAACTAATGCACCACTGCACTTCGAACTTTGTTACAACTAGAATTACTTTTCATGTCCCACCAACCAACCTCTAACTCGAAATTCCCTAGCTAACTGAATTTTCCACTTCAATTAACTATTTCAAGTCCACATTGAGAATAGATTACAATTTAATGTCCATCTAAATTAAGGGATAATAAAAATAGACATGCACCCAAAAATAGGCATGTTTGCCCCACCATAGTGTAGGTGCTTAATGCAACCAGGTTCTTAATGCACTAGTGTGAGTGTTGAATCTTCTTGTTGAATCTCAACATTGAATGTATGGGAAACACGGTTCTCTCAAAATAATCATAAACTAATCGACATGCAATGGAGATATGAAATAAAAAACATAATAAGCTCTTGAAGTTTCAATATAAGAAACATGTGTTTGGAACGAAAAATCAAACATCAAACAGAAACTACCTAAGAGAGGGAGTTTGAAGAGAGATAACTCCAGGCAAGAACAAAGAGTAGCATCAAGGTGTTGTATCATTTCAAATTCATCAATATACCATATATTATAGAGAAATGCAGTAAGAAAATCATAGATTGAAAGTCGAAGGAGTGGAATTTTTCTTGGTCCGTGATTCTATTGTTCCCAGAAACCTTCCTTTACCCTTGTGCCGGTTACCATGAGCTCTTAGCCTCTGTGAATAGATATTGTACTAGTAATCCACTTGTGTCCCAAGTATAGGTGTGATAAAGTAGAAACCATTATGTAAGTGATACGTTCTATACAATACTATGGTTACCATAATGATTAAGCTCGACATGATGAGGTGTTCTAGACCATTCATTACTATAGATCCATGGAGTTAGTTATCTTGCTGAATTGCGATAAGTTCTTTGTATAAGTAAAAATATCATAACCACACATATCCAGTTAGACCTAGACCCAAGAAAAAAGATGCAACAACTTACTCCTAATATGATACATTTAGAAAAAATAGATCTCTTTATTCTTTATTTTATCTCACATACCAATATGATCAGACAGATAGAAGCAAGATTTTGCTTTGACGTTCAGCGCCTTCATGCTTGCTGGCTTGAATATGAATCGAGGGAGGGATGCTGGAATTAATTGCTCACCCAGAACAATTTTACTTTGTTATGTGAATAGCGAGATCTTCTCTAAGTTTACAATAGACAAGTGGGATGTTACCCATCAATAAAAAAGGATGGGTACTAGTGTCTTTTTAAGGCTTGATTAAGGTGGTACACTCTCTAGTTAGGAGGGAAACTGACTAAGACTGAAGCTAAGGCAAGACCTTAGGGTAAGACTCAAGCTAGTCCAGTTTAGAGGCCATGGGACTATAACGCTAAGACTAAATCTAGTCTATTTAGGCTAATTCCCATGGAGCTTTAGACACAGAACTAAGGATTTCACTCTATGGTTTAAGGTAATAGTGCTTTCACTCTATGGAGCTTACTGCCATGGAAAGGCTATACCTTATTCTTCACTGTAGCTCAGGGGAGTTGTTATAAAGAGAAAAGAAGGCAAAAATAATAGGTCCATACTAAGAATAACATCTAGTTATCACAATGGAACTTATAGTGCCTATTTATTTTAAAGGAAACAATAAGAAGCTTCTTCACTAGAGCTCTGGGGAATAGTTAGAATAGAATAAAAATAAGGCACTGCTCTGGTAAAGCGAATAGAAATCACAATATTACTTTCTTTCTTTTTTTCTAAAGAATGGAGACAACATTCTTATTATTTGTTGTAGCTCTTAGGGGACTAGCTTCACTTACACTAAGCTCTAGAAGTGCCTCTTCCTTTCTCATAAGAGATTAATAACATATCTCATAAATATACCTATTCTTGTCCAATATAATTGCATAATCTCTTATATCAAAGAGATATTTCTAATCAGGTATATAATAGGGAATCTAGATCTATCTCAATCTAATTATTGGGATCAAACACTAAGTTTGTTTGCTTGGAATAGATCCCATAAAACCTTCAAATAAATACATGTGGAGTTGAAAACTACAATTATATCAATCTCATTTCGACTATTATTGGGATATTTGCACTACACATTTGCTAATTAAAACTAGTTGGATTAGGATTAGGAAAAATATAATAAGTCTATTGTTAGTTCCAGAAAAGCTAGTTGAATCAGGCTTAGCAACAAACTAATTAGTCGTTCTAACTATTCTATTAATTAGAGACTAAATTTTTCTCTTAAGGCTTCCATGGAACCAAAGAAATACCAACGAGCATTGGACTAAGACTAATCAAGTTAGAAAGAATAAAGAAATAACTTAGGGAAACAAGTATCCATGGAACTTACTGTACAACTAAAGCTAGTCTTCTTTATGGCTAGTAGTTATGGATTTCACTTTTAAGGTGATTTTCACTCTTTGTGAAATAGCATAGTTTGGCCCATGCAATAATTTTAGTTGGAAAATAATTTACAACACCTTATCATTTCACCTTTTTCCTTAAGCCTTTCCCCTATTGTTAGAAGCCATAACTTTTATTTTCCCTCACACTTTATTTAGCCAAGTCTAGTGATTGATTTATTTCTATATTGCCAGTATTATTAGAGGGTCCCACAGACATAGGGCCAACAAATAGACACCCGATGGATGGAAGGAGGGAGCCAGAGAACAAATACAAACCTGATGGATAAAGGGGGGGGGGGGGGCTTAAAAAATGAACAATCAACAAGGGGTCATGGAAAGAATAAGAAACAAGAAGGAAAGGTTAAGGATCCTTGGGCTTAAAGCACTAGGATTCAATCTCATTACTAGGTTTGGTTCCTCATCCATTCACTCGGGGCTTACTATCCTAGCTTGGCAACATGGATTTTAACTACTAGATTAGTAACTATTGACTAACTGATTGACTGACTATCAAACTGAATAGTTGATTAGGGGAGGGGTGCACAATCAGGGTACACCCCTTTCCCACTATTAATCCAACAACTAATACCTTCCCTTGCATCTTCGATCAACATGCAACATGGTGGGATCATTCCGACCCAATCTTCACCTTTACTTTCGATCTAACCCATAATTTTTATCAATCAAGTCAATCCCATCCATCATAAGAAGGATTCAGTCCTTCGATTAGATGAGGGGAAGATAGCCCATCACAGTTGCTTGCCCCTATCAATCCATCAGATGAACTCGAGAAACAAGCACAAACTTACATGAAACCATTCCTTGCTAGTATCACTATTTTTCGGAGTTCACGTCGTAGTGATAAAGGGTCTCTCGCAGTTACAATTAGGGGAAATTTTGACGGAGAATAATCCACTCTTTATAACAAGCAAGCCTCACTTTTGTGCAGCAAGTCAACCTAGATCCCTTCCTTTGTACTTAGTTAGTGAGTTAGTTAGGTGAAGTTGATTGGGTTTGATTGACTCGAGTGAAGTGAGAAAAATGAATGCCAAGCTTTCCCGAAGGCCAGTAGCTGAGAGAAGGAAGAGGTTAACTTATAGTTTATTCTACTCGTCACACTTATTGCTTCTCTATACCAACTGTTAAAGAGACTTGCCATCTTGTTGTTAGCTTGAGCTTGGAACACACACCGGGCCAACAATAGTAATTTACCAATCTAACTACATCTATAAGGCACCTTCTTTCAATAAAAAGAAACCATGGAAACCAATCTAACTACGCCTACAGGGCTCGGCCCAGTGCAGTCCTCTCGCACTATGGTCCAACGAACATTGGTGGGGGATAATCCGTTCCCATGTGATTCGACCAATATCGTAGGAATCACAAGGATTTACCGCTTATATTCTTCTTCCATACCTTTTCTATCTATCTAGACCAGTGAACTATTTGGAATAGGGATAGGCCAAAAACAATACGAGCAATTGCTCCTTCTCCCTCGAACCCTCTAGCACCAGTGATGACCTGCTTAGCTCTTCTCATTTGGTCTAAAATGGAAATAAATAAATAGAAATTTGTAGGTATGTGTGGGCACCTCCTTAATTCTATGAGGAGAGGCAAGTGTACTCGTACTAACTATTCCACACTGGCAAGTCCAATTTTATAGTTAGGTCCTAAAGGTGAATCTTTACACTTTTAGAATTAGTTGGAGCCGTAGTTCGTTCATTCTTGGATCAGATAACCCTCTTTTCTATCTATATATTCCCACCGGTCTATATCTTCACACCGGTGAGGCAAAGCTAATTGCTCGTTTCAGAGCCTATTATGTTATTAGTAATTGCGGAGATTCCCTTTCTTTCGGTGGGAGAGGCTAACTTGACCCAATTTGACTCAACTTAACAATGACATATGAGTGATAAGGGGAACATAAATCAGATTGGTTCACCAAGGTAAGCAAGCCAACCTTCCTCATTTTTATGAAATGCACATTGAAGGAGATTTAAACGTGGGAGAAATGGAGAGAGTCGCCGAACAACGACTCCGCTCAACTGGAGAGAAGGGTTTTAATACGTAGATAATATATTATTATTCTCGGAACAATGCTTGGGCGGGAATAGGTTTGTGTAAAGATGCAGGTTTATTGAATTATTCTATAGTGCCACTATATTCTATTGTATATTATATCATGGATCATGAAACAATTACATATAAAACTCTTATCACATGAGCCATCAGTACCTCAGCTAATTGTCTCACACTATCATACAAAAACTGGCAAATTCCTTACCCATTTTATTGTCTTTAGACAACCCGCCTTCACAGCGCAATCCCTAAATTGATGCAATACTGCCCGCCTTGACTGCGCAAGTATCATGGGCACTCCAATGAGTGTTTTCCTGCATGTGTGCAAGTGGATATGTGACAACTGATATTCAACGTCCCTTTCACCTAGAACTCAACTGGGTCTCCACTGGATCTCACATGCATGCAGCTAATAATAGTAAATCCTTAGTTGCATGTGAGATCACTGCATGTGAATTAAATAATATTTAATTCACTTGATATCTCACTACTTGTATCTTGAGTTACTGCTAGCACACTGAGTTTAACTCATTTAACTGAGTTAAATTGTTTACAGCTTGAATTAACTAATGCACCACTGTATTTCAAACTTTGTTACAACTAGAATTACTTTTCATGTCCCACCAACCAACCTCTAACTCGAAATTCCCTAGCTAACTGAATTTTCCACTTCAATTAACTATTTCAATTCCACATTGAGAATAGATTACAGTTTAATGTCCATCTAAATTAAGGGATAATAAAAATGGACATGCACCCAAAAATAGGCATGTTTGCCCCACCATAGTGTAGGTGCTTAATGCAACCAAGTTATTAATGCTCTAGTGTGAATGTTGAATCTTCTTGTTGAATCTCAACGTTGAATGTATGGGAAACACGGTTCTCTCAAAATAATCATAAACTAATCGACATACAATGGAGATATGAAATAAAAAACATAATAAGCTCTCGAAGTTTCAATATAAGAAACATGTTTTTGGAACAAAAAATCAAACATCAAACGGAAACTACCTAAGAGAGGGAGTTTGAAGAGAGATAATTCCAGGCAAGAACAAAGAGTAGCGTCAAGGTGTTGTATTATTTCAGATTCATCAATATACCATATATTATAGAGAAAGGCAATAAGAAAATCATAGATCGAAAGTCGAAGGAGTGGAAGTTTTCTTGGTCCGTGATTCTATTATTCCCAGAAACCTTCCTTTACCCTTGTGCCGGTTACCATGAGCCCTTAGCCTGTGTGAATAGATATTGTACTAGTAATCCACTTGTGTCCCAGGTATAGGTGCGATAAATTAGAAACCATTATGTAAGTGATACGTTCTATACAATACTATGGTTACCATAATGATTAAGCTCGACATGATGAGGTGTTCTAGACCATTCATTAATATAGATCCATGAAGTTAGTTATCTTGCTAAATTGCGATAAGTTCTTTGTATAAGTAAAAATATCATAACCACACATATCTAGTCAGACCTAGATCCAAGAAAAAAGATGCAACAACTTACTCCTAATATGATACATTTAGAAAAATTAGATCTCTTTATTCTTTATTTTATCTCACGTACCAATATGATCGGACAGATAGAAGCAAGATTTTTCTTTGACGTTCAGTGCCTTCATGATTGCTGGCTTGAATATGAATGGAGGGAGGGATGCTGGAATTAATTTCTCACCCAGAACAAGTTTGCTTTGTTATGCGAATAGCGAGATCTTCTCTAAGTTTACAACAGACAAGTGGGATGTTACCCATCAATAAAAAAGGAAGGGTACTAGTGTCTTTTTAAGGCTTGATTAAGGTGGTACACTCTCTAGTTAGGAGGGAAACTGACTAAGACTGAAGCTAAGGAAAGACCTTAGGGTAAGACTGAAGTTAGTTGAGTTTAGAGGCCATTGGACTATAACGCTAAGAATAAATCTAGTCTATTTAGGCTAATTTCCATGGAGCTTTAGAGCTTTAGACACATAACTAAGGATTTCACTCTATGGTTTAAGGCAATCGTGCTTTCACTCTATGGAGCTTACTGCTATGGAAAGGCTATACCTTATTCTTCACTGTAGCTCAGGGGAGTTGTTATAAAGAGAAAAGAAGGCAGAAATAATAGTTCCATACTAAGAATAAAATCTAGTTATCACAATGGAACTTATAGTGCCTATTTATTTCAAAGGAAACAATAAGATGTTTCTTCACTAGAGCTCTGGGGAATAGTTGGAATAGAATAAAAATAAGGCAATGCTTTGCTAAAGCGAATAGAATCACAATCTTACTTACTTTCTTTTTTTCCAAAGAATGGAGACAACATTATTATTATTTGTTGTAGCTCTCAGGGGATTAGCTTCACTTACGCTCAGCTCTAGAAGTGCCTCTTCCTTTCTAGTAAGAGATTAATAACATATCTCATAGATATACCTATTCTTATCTAATATAATTGCATAATCTCTTATATCAGAGAGATATTTCTAATCAGGAATATAATAGGTAATCTAGATCTATCTCTATCTAATTATTGGGGCCAAACACTAAGTTTGTTTTCTTGGAATAGATCCCATAAAACCTTCAAATAAATACACGTGGAGTTGAAAACTACAATTATATCAATCTCATTTCGACTATTATTGGGATATTTGCACTACACATTTGCTAATTAAAACTAGCTGGATTAGGCTTAGGCAAAATATAATAAGTCTGTTGTTAGTTCCAGAAAAGCTAGTTGAATCAGGCTTAACAACAAACTAATTAGTCATTCTAACTGTTCTATTAATTGGAGACTAAAGTTTTCTCTTAAGGTTTCCATGGAACCAAAGAAAGACCAACGAGCATTGGACTAAGACTAATCAAGTTAGAAAGAAGAAAGAAATAACTTAGGGAAACAAGTATCCATGGAACTTACTGTACAGACTAAAGCTAGTCTTCCTTATGGCTAGTAGTTATTGATTTCACTATTAAGGTGATTTTCACTCTTTGTGAAATAGCATAGTTTATCTAATGCAATAATTTTAGTTGGAACATAATTTACAACACCTTATCATTTCACCTTTTTCCTTAAGCCTTTCCCCTATTGTCAGAAGTCATAACATTTATTTTGCCTCACACTTTATTTACCCAAGTCCAATGATTGATTTCCTTCTGTATTGCCAATATTATTAGAGGGTCCCACAGACATAGGTCCAACAAATAGAAACCTAATGGACGGAAGGAGGGAGCCAGAGGACAGATACAAACATGATGGATAAAGGTGGGGGGGGGCTTAAAAAATGAACAATCAACAAGGGGTCATGGAAAGCATAAGAAACAAGAAAGCAAGGTTAAGGATCCTTGGGCTTAAAGCACTAGGATTCAATCTCATTACTAGGTTTGGTTCCTCATCCACTCACTAGGGGCTTACTACCCTGGCTTGGCAACACCGATTTTAACTACTAGATTAGTAACTATTGACTAACTGATTGGCTCACTATCAAACTGAATAGTTGATTAGGGGAGGGGTGCACAATTAGGGTATACCCCTTTCCCACTATTAATCCAACAACTAATACCTTCCCTTGCCTCTTCGATCAACAAGCAACATGGTGGGATCATTCCAACCCAATCTTCACCTTTACTTTCGATCTAACCCATAATTTTTATCAATCAAGTCAATCCCATCCATCATAAGAAGGATTCAGTCCTTTGATTAGATGAGGGGAAGATAGCCCGTCATAGTTGCTTGCCCTTATCAATCCATCGTAGGAACTCGAGAAACAAGCACAAACTTACATGAAACCATTCCTTGCTAGCATCACTATTTTTCGGAGTTCACGTCGCAGTGACAAAGGGTCCATCATAGTTACAATTATGGGAAATTTTGACGGAGAATAAACCACTCTTTATAACAAGCAAGCCTCACTTTTGTGTAGCAAGCCAACCCATATCCCTTCATTTTTACTTATTTAGTGAGTTAGTTAGGTAAAGTTGATTGGGCTTGATTGACTCGAGTGAAGTGAGAACAATGAATGCCAAGATTTCCCGAAGGCCAGTAGCTGAGAGAAGGAAGAGGTTAACTTATAGTTTATTCTGCTCGACACACTTATTGCTTCTCTATACCATCTGTTAAAGAGACTTGCCATATTGTTGTTAGCTTGAGCTTGGAACACACACCGGGCCAACAATAGTAATTTACCAATCTAACTACATCTATAAGGCACCTTCTTTCAATAAAAAGAAACCATGGAAACCAATCTAACTACGTCTATAGGGCTCGACCCAGTGTAGTCCTCTCGCACTATGCTCCAGCAGAAATTGGTGGGGGATAATCCGTTCCCATGTGATTCAACCAGTATCGTATGCATCGCAAGAATTTACCACTTATATTCTTCTTCCATACCTTTTCTATCTATCTAGACCAGTGAACTATTTGGAATAGGGATAGGCCAAACAAAATACGAGCAATTGCTCCTTCTCCTTCAAACCCTCCAGCACCAGGGATGACCTACTTAGATCTTCTCATTTGGTATAAAATGGCAATAAATAAATATAAATTTGAGGTATGTGTGGTCACCTCCTTAATTCTATGAGGAGAGGTAGGTGTACTCGTACTAACTATTCCACACTGGCAAGTCTAGTTTTATAGTTTTGTTTTATAGTAAGGTCCTAAAGGTGAATCTTTACACTTTTAGAATCAGTTGGAGTCGTAGTCCGTTCATTCTTGGATCAGATAACCCTCTTTTCTATCTATATATTCCCACCGGTCTATATCTTCCCACTGGTGAGGCGAAGATAATTGCTCGTTTCAGAGCCTATTATGGTATCAATAATTGCGGAGATTCCCTTTCTTTCAATGGGAGAGGCTAACTTGACCCAATTTGACTCAACTTAATAATGAAATATGAGTGATAAGGGGAACATAAATCAGATTGGTTCACGAAGGTAAGCAAGCCAACCTTCCTCATTTTTATGAAATGCACATTGAAGGAGATTTAAACGAAGGAGAAATGGAGAGAGTCGCCGAACAATGACTCTGCTCAACTAGCGAGAAGGGTTTTAGTACATAGATAATATATTATTATTCTCGGAACAATGCTTGGGCGGGAATGGGTTTGTGTAAAGATGCGGGTTTATTGAATTATTCTATAGTGCCACTATATTCTATTGTATATTATATCATGGATCATGAAACAATTACATACAAAACTCTTATCACATGAGCCCTCAGTACATTAGCTAATTGTCTCACACTGTCATACAAAAACTGGCAAATTCCTTACCCATTTTATTGTCTTTAGTCAACTCGCCTTCACTGCGCAATCCCTGAATTGATGCAATACTACTCCTGCCTTGACTACGTAGGTATCATGGGCACTCCACAATACGGATTATGGTACATTGTGCAAGTGGATAATGACACACAACCTTTATTCAACTTCTTTTTCACCAGAACTCAATCGAGCTCCACCTGATTCTGCAGCATGCAAACTTACCAATAGTAAAATCCTCGCTGTACGTAGATCGCATGAATTAAATAATATTTAATTCACTTGATCTATCACTACTTAGTCTGATATCGTTTAAAACACTTCCAGTTTACCCACTTAATCGAGTTAAATTGTTTACAACTTGAGATAACTAATGCACCACTGCACTTCGAACTTTGTTAAAACTAGAATTACTTTGCATGTCCTACCAACCATCCTCTAACTCGAAATTCCCTAGCTAACTGAATTTTCCACTTCAATTAACTATTTCAAGTCCACATTGAGAATAGATTACAGTTTAATGTCCATCTAAATTAAGGGATAATAAAAATAGACATGCACCCAAAAATAGGCATGGTTGCCCCACCATAGTGTAGGTGCTTAATGCAACTAGGTTCTTAATGCACTAGTATGAGTGTTGAATCTTCTTGTTGAATATCAACATTGAATGTATGGGAAACACAGTTCTCTCAAAAAAATCATAAACTAATCGACATGCAATAGAGATATGAAATAAAAAACATAATAAGCTCTCGAAGTTTCAATATAAGAAACATGTTTTTGGAACGAAAAATCAAACATCAAACGAAAACTACCTAAGAGAGGGAGTTTGAAGAGAGATCATTCCAGGCAAGAACAAATAGTAGCGTCAAGGTGTTGTATTATTTCAAATTCATCAATATACCATATATTATAGAGAAAGGCAGTAAGAAAATCATAGATTGAAAGTCGAAGGAGTGGAAGTTTTCTTGGTCCATGATTCTATTTTTCCCAGAAACCTTCCTTTACCCTTGTGCCAGTTACCATGAGCCCTTAGCCTGTGTGAATAGATATTGTACTAGTAATCCACTTGTGTCCCAGGTATAGGTGTGATAAAGTAGAAACCATTATGTAAGTGATACGTTCTATACAATACTATGGTTACCATAATGATTAAGCTCGACATGATGAGGTGTTCTAGACCATTCATTACTATAGATCCATGGAGTTAGTTATCTTGATGAATTGTGATAAGTTCTTTGTATAAGTAAAAATATCATAACCACACATATCCAGTCAGACCTAGACCCAAGAAAAAATATGCAACAACTTACTCCTAATATGATACATTTAGAAAAATTAGATCTCTTTATTCTTTATTTTATCTCACGTACCAATATGATCGGACAGATAGAAGCAAGATTTTTCTTTGACGTTCAGCACCTTCATGCTTGATGGCTTGAATATGAACCGAAGGAGGGATGCTAGAATTAATTGCTCACCCAGAACAAGTTTACTTTGTTATGTGAATAGCGAGATCTTCTCTAAGTTTACAACAAACAAGTGGGATGTTACCCATCAATAAAAAAGGAAGGTTACTAGTGTATTTTTAAGGCTTTATTAAGGTGGTACACTCTCTAGTTAGGAGCGACAGTGACTAAGACTGAAGCTAAGGCAAGAAATTAGGGTAAGACTGAAGCTAGTCCAGTTTAAAGGCCATGGGACTATAACGCTAAGACTAAAGCTAGTCTATTTAGGCTAATTTCCATGGAGCTTTAGACACAGAACTAAGGATTTCACTCTATGGTTTAAGGCGATAGTGCTTTAAATCTATGGAGCTTATTGCTATGGAAAGGCTATACCTTATTCTTCACTGTAGCTCAGGGGAGTTGTTATAAAGAGAAAAGAAGGCAGAAATAATAGTTCCATACTAAGAATAACATCTAGTTATCACAATAGAACTTATAGTGCCTATTTATTTCAAAGGAAACAACAAGAAGCTTCTTCGCTAGAGCTCTGGGGAATAGTTAGAATAGAATAAAAATAAGGCACTGCTTTGCTAAAGCGAATAGAATCACAATCTTACTTACTTTCTTTTTTTCCAAAGAATGGAGATAACATTCTTATTATTTGTTGTAGCTCTCAAGCGAATAGCTTCACTTACGCTCAGCTCTAGAAGTGCCTCTTCCTTTCTAATAAGAGATTAATAACATATCTCATAGATATACCTATTCTTATCTAATATAATTGCATAATCTCTTATATCAGAGAGATATTTCTAATCAGGAATATAATAGGGAATCCAGATCTATCTCTATCTAATTATTGGGGCCAAACACTAAGTTTGTTTGCTTGGAATAGATCCCAGAAAACCTTCAAATAAATACATGTGGAGTTGAAAAATACAATTATATCAGTCTCATTTCGACTATTATTGGGATATTTGCACTACACATTTGCTAATTAAAACTATTTGGATTGGGCTTAGGCAAAATATAATATGTCTGTTGTTAGTTCCAGAAAAGCTAGTTGAATCAGGCTTAGCAACAAACTAATTAGTTTTTCTAACTATTATATTAATTGGAGACTAAATTTTTCTCTTAGGGCTTCCATGGAACCAAAGAAAGACCAACGAGCATTGGACTAAGACTAATCACGTCAGAAAGAAGAAATAAATAACTTAGGGAAACAAGTATCCATGGAACTTACTGTACAGACTAAAGCTAGTCTTCTTTATGGCTAGTAGCTATGGATTTCACTATTAAGGTGATTTTCACTCTTTGTGAAATAGCATAGTTTGGCCCATGCAATAATTTTAGTTGGAACATAATTTACAACACCTTATCATTTCACCTTTTTCCTTAAGCCTTTCCCCTATTGTCAGAATCCATAACCTTTAATTTCCCTCACACTTTATTTAGCCAAGTCCAGTGATTGATTTCTTTCTGTATTGCCAGTATTATTAGAGGGTCCCACAGACATAGGGCCAACAAATAGAAACCCGATGGATGGAAGGAAGGAGCCAGAGGACAGATACAAACTGTCAGGGTCCCGTGATTTAGCTGATTGGCAAGCCAAGTGACAGGGTAACATCAAACCAACTTTGGAGCCCAAGGACCTAGCCTTCCTGGACTCAGATTGGGCTCTCTCCATTTGTGTAAGGGATATCTATGTGTTTTTCTTCTTATGTTTCTAATTTTAGGCTAGTTATGAAATAGGTTTTTGGTTTTGATTTTAGGTTTTTGAGGGAGGAACTGATCAAAGACTAAGATAGATAAAAATATTGTTAGATCAACTGGGCTATGGGGTCGAAAAGTTTGAGAAAGCTTCAGATGGTGATATAAGGTATGTTGAAGGGCTGATTTGATCAAGGTAACATGGATCTTTGGTAAAATGAAGTGGGATGGACACTAATTTTGTGAAGGACAAAGGCTTTCAAACATAAATAGTTCAATAGCTAACATTTATATGGTAGGGCTAACCATTAATCATGATAAATGTAACTACAAACTAATAAATGTATATAAATAAACATTAAAGCAATACATAGAGATATATGACTCTCTAACTTTAGGAAATTGCTATCAGACTTTGGGGAAAGGCAATTAATACAAACAAATAACTCAAACTACTAAGAGGAAACTCCTAGACATAGTATTTCAAGCTATTGGGCACTTCGAACTAATATTGTAGATTTTTAGGCAAAGGACAAGATCGATACAAGACCTCCTTGGTTCAACTAAGACAATCAAACATTCAAAGAAAGGTTTCAGAGGTGGAAGCTTTTAATAGCCATGAGTAAGAAAGGCATACCGTAAATCATACTTAGCATGCATAACAATCATAAATGAAACAAGCAAACAATTTCTTCAGTGATCAAAGAGCAATCAAGAATTCTTTGATATGACTAAGAAGGAAGAAAACATAGAAGTTGTAATGAAACAGGAAATATGAGGTGCCTCCAAGGGCATGTCTCAAATCTATTATCTACTGTCTTACAGCAAGAAAGCACATGAAATATGTATGAAAACTAAGAAATATAACAGAGAGGAACACTATACCATTTTACCAAATCAAAGAATCTAACAGCAATCATCTTTCATCATCCAAAAACATTCAAGAAACTATCCAATGCATGAGACAAGTATTTCTTCCAAGCTTGTATAACCATATATTGCTCTATATCATCAAGTTCAACCCTATTTACAATGAAATCCTTTGGAATATATAAGCCAAAGTGAGGAGAACCTCCTAGTGCAACTAGCAAGTTCATTGGCTCATAAAAAATATCTGATTTTGTCCTTGAGGCTTTGCAAAGACCAAGGCACAAAATATCTATGAAAATATCTAAAAAATGCTAAAAAGGGGAATTATATTGACTTTTCCAAACTGACAATGTCCCAAAATAGCTTAACGCACATTTGGAGAGGCCACTTCAGAAAACTGCCTTTTTTGGCCAAAAAACACTAAGGGTGAACCAACAGAAAATTGCATGTCTTTCGGATGACTTTTGAGGGCCTTCCTGATGTCGAAAAAAGGCTTGTGATGGCTCATTGGAAAGCTATTGATGTCTACTTTCTAGAAAAACTTGAATTTTCCCAAAATGATGCTCGGAAGTCTATCAAATACTGAACTGAGTGAAAAAAAAAACCCAAAAATTAGGCCTTGCTGATATGTGGGCAGAGTGTTGAAAAAGTGAGTGTTTTTCGCCTCTTTGGGGGACTAAAACAACTTCAATTGCTCTGAAAATTTCTGAGTAGATGCTCCTAAATTTAATGCATCCAATGGTACCACTCTGAATAGCTAAGGGTGCTCCAAACAAAAATGGTAGCGCCCATGATTTTATGCAATTAGGCCCAAAAATGTCAGAAAACAATAACATGTCAAAATTCGCTCAATTTTGGTGAGAAAGTACCTCAAGGCTTCTTAGAAACATGTCTAGAAGCTCAGGCCAAAATTCCAAGCCTAGAGGTGTCTTTCTCCTTTTTTCTCACTGGGAGCCCTCTTTGGGCGATTTTGAGTTTTTCTTGTGCATCCTTCAATTTCCTTCGTGCAAACTGATTTGGCCTTTTGTGGCGCCCGTTGCTTCTGATACTCTTTACTGATTCACCAAAACAAGCTGATTCAAATGATCTCTGAAAAAGTTTCCCAACACAACACCTCTTTTCTCTTTGTAATTCACTGTGTTTCTTGGATGCTAGCAAACAAGCATTTGTCAAATGAAAACAAAAATTACTTTTTATCACTGTGTTTGGGCAAGAGATTTTAAACAAGATATGTTTGTGGTTTTTGTTGAAGAAGAATCTCTTTTTGTTTTGGCAGAAAAACCCTCCCTTCAAACACTGCCTCTCTTTTTGATTTGGCAATGGCACATTTGAAAACAATGCTTTAAAGACTCTTTGCAATTGACAAAACCTTATCTTCTAGCCACTGTTTTTCTCTGAGTTTTAACAAACAAATGCCTTTTGCAAACATTGTTAAGACACTTTCCAAAATTGATTTGAAGGCCTCCAAACACACTTTGTCTTTCTTCTAGCAAATGTGAGTGTTCTTAGTTATTTCATAGCATAAAGAACACTTTCAAAATGGCACATTAATCCTTTCTTCTTTCACTGTTTCTATCCTTTTGATGTAGCAAACAAACTACCCTTTGCAAGCACTGTTTAAGACACCTTTAAAAAAACTTGAAACCTCTTTACAAACTCCACTTCTTTGATTCCGAGGGCTGCACAAATTCTTCACTATCTCACAACACAAAAGGACTTCTTTAAATTGACCAAGTCTTCATCCCTTTTACCACTGTCTAGATGATCTTTTAAACTGTTTTAAGACCTCTACAACCTCTGTTTTTTCTTTCTTAGAAACTTTGTACATTCTAAGCCATTTATAGAAAGAAAAAATTCTTAAAATGACACATCAACCATTATCCCTTTCACTGTCCCTCTGTGGTTGTTAGAAACAAAAGGGATTTATTGAAAACACTCTTATAACATACTCCTTCAACTGATTTGAAAACCTTTACAACTCTGTCTACTTTCTCTTAGAGATTGTGCATACTATAAGCTATCTCATAGCACAAAAGGACTTTCAACTTTGCATATCAAGCCATCTTCCTTTCACTGGTTTAATAAACAACCCCTTTGCAAACAGATTTTCAATAAAACTATGATGATTTTTTACCTTTCAAACCCTATTTTGGTCTTTGAAACTTGTGAACAAACCCCCTTCAAACTAAAACTGAGGAAAAAGACAAGAGACACCTTTGGAGAAGCTTTCTTGATGTGCTCAAAGGTGAAATTTTGTGGGAAAAATTGCTTGGGAACTTTTTGAAAGACTGTGTTGCTGGTAGGCATGGGTGTTTCACAGCCACGCCATGCAATCACACAGGCACGCCACACTGTGTGTCAAAATGCATTGTAAAAACCTATAGGCGCGACGTGCGTTTTTGCAGCCCGTTTTGGAGGCCTTCATGGTGTCAGAATTGGGCTCGAGATGGCTCGTTGGAAAGCTATGGAAGTCTACTTTCCAAATATTCTTGAGTTTTTTCATTGGGTGTCCATTTGGTTGTTCAAAAATTAATTTTCCCAACACTGGTAAAAAATGGTGAATCCTGGTGCAGAAATGCATAGTTCTGTTTGCAGGCCACTTTTGGATGCATTCCCGGTGTCAGAATTGGGCCTGAGATGGCTCGTTGGAAAGATATGGAAGTATAATTTCCAAAAATGCTTGATTTGTTTCATTTGGTGTCAATTTGGGTGTTCAAAAATTGACTTTCCCAACAGTGTTAAAAAATGGTGAATGCTGGTGCAGAAATACATAGTGTTGTTTGTAGGCTACTTTTGGATGCCTTCCTGGTGTTGGAATTTGGCCCGAGATGGCTCGTTGGAAAGCTATGGAAGTCTAATTTCCAAATATGCTTGATTTTTTTCATTTGGTATCCATTTGGTTGTTCAAAATTTTACTGTACCAACACTGGTCAAAATGGTGAATTTTGGTGCAGAAATTCTCCCGTGACATCTGTATTTTTTACATTTCTCACAAACCATGATACCTGTGTAGAAAATGAAGGATTTTTTATTCTTGAACCTATTATGGACAAAAAACTCTCTCACTTTTTTCAATTGCATCTCTTTTTGGTCAGAAAATCATTTTGAAACAAACTGCTTGGGCGCTCCTTAACCTTTGTTTTTGTGAAGCGAAAGAGATGTTTCTTTGACTGAAAGTGAAACATGTTTAATCACCCTTTAACCATTTTAATGAGATAATTCATAGTGTAAACATTGGGAGGGCTGATCCTCTGCCTTTTGTGAAGGAGGCCTATGTTTGACAACTTCATGGGCGCTTTGTAACCTCTATTTTATTTCTCTTGAATTGCATTTCTCCATAATAATTTTCGGAAGCCCTTGTAATCTAAAATTTAGCCCTGTGGGACCTCTTAGCATTCACCTGGGTTATAATAATTTGACAGAATTTCACAAAGTATTACCAACAGACTCATAACAGAAAACATCCATATGTTCTTTCAAACTTTGTCTTTCATCATTTAATGGAGGAGCTCTTTAGCTGTGATTAAAATATGGCTTTATCATACCTTTTAACCTTTTGAATCAACTGCTTCACTGTGTAAATATTTGGGGAGCTGACCCTCTGTTTCTCTGTGAAGGAGGCTATTCTTAAGTTTTCCAAACCAACTTCTTTTTTCCTGTGTGACTTTGCTGGTGACATCTGTCTCTTTAATCACTGTGTATCCTTTGAAATTTTAGACAAGAAACAAAGGTTTTGATCACAAAAGCGCTCCTTGTGTATCTATTGGAAAAGGTACTTGGATAGATAGCAATGCTCTCTCTGAAGCTGTGACCTACAACATTTTCTGAAGAGGTTAAATGAAAACAATCTTACTATAGCCTTCGAAACCCTTAAGTATCCATTGATTTTTGAAGTAAGGAGGCTCCCTTATATCTTGTCTCCATTATCTGAAATAATATGACATATGAGCCACAATGCAGCCTATGATAGCCTATTTATGAAAATCCTCTCATTTATGAGTTTAAGGAGGTCTTCATCAGATTAGCCTTCTAAGTTTTGCATGAATACAACTCTATTCATTTTTGAGGTAGTGACCTTGTATCCTTTGAAAGAAAGCTTTTATAAGAAATAGAGACTGTTATCACCCTTATGCCACTGTGTGGTTTTTATGTGGAAGAGGCCTTCAACACAATGAATCTTCATTTGTATTAACCATTGTTTCTCAACTGGTCTTACCAATAAAAACCCTTTCAAACACAATTTTATATCTTTGCCATGCATCTTTTGTTCATCCTTTTGGAAGGAGGTAGCTCACCATTTCTGAAGTTACTTAAAACACCTTAACACTCTTCTTTTTGAATGAGGTTATATCTCTGTTCTCAACCATCTGCTCTTCATTGGAGGAGGTTATCAATATGTTTTCCAACCATATGATTTTAAATGAAGGTGGTTCTTATCATGTTACTTAACCATCTGCTCTTTTGAAGGAGGTTAACATAATGTTTCCAGACCATCTGCTCTTTCTTGGAGGAGGCTTTCAGCATGTCACCCAACCATCTGATCTTGCTTGGAGGAGGTTAACACAGTTATGACATTTCATCCATTTCCAACACTATGTCATCTCTCTTTGCAATACATATTTCTTCTTAGTATATCAAAATATGTAACAAAGGTGACACTTGACAATCTGCTATAGGAGGCATGTTCTGAGATATGTATCCTTTGTCAAAATGTCTTTGTGAAACTTTTAAACCAGAAACCACATGACATGTATTTGTAGAGTATTTTCTTGTTAGTCATTATTTACTAACCTTTCTTGACTGTGTTTGCAGAGGTACATTGGATTTTCTCTTTGACTAGTGTTCTTATCCCGGGCTCAAGGCAGCATAAGAAGCAGCTGTCTTCTTATGTATTATGATGGTGTCCTTGGGAAAAATTATGCAGCATCACCTCTAAAGGAACACTGAAACACTTTGAAACATGCACTCCTACTCTCTTTTCATTTTAGCTCTCCATTTGCTTCATGATGGAAAAATTTTTCAACATGAGAGACTTATTTGGACTTGTCTCTTTGCTCTTGTTTGGATATTGTTTTTCATTCAATTACACCCCTGCAGAGATGCAAAACATATGACTTTGAATCTTGGAGAGCTCCTTTGGTGTCTTATGGAGATTTTTCCCAATCTAAGAACATTCTTTTAGATAGTGAACATGCTTATCTTCTTCTGATTTGGATCTTTGCTGAACTTCTTCTTGAACCAAGACATAATGACCTCTTAGTGGTTTTCGACCTATGGATGTGTCAAGACTTATTTTTGTAGAAAAGGAATACAATCTCTGACTGATTGGTACTAGACAGGGGCCCTTTGGCTTAAGATGTTTTTGCCAAGGAAAAGACTTCCTAAACACCAGTATCTAACTTAGGGGCAAATTTCATTGATTCTGATTGTTTTTTTACAAGAAAATTAGAGATAGGAAGGGAGAAAATTTGTTAAATATTGGACAGGGAATTTTATGAGAAACAAGGGGAAAATGATAGCAGATAAGCAAGGCTAAGATAGCTATAGACAGGGATATTTTGCTGAAGAAAGACATGACTTGGAAACAAAAGCTTGTTCTAATCATAGGATGACAGGGAGAGGTAGGAGGGTAAAAAAATTTTCTGGGGTGTTTTCTAGATGAAAAATTGACATATGGAGATTAGCTTCTAGAAAACTCAGCTAGGAATCTAGTCATCAACAACAGGTGAAAAATACTAATGACTAACACAAACCTAATGGATAAAGGGGGGGGGGGGGGGGCTTAAAAAATGAACAATCAACAAGGGGTCATGGAAAGAATAAGAAACAAGAATGCAAGGTTAAGGATCCTTGGGCTTAAAGCACTAGGATTCAATCTCATTACTAGGTTTGGTTCCTCATGCACTCACTAGGGGCTTACTACCCTGGCTTGGCAACACAGATTTTAACTACTGGATTAGTAACTATTGACTAACTGATTGGCTCACTATCAAACTGAATAGCTGATTAGGGGAGGGGTGCATAATCGAGGTATACCCCTTTTCCGCTATTAATCCAACAACTAATGCCTTCCCTTGCCTCTTCGATCAACACGCAACATGGTGGGATCATTCCAACCCAATCTTCACCTTTAATTTTGATCTAACCCATAATTTTTATCAATCAAGTCAATCCCATCCATCATAAGAAGGATTCAGTCCTAGTATTACTATTTTTCAGAGTTCACATCGCAGTGACAAAGGGTCCGTCGCAGTTACAATTAGGGGAAATTTTGACGGAGAATAATCCACTCTTTATAACAAGCAAGCCTCACTTTTATGTAGCAAGCCGACCCATATCCCTTCCTTTGTAATTAGTTAGTGAGTTAGTTAGGTAAAGTTGATTGGGCTTGATTGACTCGAGTGAAGTGAGAACAATGAATGCCAAGCTTTCCCGAAGGCCAGTAGCTGAGAGAAGGAAGAGGTTAACTTACAATTTATTCTGCTCGTCACACTTATTGATTCTCTATACCATCTGTTAAAGAGACTTGCCATCTTGTTGTTAGCTTGAGCTTGGAACACACACCGGGCCAACAATAGTACTTTACCAATCTAACTACATCTATAAGGCACCTTCTTTCAATAAAAATAAACCATGGAAACCATTCTAACTACATCTACAAGGCTCGACCTAATGCAATCCTCTTGCACTATGGTCCACTAGACATTGGTGGGCCATGTGATTCGACCAGTATTGTAGGCATCACAAAGATTTACCGCTTATATTCTTCTTCCATACCTTTTCTATCTATCTAGACCAGTGAACTATTTGGAATAGGGATAGGCCAAACAAAATACGAGCAATTGCTCCTTCTCCCTCGAACCCTCCAACACCATGGTTGACCTGCTTAGCTCTTCTCATTTGGTCTAAAATGGAAATAAATAAATAGAAATTTGTAGGTATGTGTGGGCACCTCCTTAATTTATGAGGAGAGGCAGGTGTACTCGTATTAACTATTCCACACGGGCAAGTCCAGTTTTATAGTTAGGTTTTATAGTAAGGTCCTAAAGGTGAATCTTTACACTTTTAGAATCAGTTGGAGCCGTAGTCCATTCATTCTTGGATCAGATAACCCTCTTTTCTATATATATATTCCCACCGGTCTATATCTTCCCACTGGTGAGGTGAAGCTAATTTCTCATTTCAGAGCCTATTATGTTATCAATAATTGCGGAGATTCCCTTTCTTTCGATGGGAGAGGCTAACTTGACCCAATTTGACTCAAATTAACAATGAAATATGAGTGATAAGGGGAACATAAATCAGATTGGTTCACCAAGGTAAGCGAGCCAACCTTCCTCATTTTTATGAAATGCACATTGAAGGAGATTTAAATGTGGGAGAAATGGAGAGAGTCGTCGAACAACGAATCCGCTCAACTGGAGAGAAGGGTTTTAATACGTAGATAACATATTATTATTCTTGGAACAATGCTTGGGTGGGAATGGGTTTGTGTAAAGATGCGGGTTTATTGAATTATTCTATAGTGCTAGGGCATAACTCTCAACCTTCTATTTCCCTCCCTATTATTAAGCTTCATTGCTTAAATAATAATAGGGCTTTTTCTCCTCGGCATTTTTTTCCCCAAAGAAAAATCATAATTTTCATTATTTTGAGAAAATTACATGTTGTAGATGCTCAATAGCATATGCATCAAATTGTGACTGTGGTCACATCAAAAAATTGTCCAAAATGGGTTCCCTGTCAGGAAGTCAGATGATAATAGTTCATATTCAAAAGCTGCTGATATGTATACTTATGTGTGCAAATATAGATAAAAATAGTAAGTTGAAAACTATAAATAGGCATAAATTATCAAAATCAGGGAAAGTTTCCTGCCGTCGGCTATTGATAATTGTATGGTCCATGATAATAGTTGTAGTGTTCCCATCCCAACTGCTCCTCAATCGGAAATTTCCCCCTAGGCTGGTGTGCGGCCTCCTTAGATAGCGAATAAAAAATGAGATTATGATCCTTGAAAATGTGGCGACAAGAGATATAACGAAAATGTGCTTTCAATTTCCAAGAATCCTCCAAAATTCTCCAAAGTGTGTGAACGTGACAGACCGAAGTCTAGTTGAACCAACTGATAATAATTTTGGAGTTGCCAAAAATTTGAATATGCTGGCAACCTTGCTCTAATGAAAAATGAAGAAGAGGTATCAGAGAGATGAGTTTAGCGAAATTATTAGTGCCATGTCCCAAACCCATCTTTATTTTGAATAAGTGATGATCGTTGAGATACAGAATGGCTTCCCCCCCCCCCCCCAACATCCAATTTGTTGATCAAATCAATCAAAATAAGCCCATGTGAGTTTCCGGTCTATAACTTCTAGTATAAGAGGTCGCGAAGGACAGGGAGGGTCACCTTCAGGAATAATGTTGTGAATTGAGATGATGTGGGATGAGACAAGAATCCAATTAGGGGCTGATTCATTGAATATGGATTTATTCCAGAGGATCCAAATTCCCCAACAAATAATGAGGGGGAGGTTACGGGCCTTATGAGAAGTAGCAACATTCCACCAGGCTTTCCAAGCATCAGAAATATTAAGGCCATCCCACTGAATGTTGATATGAAGAGTGGAGAGGGTATGTGCCCAGAAATAATGTTGGAGGGGAAGTGGAGGAAAAGGTGATCAATGGATTCAAAATTAGCTCTGCAGAGAGTACACCAAATGGGACCATGAAAGGATCTCTTAAGTATGTTGTCACTAGTTGGAGCCTTATTGTGGAGAACACACCACATAAAGAGCTTGGTCCATGGGGGGGATTTTAATTTTCAGAGGCAACTCCACCACTAGAAAAATTTCATAGGGAGGTGATCCGAATAGATAAAGGAATATCCATCTTTTGGAGAGTAACGACCATGCCTCGAATGAGACCAAAGAAGATCATCATCACCAAGAGTAATGCATATATGGGATTATGAGAGGGCAGTAGTGTAGTTGTGCCAAGCAGGTCTCCAATGATCTAGTATACCAAGTTGTACAATAGATTTATAGCCTTGAGAGTAGAGAGTAGAAGAGTCCGGATCAACAATCTGTGCAATATATGAGATAACAAAGTTGGAAAGATGGTGGGTAAGCTCTTGTGGGAGCTGGTATGCATTGCCACAGCCTGACCATGGATCCAATCCCATATGAGCTAAGTTCCCAAATATGATATGCCTATTCAATCCATGTCTGATGTAAGCAAGAGAGTTGAGAACCTCTTTCCATATAGAGGAGATGTGTTTTTTGTTCCAAGTTGGGCTTCTGATCTAATCAATGAGGGGCATAGGCATGATATATTTTTGCATGACCACCTAAGTCCAAAAATTATGTGAGGTCATAATCTTCCATCCCATCTTAGCTGCAAGAGCCTTAACAAATACATGAAGATTAATAATTCCCTAGCCACCCCACTTCTTAGGCAGAGCATTGCCCTCCCATCGAATCCAAGCAAAGGTGTGACCCTTGCGGCTAACTTTCTAGAGAAATCGGCAACCAAGTTGTTGTATCTTAGATAATATGCCCTTAGGTATCCAAGCCAAGGACATGTAGTATATTGGGGTGGCTTCGAGCACTGATTTAATCAGGATCAATCTACCTGCCCGAGATAGCCAATAGTGGTGCTAGACATATATTTTTTTTCCAATTTAGCGATGAGCCATGACCAATCAACAATATGATAGTAAAATGTTTTTAGTCTGAACCCAAGTTTTTTAAGACCATCCTTTAATTCTAGTGACCAGTATAGGAAGTGGTTCAGTGCCATGGCAGATTCCTACAGAGATCATTTGATGGAAGTTATGTTAGATTTTTTATTGTTTCATTCCATTCCAGTAGCCAAACAAAAAGATGATAAGATAGCCTATAAGGATGTGGAATCCATGATGGAACCATTAAGGAATATAAGGACATCATCCACAAAGAGTAGGTGAGATATCGTGCATCCCTCAACAATTTTAATGCCCTGAAGCCGGCCCTGTCTTCTCTCTTCTATAATCAGTCGACTAAGAGGTTCCATGATTAAGAGGAAAAGAAGGGGGGATAGGGGGCATCCCTGTTGGAGTCCCCTCTCAGAATGGAAGAAAGATGATGCAGATCCATTAATGAGAATATTGAATGAGACATTGGTAATACATCACATAATCCAGTTTATGAAAAGAATAGGGAAGCCCAGATGAGTTAGGAGCATACATATGTATAACCAATTAGAATGGTTGAAGGCCTTAGAAAGATCAATTTTCAGGATGATACCTTTGAGATTTTTTATCTTGATAGAATGTAAAGCCTCTTGGGTTGTACAAATGGCCTCATGGATCTGTCGGTGACGGAGAAAAGAAAATTTTTCAAGCGAGACGTGTTCAGATAAAATGGGCTTAAGCCAGTTTGCAATAATCTTGGCAATGATTTTGTAAATGTAGTTGCAGAGAGAGATAGGTCTGAAATCAGAGAAATCGTGGGGAGAGTTCGATTTGGGGATGAGGGTGATGAAAGTAGCATTGAAAGAATCATACATACGACCCGACACCCGACAGTCTTCCACCACTTGGAGAATATCCTACCCAAGGATGTCAAAGAATTCTAGATAGAATTCAATGGGCCAGCCATCCAGGCTGGGGCTCTTATCCTTCTTGAACCATTTCAGAGTGTCTTGAAGTTCCATAATCAATATAGGTCTAGTAAGGTTCTCTTCCTCATTCTGATCCATGAATTGAGCGAATAATCCCGCAACTTTGATGATCTAAGCCAAAGAAGCTATCCGGGGGGCCATGAATAGGCATTGGAAATGAGATGTACCCATGTTAGCCAGTTGGTGGAATGTCTATGCCTTATTCCCTAATTCATCTTCCGATTTCCAAATGGTATTGATGGCTTGCTTACCATTGGAAAATTGATGGTAAAATTTGGTGTTATCATCCCCAACCTTTAACCAAATATCCTTACTCCTGAGAAGCCATGTTTCTTCTCTGTATTTCAAGATCCAAGTCCTTTCCGATTCCAAATGAGTAAGGTGGGCTTTGGATGAATCAGGTGTGAAACCACCGTCTGTAGTAGCTCCTATGGATGCAAGTTCCATCTCAATGCCCTTAATAGCCTGATCATCCCTAACCTTCTTCTCCTTTTCCCAAGTAATATTTAATTTCTTGACTTCAAGCATCTTGTGAGCAAATGATGCCGAGGGGGATAGTTCAGGCACTTGAGGATGGGGGGCGCAAAAAAGTGTGATCAGATTAATATATTCCACATATTATCTTCTTGCTTTGTTCAACAATGTGGGTGGGGTTTGTCTTCCTACTTCGATCAACAATGTGGGTGTTGTGGGGTTTATCTGCCTCATTCGTTCAACTTTGTGGGTGCTATGGGGTTTATTTTCCTGCTTTGTTTAGCTTTGAGTGTGATGTGGGGTTTATCTGTCTGCTTCGTTCAAAAATGTGGGTGTTGTGGGTTTTATCTTCTTGCTTCGTTCAACAATGTGGGTGTTGTGGGGTTTATCTGCTTGCTTCATTCAGCTTTGTGGGTGATGTAGGTGCAGTTTTAAAAAAGCTGAACCTGAGATATTAGATATGAGATATGTGGGTGTTGTGGCTGATATATGAGTTTTAGGTTCGTGGGTGATGTGCCTGAGATACGAGTATTTTAAAGTGATGCAATTATTGAAATTTGGAACATATATTGTTGTGAAATTTACTCTGTTAGGATTGATTTGAACTTTTTTTTTGGATAAAGTTGATCTCTGTTGGGATAAATTTGTGTATGAGTATTTGAAAGTGATGCAATTATTGAATTATTTGAACATATCTTTGTGTGGGTGCACTCTGTTGGGATAAATTTTTTCTTTTGCTGGGATAAATTTGAACTCTATTGGATAAATTTCTTATGGATTAAACGTGTATACAATAACATGCCTTCGGTTGCGTGTTATCACTATGAGTCCTATAACATGACTTCGGTTGGGTGTTATCTGGTTTAAACGTGTTTGCAATTCAATTCTAATTATATTATAAGGTGAGTCTTGTAACATTGGGAGTCCTATAACATTGGTCTTCAGTTGAAGTTGTAAAGATAAGTCTCTGTCGATACCTGTGCCAGTGTATATTTGTCTTCATTTGAAATTCAATTCTACTGATATTTTGTCTTCATTTGAAATTCAATTCTACTGATATTTTGTCTTCATTTGCAATTCAATTCTAATGGTATTAGAAGGTGAGTCCTATAACATTGGTCTTCAGTTGCAGTTGTAAATATAAGTCCCTGTCGATACCTGTGCCAGTGTTTTATTTGTCTTCATTTGCAATTCAATTCTTCTAATATTAGAAGGTGAATCGTATAACATTGGTCTTCGGTTGCAGTTGTAAAGATAAGTCTTTGTCGATACTCGTGCTAGTTTTATTTTTGTCTTCATTTGCAAAATTGTGTTCAAAATATGAGAAACTTGTAGATTGTTATGATTTTTGGTATGCACTTGGATTTGTGCATGATTTTTGTTGCCTATTATTATTCTCTAGCTAATATGTCCATGAAACTCTATGTTTGTTGTCAAATGCATCTCTATTCTTGTTGTTAGTGGCATGAGATATTTAGTTAGTCACATGTATTTGGATGGTTTTTCTTTATGCTTCTTCTAATCAGGCTATGCACCATCTAAGAAATATTAGGAATTATTATGTATATTTAATGAGATGACTATATGTATCTTATTCTTGTTATCTTTCATTGTTGAAAATGCTATGTTTGAAATTGGGGGATAGATCCTCGACTTCAAAATGTATTAGCCTATGAGCAGGAGTTATTTATCAAACTTAAATATTTTAATAGTTTCTTACAAGACCATGTTGGGGCCCTTGTTTTTGTTTAGTTTTGAAATCTTGGCTAAGACATTTTGAATTTTGACCTTTTTGAGTTGCGGTATGAATACACATGGCAACCGTGACCGCGCCGCAACTACCAGTAGTCGCGGAGCTATCAAGGCGGCGCGGAAGCATGCGATAGCTGGAGATAGAACAGGGACAAGTGCAGATGAAGGAAACACAGCAGAAGACAGAAAGTGGAACACGCAGATAACAGGAGAGAAGCCGGGAGAATCTGAAGTAAAGCCACAGAGGAACTGATAGCCGCAAGAGCGGGTGAATAAATAAGTCACCCGACTGAAACGAAGAAGGATGCTGAAGAGGTTGCAAGGCTCGAGACAGGGAAAGACGCACAGAGTAGCTGTAGAGGAATCATGCATGTCCTTCCTATGGCTCCTTATCTTCTCCAGTCTACCTTTCTGTTCCGAAATCCATCTGTATCAGATCTGTAAGCTATCAGTGAGAACGCCATGTAATCATGTGTTTTGCCAAGGGATTAATACAATGGAAGGTTGTTGTCTCAATAAGATGTTCATGTGCTTGTAATGTGTTTATGCTGGTTTAAAATTTTATTTGCGAATGTCTGAATGCTTATTAAGTGATCTTGCGTATATAAGTTTGTATATGTAATGGATGCACTGTCCTTCTTTAGTTGCGGGTTTGTTCCTTGCCATTGATCTCATCCCCTTATGCATGTGGTTGCGGCACGCCTCGGGTGAGATGCACTGCTCTCCAGAGCAGGGTGAAAATGCTGGCGTGTTTCTAGACTACACCGGACCCCTTTGTTGGCCACAACTCTTGAACCTGGCTCTTGTCTGCGAGACCTGACTCCTCGCCAACAAATGGTTCCGTTGCCAGGACCTGCATGTTCTGAGGGGATCTAGATCATGGTATCGAGGATTTTTGAAGGAGCAATACGGCGATGGTGGGATGATCATCTTGACCAGTTCATTGCTCAGCAAGCAGAGCTGACCAAGAAAAAGGAGGCGGCGATCAAGGAGCTTGTTCTTTTCTCTGACTCAGCTAGTGATACGTACGAAATTTTCTGGGGAAGGTTCCCTACGGACCTTTACAATTGGTTGCGGAGGTTACGAGCGACGCTGCCCCAAGAAGGCTTGCGGAAGATAAACCGCAGGTCGGCGCACGAAGACTTGGTGGCACTGCATCGGGTAGATACTGAACTAACCCGCGCAGTGGATTTCTGGGTAAGGACCACATTGGAAGGATACACTGTGGAGTTTGCTGCTGAGTGCTATCAATCCTTCTCGAAAGCTGAGGCTGTTTTCCACTTAGGGCTAAGAGGGAAGCTGTTGAAGGAGATTCCGCTGTGGGTCAAAGCTCTGATGGTGGACGAAGGGTTGATTGAATTCCACAAAACGGGTATGGAAGCGTAAACCACTCGTACTGGGGGAAGGGTTGAGGGAACCGATGCTGTGTAGAATGTGAAAGTGGGGGTAGGGAATGGATGTTGAGGCCGCATGCAAGTTGCGGGAGCGACGTGCGCATCGGCGGGCACAGATCGCCGATAGGTGGCGAAGAAGGGTAATGCGAGATTTGAAGAGAAGAGAGATCGAGAGGAAAAATCAGAAGGAGGCGCCTCAGAGGACAGGAACTATGGGTTTGGATACCCGGGAAGAAAACGGGACAGCGGTGGAAGTGCAGTGGGTGCATGGGAGCCCAGCGACGCGAGAAAGAGAGATTGTGACTAGCGAAGATAACGGAAAGATGCAGCCCGAAGAGAGTTCTGATGATGAATGGCATGGCGTGATGCAGCGGATGTTTCAAGATCAGACGGCACCCACCCCTCCAGGCAGCCCTACTTCTCACCTTCTACATGGCCAGGATCCCTACCTTCCCCTGGTACTGTATCAACCTTTAAGTAATATTTTTATTCGGTTACAAGCATTGAGTCGGTCATACAATAGTTCATTAGTGTCAGTAACGTCCAGTAACAGCAGCGTTACTAGTAGTGGTATTTTTCCTAGTGGAACCGTTACGCAACCAGGACCTGGAGGATTTATCCTGGTCAATTCTCCGCAAGTACACATGGCTGGATCTTTCACCCGGTATCCAGAGTTCTCTGGCTGGGGCAATGATGATGTAGAGCAACACTGGTACCTGTGCAAAGCCATCTGGAGGGCTCGCCAGACGCCAGATGCAGGGAAGTTAATAGAATTCCAAACCACGCTCAGAGAGAGGGATCTGCGATGGTTTATCAAGTGGTCCGAGGCACATCCTAACCCTGTAATTGCGGACGTGAAGCGGGATTTTTTCCGCGAATTCAAGCTTCCCCAGAAAGACCAGCAGGGCCTGTCAGAGCTGTGGGAAATTAAGCAGAAGGAAGGTGAGACCGCGTGGGAGTTGATGCGGCGATTCAAGGACGCGATCGGGAAACTTAGCTACCCGATCGATCCAAACCACCAGAGGGACTGGTTCATCAAGGCTCTGCTTCCCTTGACATGAACCCCTCTCACTCAGCAGAAGATTGATAATCTGCAGGACGCTTTGGAGCAGGCCATGAAGATTGAAGCCATGGCGGGCTACCCCCAGGAATATCGGGGGGGGGGGGGCCGCAAGATCCTTCTTTGATAGGGTTGCAACACCAGATTTCCAGCCTGACTGAAAAGCTCAAGGAGCTTCAGCCAGTGAGACCAGCGCGACCGAATGTTTGGTGTACTCATTGCCTGGTCGAGGGCCACGTAGCAACCGAGTGTCCTCGGTTGCGCGGCGCAGGAGCAGGACCCTCGGTCGCAGCAATCCACGGGGGTCCACCACCAGGGGGTGGCGCGGTGATGAACCCGCAGGGAGTCTACCAGCCGCAACAGACTTACGCGGGGTTCCCACCGCAACCGGGTTCCTCCACCACGGAGTACTGCGAGATTTGCCGGACGCTGGGGCATCCTCCTCGGATGTGCCCGATATTACAGAAGTACTCCACGGTCCCGAATAATGTATACTGCGAATTTTGTGTGTCCACGACTCACAACACTGAGCAGTGCAGAGTGCTCGACGCACTTGCGGATCGACTGGATCGTCCCTCCTACAGGGTGAACGAGGCTCCGAGGGGAAGAGGTGGAGGCATGCGGGGAGGCCGCACAGGCGGACGCGGTCCGGTAAAATGTTACAACTGTGACCAGGAGGGTCATGTGGCTCGAGAATGTCCCCTTCCGCGACGACCCTGGTGTTCCCAGTGCCGGGTCAACGCCCACGCTACAGAAGACTGTCCGGAGCTCATCAAGAAGTGGGAAGAATGGGCGAGGCAGAGGGGAGCGAATCTGATAAACTCAGAGCCGCGAGGGACCGCCGCCCCAGACTTGCAGAACGTCGCAATAGTGACGAGGGGCGGAAAGAAGACTGGAGAGGATGCCCATGGGAAGGAGCCAGCACGAGTGGTTCGACCGGCATCCCTAAAGAAGTTGATCAGGCCCGAAGTCCAGAAGAAGTATTTCCAGGAGGCAGTTGAGGCGTTCGCCCAGTTGTGGAACGAGGGAGGTTTGGAGGAGCCCATGCTGCCGGAATCTGGTGTGCAGAACGTCGCAGGTACTGTGGTCGAGGATTGGCTCCGGCTATTCCTTAGGATTTTTTACAACGCTGCGCTGCGGCAGCAGCTCAAGCATGCTTTGGACAGAGCACTGCAGGGGCGCACAGAACCTAGAGATCCGGCGGACGCTGGCCCTCAATACGTGCAGCGTGTCAAGCGGAAGAAGCAACGAACAGGAAAATAATTTCGGCTTAACACGCAGGTCGCAGGGTTCCAAATCAGCGACACCATGTTGGACGTGGGGTCCGACGTCAACATTCTGCCACGAAAGACATGGGAGGCTCTTGGAAGGCCACGGCTAGCCTACTCACCAATCCAACTCAGGATGGCGAACCAGTATTGCATTTTGCCAATCGGCCGGCTCGAGGGTGTCGAGGTCGACGTTGCGGGGGTGAAGACATACACCGATTTTGAGGTTATTGATATCATGGGCGACAAGGATCCCTATCCTGCCTTACTCGGCATTGATTGGGCTTTTGAGAATTACGCTATCATCGATCTTAAGAAGGAACTGATGATCTTTGAGGATGGGGAGGTACGGGTCACCCAGCCCCTCGACCCGTATCAGGGCCCGCGATATACGGAAACAGTGGATAATCGGGAGGATGCTCAGATGATGGACCACCTTTATCAGATGACCGCAGGACAGCGGGATGACTATATCAACCCGACCGCGACTGGCTCTGTCAGTTGGCGGAGTGTGCAGAGCTCGGAGCTCGGATCCGAACTCGCTTGGGAAGACTGGCAGCAAGGGGGGTATGAGACCACCACGCGGAGATGTGCTTCCATTGCCCAAGTCCGGTGGGTAGGGACTGAGATCCGCGGATATCCCACATTGTCGAACATGCAAGCAGTCAATACTTTTATTGCCAAGGTGGAAGACCTGGTCCCAGCTGAAAGCCGGATACCACTTTTGGATGTGGCCTTGCAATCCACGTCGGCCCGATGGTGGAAAAATCACCGCAACACTCTGTTGCGATGGGAGTGTGTGGCGGATGCTCTGCGGGCACGCTTTAAAGAGGACGAAGGACCTTGCAGTACGCTTAAGTATCATGGAACTTCCGACCCGCGACACCATTTGCGGGCCTACGAGGAATAGTGGCGTAGCACCCGGTACCCTGAGGAGCTGTGGGTCCATAGGTTTATCAACTCCCTGGGCATAATTCCCTAGGCCTGGTACCTGGAGGAAGAGTGGAAACGGGGAACCCGCTCTTGGCAGGCAGTTACGGACAAGTTCGTTTGGTGCTTCTTGTTCGAAGGGGAGATGGCGCAGGAGTCTCAGGCCCTACAGGCAATCAAGGAGGTCTTGTTTTTCCGCCATCCCAAGCCCGACGGGGGCTTGGTTGTGTCACGACCTGAGGTCAGGCGTGAGTTGGTTTGCCACCGGATTGACAGCGATCCAGATGATGATAGTCTAGAGGACCTCAGGCATCTCTATTTTGACGAAAGGGAAGGCGAGCGGAGCATCAGTGAAGAGCCGACGACTGAAGGAGTCCATTTACAGCCCCTAAAGACAAAGAAGATGAACATTGGAACAGACGAGAGACCCAAGCTCGCAACGGTGGGAGATTACTGGGACGAGGAGACAACAAAAGAAATTTTCAGCCTCCTCCGGGAATACGAAGATTTGTTCCCGTCTTCGGTTGCGGACCTGAAGGGGATCAAGGGGGATCTGGGTGAAATGCGCATCGCGTTGAAACCGGGGGCCAGGCCGGTGAAGCACCGACCCTACCGGTTGAACCCACGTATCAAAGAGAAGGTCAAGATGGAGATTGACAAGATGCTGGCTGCAGGTCTCATCTTTCCAGTAGAAGAAGCAGAGTGGGTGAGTCCCATTGTCATCCAGAACAAGAAGGACAAAGCGGAGATCCGTGTCTGTGTGGACTACCGGAGCCTGAACAATGCCTGCATCCACGATCTGTTTCCCACTCCTTTCAGCGATGAAGTTTTAGACCATGTTGCGGGAAACGAAGCTTATTCATTCACTGATGGGTTTTCGGGTTACCATCAGGTGCGCATTGCCGAGGAAGACAAAGCAAAGATGACATTCACCACTGAGTGGGGATCATTCACATACCACGTTATGTTGTTTGGTCTGAAGAACGCACCGGCTGTGTTTTCCCGGATTGTCATTGCTTCTTTCCAGGAGTAAATTCACAAGTTCCTGGAGGTCTACATGGACGACTGGACAGTCTACAGCCTGTTGAAGAAACACGCCTCCCTGTTGCGTATTAAGTTTGACCGGTGTCGTCAGCTGCAGATTTCCTTGAACTTGAAGAAATGTATTTTTGCAGTTCCATTCGGCACACTCTTGGGCCACGTGGTGTGCAAGCAAGGGGTCTGCGTTGATCCCGCCAAGGTCGCGGTCATCGTCCATATGGAGGCCCCCGAGACCGTGAAGCAATTGCGAGCACTACTTGGGCACACAGGGTATTACAGGCGGTTTATTCGCAACTACGCAAAGATTACGGCCCCTCTGGAGAAACTGTTGCGGAAGTCAGAGGTGTTTCAGTGGACGGCGGAGTGCAGGAAGGCACTTGACACCTTGAAGGAGAAGTTGGCAACGGCGCCCATACTTGTTCACCCCGACTGGGATAAGCAGTTCCATGTGCATATTGATGCGTCCGGTATTGCACTTGGAGCTGTATTGGCGCAACCCAGGGAGACGACAGTTGACCACCCCGTGTACTTCACCAGCCGTCGGTTATCGAATACGGAGAAGAACTACACCACGACTGAGTGGGAGGCGTTGGCGATGGTGTACTCCCTCCAGAAGTTCCGCCACTATCTTCTGGGCGGCAAATTCACATTCTTCACGGACCATTCTGCATTGAAGTATCTAGTGAATAACCCTGTGTTGGAAGGACGGATTTGTCGCTGGCTTCTACTTTTCCAGGAATTCACGTTTGAGGTGATTGTCAAGCCTGGCAGGTTGAATGTTGGTCCCGATCATTTATCCAGGTTGGAGACGGGAGAGAATGAAGGATCATTGGACGATCAGCTGCCGGATGCCGACCTCTTCCAGGTCGAAGCAGTACCAGACTACCTGGCTGACATTGCCACTTATCTGACCACGGGACAGTGCCCTCAGGATTACACCCCGCTTCAGAAACGCCACCTGGTTGTCCGGGCGGCCGACTACCAATTGATCGCGGGGCAGCTATACAAACTGGGCCTTGATGAGGTGTTGCGCAGGTGTGTTCTCGACCACGAACGGGAAGCAATGATGTGGGAATGTCACAGTGGTGTTGCGGGAGGGCATGTGGGTGCGAAACCCACCGCCAGGAAGGTGCTTCAAGCTGGCCTGTGGTGGCCGACGGTACATGCTGACTGTAAGGCCTATGTGAAGCGTTGCGATGTTTGCCAGCGGACGGGAAGGCCTTCACATCGGGACGAGCTCCCGCTACACCCAGTGCATGTGTTGCGGTCATTTGAAAAGTGGGCTGTTGATTTCGTAGGTCCCATCGCACCAATCGCTCGACATTCCAAGGCCCGGTACATCATTACCACCACGGACTACCTCACACGGTGGGCTGAGGCAGCAGCGGTACGCGACTGCTCGGCAGAGACCGCTGCCCGGTTCATTTTTGAACACATCATCAGCCGCTTTGGCTGCCCATGGAGCTTGACCAGCGATCAGGGTACGCATTTCATTAATGCCACGGTCAAGTCACTACTGGACACATTTATGATTCAGCATCATAAAAGCAGCCCATACCACCCACAGGCCAATGGTACTGTGGAAGCATTCAACAAGATTCTCGAAAAGGGCTTGACTAAAATTTGCAATGCTCAGCGCGACGATTGGGACGAGCGTCTCCCGGTAGCGTTGTGGGCCTACTGGACCATAGTGAAACGTTTGACCAACCAGACACCATTCCAGTTGGTGTATGGCCGGGAAGCTATGATTCCCGCCGAGTTCATGGTACCCAGTCTTCTGATCGCAACGTCTCTTCGCTTCTCAGAAGAGGAGTCACTTCGGGAACGCCTCCAGGAGCTGCAGGAGCTGGATGAGGTCCGATTCCTGGCGGAATTCCACCAAAAGGTTTAGAAGGCCAGGCGGAAAGCGTGGCATGACCGCCACATCAAAACCAAAGCCTTCCAAGTTGGCGGCAAAGTTCTCTTATATGATAGCCGGTTCCAGAAGTTTCCAGGCAAGCTCCAGATGCACTGGTTGGGACCCTACTTTGTCATCGAGATCCGCGACTCAGGAGCCGTTTGGTTGGCACAACTGGACGGTACAGTTCTCCCTGGGTGGGTGAATGGCGCACGCCTGAAACCCTACCAGGAGTAGGTCCCTTTCACTTTTCATCAATAACTCTCGCAACCGAGAGAACCCGTAGAGTAGCTTAGTCGAATAACTCTCCCGCAACTGGGATGAGCGTAGGGAGTCTTTTCCGTTCATAGGCAGTCTGTCAAATAACTGGTCAGTTGCGGGTACCTCACCGCAACCGACTGTGGTCGGGGCAGACCAGTCCAGCGTGTCACAGCGCCAGTCCAGCGTGTCGTTCGCGTAGGATCCATCCCCGTGCCAGTGTCAGTCCAGGTCATTTCCGTCAGTCCTTTTGTCAGTCCGTAGGATCGCTCAGATTTGCGTCATAAATTACCATAAGTAGACAGTAATCGTACCGTAATCATTTTCCATCACCCGCAGTTCCCTCAGCCATCACGTCCACCCATCTTCCCATGACGCCGTCAGCAATTGTTAGATTACATACAGGCATGCAATTGATCGCATGATTATCGCAGGCTCGAAGGATAGCAAGAATTAATTGCCGTTATGGAGTCTCATCAACTCCGCTCGTGCCAGGGAATGCCATAACTTGCATGGAGACCACTCGCTCGAGAATGACGGACCAGTTCAATTTGGAAATTGCAGCGACTCTAGAGCAGTTGCAGCCTCAAAGTGCACCGCACCCAGAAGGAAACTCCAGAAGAATCCTCCAAGTTTACCAGCGCCGCGCCAAGATGCCGAGGGCTCTCTTATCCGTCCCTGAACCAGTGTTGGACAGCCGAATCCACCGCGTAGAGTCACTAGTTGGCAAGTATGACAATGCAGCATGTATGGACGCCAACCTATCTGACCCAGCTGAATTCCCCCACCTCCATTGGCAGACCTACATGGAGCATCATTACACGCTAGGCAGCAGCTCCAACAGCTGGATGCGACCAGAATTCAGGGGCCTACAACAGTCGTCCTTGATGAATTTGAGGACTCTTCCGGTTTTTGGAACTACGGGACCGGCCCTGCAATGCACCCGGTTCCTCCTCAGTTGGATACAGAACGGGTCCCTGTGGCTCAATGAGGAAATTCCAATTCATGCCGAAGACATTCATCGGCTTACAGGGCTATCTCAGAATGGCGCGGATGTCTCCGCTGCCGGCCAGACATCCTCCAAGCGCGCCCGAAAGTCGGGTGACTCAGACCTGTACACCAAGTATGGCACTCGCCGGGGGGGCAAAGGTGCCAAAATTGATTTGATCAATAAACCAGAAATTCGGTTCGCTTGCTACCTTATCGCTAGCAAGACGATGCGGCACTATACGAAGGGAGAGTGCACCCTGGATACAATCTCCATTGCGGAGCACTGTATCCAGGGCGTCAGGCTGAATTGGTGCTCTTTTGTGCTGAAAGAACTCTTCGCGGCCTGTGAAGAGAACTACAAGCGAACCACCAGTTTCATTTACGGTTACTTGATTTTAGCTTTCACCATGTGGAAATGGCACCTTCCTCCCGTCCGGATGCCGGCGGAGACTACTGCGAGCCAGCCTCTCGCGATGAAATACACCCCCTGGCAGGTGTCCTCGGACCCCAGCACCAAACAGGTGAACGCGGAAGCGTTTCGGGCGTGGTACGGGTTGATGACAGATGTGGTGACTAACCAGCAACGGGTGCCGAGGCACCTGTTGGATGAGTATAGTGAGCAGGTGTGGTTTGGGGTCAGCCACAGGCACACTTACCTCCGGCCAACTTGCGTGTCGGACACCACCTTCCACATGGCGCCCCTCAGATTCCAGTTGAATGATAACACTTTCCACCGCGAGGTCTCTGCGTGGCCGGGGGTCACCAAGCACATCCACGACGGGATCACCCGATATAACTTTGAGCGGATGCTGCCGGCACAGCGGCCTGCCGCGACCGGTGCAGTGGGGTCCTCACAGGTTGCGGCGGAACCTCCACAGGATGCAGCTGAGACCGCACAGGACCTGCCCGAATCACTGGTCCCCATCGTACAACACCTCAATGCCCAGGTACGATGACTTAACGTGGTAACCCAAGTTGCTTCAAGTGGTGCCCCTTTATTTCCCTCCTTTGCTGAATTTCAGATCGGTCGGTCTCGTGCTCCCTCCAATACCGCCCCTCTCATTTCTCCCATCCCCACCAACCTATTCACCTCTACCACCCCTATCATCACACCGATAAGCGAAACGGGCCCAGAACCCGATTCATCAGACCCCCCTCAATCCAAGAGGGCCCGCATTGCTGTCACCGATCCAGTGGTGGATCTTACCAACGATGATCCACCATCCACTCCACCCCCAGGAACGTTGATTCCGGAGGAACCCCTGATCGATCTGTCAGAGTTCCTCAACATTCGTCTCCCCCATACCTCTTTCACCCCATCCACCGCTCCCTCCACCGGCCGTCCACCTGCCACCTCCTCCAATCCATCCAACTCATTGGCCACTGTATCAGATCCTCTCATCCGGGAACTTTTTGGAGGTGACCACGGGGTGGAAGTCACCTCCAGTACTGCAGCCGTGGTACCGCCGGTTGACCCCATGGCCACACCCCAGGATCCTGCCTCTACTATATCTACCCGGCTGGCAAATGTTGGGGTTGATTCGGCTGACCCTCCCCCAGACTAGACCACGCAGCAAGACCGGCCGGAATCCGATATGGCCACCTCGATGCAGCAGCAGACGCCGGTCCATCCTCCTGAGCCCTCAAACCGATCAGTGGCCAGTGGCCAACCTTCGCAGGAGCGGGTGCCGGAGTAGGGCGCACCCAGCACGACCAATGCAGAACCATGGAGTACAGCACAGCTGTACCTACTCATTCAGTGGGTGGCCCTAAAGGCCGAACAGATTCACACAGAGCTGGAGCAGCGGTGTACCGAGCAGCATAACCAGATCACGGCGCTTACTGAATAGCGCAATCAGCTGACTAGGGAGAAGACCTACCTACAGGAGCAGGTCACCATTGCTGCTCAGGCGTTCTCCGACTTATGGCCCGCTGCAAGGGCTCATTATGCCCCACTTCCTGCCAATATAGCGGAGGACAGTGTAGCAATCCAGGCTCACCACCTCCGGACTGTTTTCACTGATCTCTGCAGGGAGAACCAGGAACTCCAAGCGGCGTTAGCCGCACGGCCTACCCTTCCGGATCCACAGAATGTTCACTCAGAACAGGTGACTGCCAAGCAGACTCAGGCAGTTAGTATGCAGGCGACTCTCCATTCCACTGCGGGCGAGGCTTATGCCCTTCTGCGAAGTCTGCCGGAGTGCTCACTCGCTCTCACTGTCAAGACGCAGCCTATCTCTGCCCAGCTGCAACAAATTTCCCGTGAAATTCAGGAGACCGCGGACCCAGCACGGTTAGATCAGCTCTATGCCCAGGCGGATGAGCTTGAAATTCAAATGCAACAGACTGAGGCCGACTCGGCAGCGGCCAAACAAGTCATTCGGGAAATTCGTCCGCCCATCCGAGCCCGTGCCGAATCCATACAACAGCTAGATTCCAAGGCCGAAACCCAGCTTGCCACGCTGTTCGGGGCTGCCCCGACGACTATAGACGAGGCCGCCACCACCCGGATCTCTGAAGAAGCCGACTTGCTTATGCAGGAATGGCAGCAAGCGGTGGAGGACTTCACCGGGCTTAGAGATACAGCGCTCCGCAGGGTCCCCGAGTTGGGGCCCTTGTTTGAACAACCACTTGGCGGAGCACAGTAGGAAAGGGCGCGGGGTGAAGGCACAGCAGAACAGAGCACGGGAGCCAGCGGGGCAATGGAAGTGGAGACTGTTATTTGTGATTGACTCGGGGACGAGTCAAGGAATTGTGGTCGGGGCCTGTTGGGGCCCTTGTTTTTGTTTAGTTTTGAAATCTTGGCTAAGACATTTTGAATTTTGACCCCTTTTTGAGTTGCGGTATGAATACACATGGCAACCGCGACCGCGCCGCAACTACCAGGAGTCGCGGAGCTATCAAGGTGGCGCAGAAGCATGCGATAGCTGGAGATAGAACAGGGACAAGTGCAGATGAAGGAAACACACAGCAGAAGACAGAAAGTGGAACACGTAGATAACAGGAGAGAAGCCGGGAGAAGCTGAAGTAAAGCCACAGAGGAACTGATAGTCGCAAGAGCGGGTGAATAAATAACAGTCACCCGGCTGAAACAAGAGGAGGCTGAAGAAGTTGTGAGGCTCGAGACAGGGAAAGACGCACAGAGCAGCTGCGGAGGAATCATGCATGTCCCTCCTATGGCTCCTTATCTCCCCTATTCTACCTTTCTGTTCCGAAATCCATCTGTATCAGATTTGTAAGCTATCAGTGAGAATGTCATGTAATCATGTGTTTGGCCAAGAGATTAATACAATGGAAGGTTGCTATCTCAATAAGATGTTCATGTGCTTGTAATGTGTTTATGCTGGTTTAAAATTTTATTTGAAAATGTCTGAATGCTTATTAAGTGATCTTGCGTATATAACTCTGTATATGTAATGGATACACTGTCCTTCATTAGTTGCGGGTTTGTTCCTTGCCATTGATCTCGTCCCCTTCTGCATGTGGTTGTGGCACGCCTCGGGTGAGACGCACTGATCTCCAGAGCAGGGTGAAAATGCCGGTGTGTTCCTAGACTACACCGGACCCCTTTGTTGGCCACAACTCTTGAACCTGGGTCTTGTCCCATGATTAATAGTTCAGACAGACCGGGACAAGGCCCTTAGAATATATTTATCCCAACAGCTTATTGCAGTTGATCCACCTATGTTACAAAATTGTGTTCAAAATATGAGAAACTTGTAGATTGTTGTGATTGTTGGTATGTTGTTGGCTTTGTGCATGAGTTTGGTTGGATATTATTATTCTGTAGCTAATCTGTCCATGTTTCTCTATGTTTGTTGTCAATTGAATCTCTATTCTTGTTGTTAGTTGCATGAGATATTTAGTTATTCACATGTAGTTGGATGGTTGTTCTTTATGCTTCTTCTAATCAGGCTATGCACCATCTAAGAATGATTAGGAATTCTTATGTATGTTTAATGAGTTGATTGTGTGTATCTTATTATTGTTATCTTTCATTGTTGAAAATGATATGTTTGAAATCGGGGGATAAATCCTCGACTTCTAAATGTATCAACTTCTGAGCTAGAGTTATTTATAAAATTTAATTATTTTATCATTTCAGATAGACCCTGAGAATATATTTATCCAAAAAGAGTTTGAATTTTTTATTTCAGTTTATATACCTTTGTTCCTTGACGATCACAATGACCATTAGCAAAAATTAATAATGATAATGGTAAATTTACCATTTTTATTCCTCAATTTGATGAACTTGATAATCCTTAACTATGTAAAAGTGTATCTTCTACTATGAAACCAATCTGAAAGGTGTGCTCCATGCACATAACAGATTAAAGGTCCAATTCCTTCCTTGAAAGCAACAATAATATATATGATAACTTAATACTGAAAGTGTTTTTAGAATTTCTTACCTAATTCAAAATTCACATCCTTACAAAATTCAAAATTCACATTAAGATGTGGTTACAAAAATTAAGTCATCCCATCCCTATGCTTGATGGCCTCCATTGCCTGCCTGACCCAAGTATGGTGGACTACCCAAAATTGGTTGATTAAGATGTTCTGGAATGTTTCCATATGCTTGACTCCAATTTGATCCTTGTATCCATGGAGGGAATGAGTACCCCAAGTGTCCACTTGTGTTACTAACCCCAACACTAAGTTCAGGTGTCATAAAAACATAGTTAGGATTTAAACCTGCATTGGTAGGGGTATAAGAGGTGGACCTAACCCCTGGATGATAACAGGGGACTTGGATGTTTATCAGGTCTTGGTATGATGGTGTGTGCTCTACAATGTGGTCCAGCTCGTTGGACATCAACCTATTTGCCTCAAACTGGCTTGGATCATGGTCTTCCCTGCTTGTCACCCCTCCTCCTTTTTCCAACTCTTGTTGAACCTTTCTTGCTTCTCTCTCCTGCCTTGACAATTTCTTTTGACATTCCTTATCTTCCCTTGTTTTTTGTCTTTCCAACCTTTCCTTTGCTTGAGTTTTTGTTGCTGCAATCCTTGCAGTTTTCTTTTCATTGGATAACTCCTTCTTTCTCTTTTTAGATTCCTAAATTTCATTCTTTTTATGTTCAGAATCAAACATTAAATTCATATAATCTTTAGATATGAGAAATTTTTAACTCCTCCCAAAATGAAGATAATCTAATGTTGAGTTCCTTGATAAGGCCTTCACTCTCTCTACTGGTATCTTTAGGAATATACCAAGTATTCCCTTCTTTTTTGTCCCGTGCACTTTAGGACTTGAAACTTGGCTTTCAACCTCTAGGACAACTGATTGGACCCCATTGTTGTCTTCTTCATGTACTTCATGCTTAATAGGCTCCTCTTCTAGTGATCCATTGTCCAAAAAATAATGAACAAGTTCGGTGTTCAACTCTGATGGTTGTGAAGGCATTTCCATGCTTTCCTCATTGGTGGTAGACACATTATTTCTAATGATATTCATCATGGCCTCTGTGAACCATGATGGTGTGCTTAATTGGGTTGTCATGCTCAATTGATCATTGTTTAATTATGTTGCATTTTCATTCCATTGATCAACTATATCACATGGAATATCACATGCATAATTGGCAGGTGGTTCAGTGGGTGTGACAGCCTCATTGATATTGATAGTTCGTTCATGATTGAACTGTGTCTCACTGACATGTTCATCATCATCACCATAGAAAAACCCTTCAGAAAGGGACATTATACCTTCGCCAGCAACTACATCTTCTTCGACACCGACATGGTCTTGTAAGTTATTTGCTTCTTGAACTTCCACTTCAAATGCTTGGCTAAAACTAGTATCATGCATAAGAGCATCAAAATTAAGTGGCGATATATCAATCCTACTAAATGCAACCTTGATATTAGAAGGCATGAGAGCCTTTTTAAATGCTTTACTTGAAATCTCAACTAGCTCAGACCTATTTACTTCCACCCTTGGATTTTTTTCCATCCACAAAGCTCGCTCGACCTTGAAATAGTTTTTGAAAGGCCCAAACATGCTGACATCAAGGGGCTGCAATCTGTGAGTGGTATGAGCCGACAATGTTAACAGGTCAATGCCCAAATTATTGGCCTCCTCTATTGCCTTCATGGCCATGTGGCTTCCATAGCCATCTAAAATCAGTGTGTCTATTTTCACGTAAGACACCACCTGGTATAGAAGCAGCAAAGTGGAAAATCCAATTTAGGAATAGTTCCTTTGTCATTTATGCATGTGGATGGGTAGCCTTGCATGCACTTGGTTCACAATTATTTATATAATTTTTTAGTTGAGTTTTACCTTTAATAGATAAAATCTTGGTATTGATGAACCAATTGTGTTGACACAACAAATAATTGTGATCCACTCGCTGCTCTTAGGAAATATCTTAGGCACATTTATACTCCCTCTCTTGGCAATTACCCACATACCGCAATTCCTTCCTGCCTGTGAGCCTGTTTCATCACAATTCTGTATATCATTTGGGGCATATGAGTGTTTTTCATATGCAGCAGAAATATTGTTATAGAACTTGGAAACAATTGCAGGGCGTAGATTTAAAACCCTGTCTCTGTCAAGGCCCTCAGCTATATGTAACACAAGGTTTAGATGCCTATTTTTAAACCCACTCCACCATGATTTACCAGGAAAACCATCTTTGAAGGGGTTGGGCCTCCCTTGACAGATTTGAGCTACTGTGGATTTAAGTTGTATAAGCTCTAAACCATGTCCCGATTGGGCCATCTCCTTACACCACTTGACCACCTCGTCCTCCTCCTCTTCAGTCATAACTGTAACAGGCCCTCTACGCTTTGTATTATTCAACCCATTTATCCAATAATGTATGTTAGAGGTAGCGATACCATGTTTTTTTGCAAATGCATGGATTGAATATCCCTTGAACTCGATGTCATCAATTTTAGTGAGCATGTCTTGCTTTTTTCGGCCTCTGATGGAAATAATTTTCTTTTTTGAACTTGCACCTTGCACTATGGTTGAAGGTGGCCCTGTGGCTGATGGTGGGTTGGGATGATCTCCTACCATAGAGTTCTCTTCAACGCCATTGCTGGGAGAATTGGGAGCATTGACATCACCCCCCCCTATTCTCATCTAATGAACTGCTCCACAGATAAGCCCCCCTTGTCCCTCGTCTCCTCTTGTTCCTTATCCGATCTGCTATAGAAACTCTTGGCATGACTCCAACAACCTGTAGATTTACCACAAAATTCTTATTTAAAGCACAACTGAGTAAGAAATACAAAAAATTGATAAGTATTTGCATATGAGTGTATATTGTGTTATCAACAAGGATTTTATCTTAATGCTAAAACCAAACCTAGTAATCCACTCATATCAATGAATAATTTTGTGAATTAATTGGCACTGCAGTGGAACAAACCTAGTTTACCTGAATAGTTGAATTTGGATTACATTATTAGTTTGAATTGTTGAATGATTTGCACTATAATGTATTTCAATTATGTATGACTTCTAATATCAACGTGAGAGAGATAAGTGATACCTATTGACTGTTAACAACATGGCTGTAAGTAACATGGCATCTTCTATTGTTTGTTTTGAACTCTTTCATTTTTGTAGGAAACTCATGCATTTAGTATTTTGAACAAAAATAAACTTTCTTGAAAAACCTAGTGGACTAACAAAAACACAAGGAAAAAATTTGCCTAGAACCTTACAGACCAGTTCTATTTTCAGTGGGAAAACTAAACTTCGAATTGTGTAAGAGACAAGTGTAACCCTCATCTGATTTGAGATTGGAATTTGAAAAGTGTGAGGTTTAAAGATGTTGAAGCGTTGATACTCTTCTAAAACAGAAATTAGGAGTTGACTTCTTGTGTTGTAAATGGACTTCTAAGAGTGTTTGCATGAGCTCTATTTTATTCATGGTAGTTCAACCCCTATTTTATAGTTGCTGGCATAGTATTTTTAGAGAATTTTAAAGAGATTTTGAGCCATGTGTGTGGTTGTGGGAACAATAATTCAACATATGATTCAAAATTCAGAAGCTGGAATAGTTTTAGAGAGGTTTAAAGAGAGGTTGAGCCATGTGCGTGGCTGTGGGAACAATGAAATATTATAAGGCACTACTTACTAGCCTTGTTCTGAGCCTTACTTCAAACTTCAATGATTTTGTTCACTGAACATAGTGGGAAAGATAAAGCTAAAGTAACTGAAGTAAAAAAACTTTGCATAGATACAATTCTAACTTCTATCCATTTACAAATGCCATGAAATTAGTCAACAAAGAGTACATGAGTTGTGGATTTTCTATAAAGAAATTTCATCATATTTGAAATGGAATTTTCCTCTGGAATTGAACACATAATTTTTAGCTTCATTAAGACAAGTTTGGTGACTTTGTTCAATTCAATCTATTGGGGGCAAGGGTTGAATTTTTTATGCAACTCTTTACACACATCACAAATTTCTCTAAGGCTTATTTTTATAGTCACATCCATAAAGGTATTGACGTTTCAAGAAAATCTAACTAGATAGGACATTTATAGTTTCTGGTTAAGTTCATATTGAAGCCTTTGTACTGGTGGCAGAGGAAAACTAAAGTATAACACAACTAGGTTCCTCTAAAATAACTTCTTGTATATGTAGCAGTGCCAAATAAAATGAAACAAAATAAGATGTATGGTATATCACTTTGTTAGGCTTCATATAACCATAGCATGCCAACCATAAACTTCCCAATTCTCACTCATCTAAGAAAATATCACCATTTCTTGTGTGACATCAAGGAAAAGTACAAAGTGAAATTGGTATTATTCAGAAAGGCTTTGTTATAACAATTAATATCATTGTGAATGGTAGGTGAATAAGGCTTATCTTGTAATATATTTTTGGAACAAATTTATCTTTCTTTGTTGTCATGTGCACTAGCTCCACTTGCTGCATGCAAATAAGAAATGGAACAACATGATATGTGATACACATTGCTCACTGCTGGACAACTTACAATGGTTAAATGTAAGAGAAACCTACATAAGCACTGGATGGTTCCATATTGAGAGCTAATTTGGCATGAGCACCACCATCGTATTTTCATAGTAATGAGAAAATAAAACCTTTCTCAAGAGTCAATACTGGTATGATTATGGTATTTTTTAACATAATATTTTTACTTGCCAAAATCTCAAATTCATGTGAGTGATACTCCACTTGGTAAGAAACTTTTTTGCTAAAATCATACGAAAAACTCACTTCGACTCGGGTGAATGTCAAAAACTTAGTTAAAAAACTATGAGTTCAATTTTTTTTTTGAAATTTTGAATACCTTTGCTAAAACTTGGCCAAAAAGTGTTTTTGTCAAAATTTAAATATATTGCATAGCTGTGTGTTTCAGAATATTTTTTTAGCTTCTGATGTATTTGCAGAGTCCCGAGTTGATGTTGACTCTTCACTTTGCTGATTTTGAATTAAGCTTCTATGCTTCCTAATGGTGAACCAATCCTAATTATACTTTTATGCTTCCTAATGGTGAGCCTTATACCTTCCCAAATTTCGGAACAAGAATGAAGATATTTCTATATATATATATACCTCTGAAAAATTCAAATTTCATATTTCTAGATTTCGAACCCCTATAGTGGTAATAAGGAACTCTAAACAATTCTTCTTAGTCTCTTCATGATCTCAACCTCTTAGCGTAGGTTTAACTATGTGCAATAATTACTAGTTTGATATGGTAACACGTTGAACTAAGCTCCAATAAGTAGATACTAGCAGGTATATGATCTATAACTTATAAGCTTAACATGGTTTCTCAACTAAAATAATGATAAAGTACTCAATATAATAACATTATTCAACAAAAACTTGTATGTCTCCAGCAATCGATGATGAGAATGAATGTAACACTGTGCACACACTATGTTTGTATATCTCCAGCAGTTGATGAGTATAATGAATGTAACACTGTCTGAACACCTTGATTGTATGCCTGCAAAATGAATGTCACACTTTTTGAACAGTTTGATTGTATTTGAACACTCTGATTATATGTTTGCAGCAACTAATGAGTAGAAAGAATGTTTCAAATGAAAATCAGTAAGGGTTGATGTTTTATAGTTTTATGATCTAGAATTTAATTGGTAGGGAAGATTGGCATGGATTTCCATCCCCCAAATTCAAATTTGTGTTGTGGATTGATTTGTACATGATCCAATGGTTGATAAGCTTTCATAGTTGATCCTTGTGGTTTCCTGAATTGAATTCCTGAAATGAAAGGGCTACTGTGCTTAATACTTGACTTGAAAGGGTTGGTTTCATTTATTGCATCCTCTGAACTATTTCCTAAATTGAATGGTTAAACACACATGTATATATGGCTGACACACATTTCACCTATTCTTATGCAGGTGTTACCCAGCAATGGAATGTCTTGCTCCAATGCAAAATCAGTGGGTCACTATTTGATGGGATATGTGCACTTTTGGATAGAAATTGATGTAATGGTTTGTAGTGCTTTTAGACTTAATTTTTAATTCAAAACTGTAGGTACTTGAGACAATAGGTATTTTCAACTTGTGATGTTAAAATTTTGTGTTTGACAGTTGTTGGTCCAATCAGTGTCTGGGCCCATTTTGGACATATTTATATAAATTATATAACTTAATATAAAGTATTTATGTGCATATTTTAGTGATTTTATGATGTTTTTTTGATGGGTGTGTGGGACCAATACTATAACTAGTATTGGTCCTTGCACGATAATAGAAGCCTCTCCCCTAGTTTTTAAGGGAGATTTGTTTAAACTGATTTTTTGTGACTGCATATATGGATATAACACCCTCAAAATTGATTGTGAAGAGTTCACTTGCCAAACTTGTGATTTCAATGAATCTTTGTCACATTTTGGACAAATTATATCAGAAAATAAACCTAGAATTTTTTCAAAAAGTCACACTTAAAACTAAAACTACTAGTTAATAGTTGATGGTATATGATTATTTATTATTTCGATTTGTGTTAAAATTCTTATTGATATATTTTTAATTATATTTAAAAAATAATAATTTATATTTTATAATTAAAAAAAAAATATAGAGTTGCATATATGTTAGATTTTTTGGAGTTTTCGATAGAGTTATGGAATCGGCAAAAAAGGTGGTGAAATCTTGATTTGTGTCATTTAAACTGGTTTTTTTACTGCATATATGGATTTATATTCAACACCTTCATTGCGAAGAGTTCACTCCTCAAACTTGTAATTTTCATATTCTAGATAAATTATATTTGAAAATAAACCAAAAATATTTTCAAAAAGTCTCACTTATAGGCAATACTAAAAAAATATTATATTTAAATATATTAATTGATTTTTTTAAATATGAAATTAATATAAAATTATATTTTTTTAAGTCAATTGGGGTTATCTATGGTGGTTGGATAAAATTGGTGTAATCTCCCCCAACTAGGATCAATTTCCTCCAAGTGACATAATGATGATAAGTATTGATGTAATGGTTGTGTGCCTATGAATATTGTTGTATTGACCCTTGAAAATAGAATTATTATTTAAATTTTACATATAAGTTCAAATTATGATTAAGCCAAATATTAAATTTTTGTATAGCATTCCCTTATTTGTGAAACAAGGGATCTCCATTTACTATAACTTGAGCGGACATAATAATTAAGAGCATGTGTTTCCTTATGGAAGGTTAATGGTCCAAAATCAAATAAGAGTAGATTTTGTATGTGTTGATAAAAAATAATATTTACGCCTTAATTAGGCCTTAAGGCTTTCTTATTTGAAAACAACTCCCCTAGCTACCGATGTGTCCATGTCGGAGCCATTGGATCAAATGTTAGACCATTGAAACATTTTAGGCCATTAGATCCACAAGTAAATAGTTTTATATTTTTTTTTTATAATGTTAGTTTTTTTTTTTCTTTTTAAATAAGTATTTAGGTTTTGGTGATTTTTAAGTTTAAATGATGTTATTAAAAATTTGTTAGATTTAAATAAAATTAAACTCCACATAAACCAATTGATTTAAATTAAATGGATAAAAAACACTATTAAAAAGGAAAATAACTATTTTTGTATTTAAGTTTACATTTTTGTGTGAGAATGCTCTCCAACAAAGTATGATAGAAATGTTGTTATGTCATGTTTAACATTTTGACTATGTCAAATTACACAAAAATAAAAATAAAAGTAAATTAAATAAAAGGAATGACATAATGTAATGAAAACTTTAACTAGGTCAAAGTACAATAAATAATAATAATAATAATAAACTATAAAAACAACCCATGGTATTGACCCATGGTATTCATGTGGAATGTAGTTTATTTAAAGGGGGAAATTAAGATAAGTATTTAGGTTTTGGTGACTTTCAAGTTAAACGATGTTATTAGAAATTTGTTAGATTTAAATAAAATTTATATCATAAAATTAAACTCCACACAAACCAATTAATTTAAATTAAATGGATAAAAAACACTATTAAAAAGGAAAATAACTATTTATGTATTTAAATATTACATTTTTGTGTCACGATGCTCTCCAACAAAGTATGATAGAAATGTTTTTATGCCATGTTTAACATTTTGACTTTGTTAAATTACACAAAAATAAAAATAAACGTAGATTAAATAAGATGATTAACATAATGTAATGAACACTTTAACTAGGTCAAAATACAATAAAAAATAAAAATAATAAAATAAAATAATAATAAACTATAAAAACAGCCCATGGGTCAATGACCCATGGTATTCATGGGGAATGTAGTTTATTTAAAGGGGGAAACTAAGACGGCCTAGATCAATCTCAAGAGCCAAGAGAGATCAAATGTACTGATATGCAAAGCTCTTTTAGAGTGAAAAGAGAATTGATCCATCTCATAAATAGTATAGATCTAAACTAATTATTTAATAAAATTATGTTTAAATGTTTATAACCATTATTATTTTAAAATTTTACTTAATAGAATGCATCTAAATTTTCATACATGACATTTTTCCATCCTGTTGGAAATACACTTCTTCTTCCACATAGATCGCAGCTTCATGGTGAGGCCCCTATGTTCTATGCATAACATCTTTCCCCTTTTTAAGTCCTATATATTTACAAAATTGACACTATATGATTAACAATAGAGTAAGTTGAGACAACCCTAAGGGGTTTTTTGTACAAGTTCTATCATAACCTTTCCATCCATCCAATATATATTGCAGAGTCTTCTGAAGAGAGAGTATATTCTAGTTTATAACCTGATCCACAATCAAAGAAAATGGCTACGGATTTCATAATTTATTAGTTTATAACTTGATCCACAATCAAAGAAAATGGATAGGGATGTCACAAGTTATCATTCGCACAGTGATGTATTGATGTTCTCAGTTGAAATGGATCCTATTAGATGCATGGTTGTCAGAGACACTAAAAAATTCAAAATAGATATCTGTTATGACATCCATATTTTCTATACAACAATTTCTAACAATAACCGCTCAATTTACTCTCTAATTTTTGAAACCCCCACCCATGCTGAGGAGATCACAGTGTAAAATCAAATGTTCCTGTGGTTTTATTAAAGGGTTCATAAAAAAAACAAATAATGAGAAAGTCAATATTGTGGTATAATAATTTATTTTTGAATCATTGTGACAAACAAAACATCACATTAACTCACAGAATATATCTAATGTTATAAGGATCTGAGATGATAACAAAGTGTTGAATCATGATAACTTGGTGACAACCAAAACTAAGTTGTAGCCACAAGAAAAAATCACAACAAATCATAGAATATATCCAAGGTTGCAATGAATCACATACATAGTGATGGACCTCATGGGAATTTTAGTGCACATAAAACACCACCCTAAAAATTCTATATTCTTGATTAATTTAGAATAACCTAAGATTTCTAGATTGGATGTCGAGGTGGGTGGTACAGTAATCAAGGATGCTTCTTAAAGAGTTAGATTATGGTTTTAATAAATTGGCACTATGTGATTAAGAATAAGTTACAAACATAAGTAATAAGAGGCATGGTAATTAATGTTATTCTTTGTACTATTTTTATTTAGAATAGTAATTTGTATATTTTTTTTTTAATGAATATTGTTAAATGTGTAATTGAGTAAAATGTATTAAATTGATATTCTAATTTTTAAGATATTTATTTAAAAAATTCAAAGTATGGTGAGTTTTGTTTTATTAAGCTTTACTCTAGATGTGTAGAGAATGAATCTATCTCAAGTGGATGCTTCTAATTTTCAATGAAGTAGTTTTCAAAAGTTCCTAGCTCTATTTTAATTACATAAATGCATTGAAAATCATATGATAGTATTTAATTTAGTTGTTTTATTTGGACGTGTTGCAAGCTGACATATTGTGCCAAGAAGTTTGCTATATCTTATCAGTTAGTATTTTTTCAATCAAGAAGAGACTTTTGAGTTTAAGAATTGAATCTTTCTAGTTGACAACTCTTATCATCAATATCTTTGAAACCTCCATGAGGTGCTTTCAAATTTGCCTTTCATTCCTTCACAATGGCTCCTTCTCTCCAACATCTTATTTCTTTTAGGGTACTCTTTCCTATTCTATTGCCTTAAGGCGTTTCTTTTGCAACATGTGGTGCAATTGCTAGTTAAATTTTTTTATATATAAATTAAAATTGTGGTTAAGCCAATTATGAAATTGGTGTATAATAATAATTAAGAGCATGTGTTTCTTTATAGGATGATATTGGTCCAAAACAAGATAGGGCTAGTTTTGTACATGTTGATAAATTAATATTAAAATACTCTAAGGATGATATTTTTGTCTTTGAGAAAATATCTTTCACTTCTTTTTGACACCTGTACATACTTTACCCCTATGGTTTTGAACCTATGACCTCTTAGGAGGAAACACATGCTCTTAACCATTAAGCCCACTTAATCACAAAGGTAAGAGTTAAATTTAAGATAGATAAAAAGAATTGAAATAATAATTGAAATGAGATAAAGATAGAAGAATGGGTAGGACATATATTTTTATTATTGAATTAGATATAAATAACTAATTCAAAGAAATTAGAATTACTGGGATTACTCTGAAAGACGAAAGAAGGTTAAATTAAAATAAATAGAAAGATAGATAAAAAGGTTTAAATTCAAAATTTAAAATTCAAAGGTAAAAGATGAGAGTGAGGATAAATATTTTAATATTAAATTAGGTTAGGAAGGGACATAATTTCCCCTCATTCTTCTATATTTAATTTTACTTCTATCTAAACAACTAATTTTATCCTATTTTAGAAATTAATTCTTATTCCATTTATCAATAATTTTGAATTTAAATCAATTTTAAATTTAACTCTCATCTTTTACATTTGCTACTAATCCCAATAACCCTGAATTCTTCATTTTCGAATTAGTTTTCAATTCATTTTATTTTAAAAATCTCAATCCCACCCATTCTTATATCTTTAAATTAAATTAAATTTTATTCAAATTAATAAATTTAAACCTTTTTATCTATCTTTCTATTTATTTTAATTTAACCTTTATCTCTGGCCTTTGAGAGTAATTCCAATAATTCTAATTTCTTATATATGGAATTAGTTATTTATATCAAATTTAATAATAAAAATCTCTATTCCACCCATTCTTTTATCTTTATCTTATTTTTATCTAATCAACTAATTTATCCTATTGTAGATATTAAATCTTATTTCAATTATTATTTCAATTCTTTTTATCTATCTTAAATTTAACTCTTACCTCTGTGACTAAGCCCAATAATCCTAATTTCTTCATATATGGATTTAGTTATTTTTATCAAATTATTTATTCATTCTTTTATCCTTCTCTAACGAATCCCAATAATCCTAATTTCTTCTTATATAGAATTAAATATTATTTTTATCAAATTAATTATTCATTCTTTAATCCTTCTCTAACACTAAGATTATGATTTCTTTAATCTAGTTTTGACTTCCCTTCAACTGCCTTTTATTTATTCTATTAATTAATATAAAATTCCTTAACAACTATCTCATTTAAAGGAATTAATTATATAAAAAGTATAATTAATTTGAATTTGAATTTAATTTATTATCCCTCTCTAATAAATATTTTTGGTTTCTTTTATCTTCGTTGAAATTCTCAGCCATAATATTTCATATTTAAGCTTTCAAGGTCTGCTCTCCTCCGATTAGCCACTTTGATCAGTGGCTAAGCTTTCTCCTTTTGAAAATGGGTGAAGTGTTCACCCGAAATGTCGGGCTCTTCAATCATTCTACAATAATTTTACACATGATTCCAGAAGTTTTCAACTTCATTCGCCCCTTAATTATTTGTATTATTTATTATAAAAGAAAATAATATATAAATTTATACATTAAAAAGCACATACATGTAACAAGACTTTTTACCATGGAGATTCATCCTCATTTTATTATGGAGATTCTTACCCTATAAATAGGTTTTGTTAGAATAATATGGGCCACTACCATGGCTTATCAATATTTTTTAATATTTTTTAAATTAAATTGAAAAGTAAAAATAAATCTCAACCCTCTGTTTCAACTATCACTAAAACTAACATTGTCATATAAATTAAATGGTTGGTAAATGTTGATATGCATTAATCTATAATATAATAAGAATCAAAACAGTTACTTCATCATACATCTCAAGTTGCTAAAATTTTAAAAATCATAAAAATTAACTCTATATATATATAGTAAAGTTCAATTTTTTATTACTACAATAGAGATTTACATGATATATTTCCCTTTACCATTGGTCTACCCAATTGAAAACCAAACCAATAGTAAAGATAAAAAGTCTTAAGAATACAAGTGTTTCTTTCAACAGTTTGGATGACAAAAATAAATCATAACCCTGGAGTACATACACACATGCAAGAGGGATAAATTGTGGGAGCTCTGCTTGGCCAAGTAAATAAGACTAAACGGTGACAAAATTGAGCTACCCATTAACATTTAAAATACAAAATGAAGATTTGAGAAGACCTGGAAGTGCTACATGGAGAATCGTTGGTATGGAGAGCCACCACTAATCTAGATGAACCATAGTGAAAGCCATTAGTGTAGTATACCTAGAGAGGGTAATATGTGGTATAGAGGGAGGTACCACTAGACTCAATTTCATCACGCACGAATCCATGGTTGAGCAAAAAGTGCATCCATGATGAGAAGCAGCCACAAAACATGAAGAGTCATGATGAGGGCCATTCCATGAGAAATAATTAGAACCATACAAAACCATACCATCCAATAACCATATGTTATTCTAGAGCTTTGACATCAACTGTGAGCCACCACAAAGTTGTCATAGTATGCTCATCCACCCCATCAAAACTATCCGTGAAGCAACAGAGCATGAGCCAAACAAGCCATGCGCGTAGCAAGGAAAACCACCACCAGGAGCCATGAGTTACATGAGACATAGGAGGGAGACGTTCAATTCCACAATTAATAGAGTCGAACTTACAATATTGAGATCCAAATTCCACAATTAACAGATCCAAATCTACAAGAATGAGGGAGAATTGAACCTGTAATACCGATGCCATTGCTAGACAATCAGAGAGCTACCTGTGGGTTTAAGAATACTCAAAGTAGCCTACTCACGAAGAGGAAGCCAAGCATCCTCTGTGAGAGACGCACAGAATCGAAAAGGCCACGAAAGACCCCATATTCCCCATGCTCTTGAAGGAGTTTGAAAGGTGAAAATAAGGATGGAAATGTTGAAATGTTGATGCTCCACCTTTCTGAGGACCAGTGCAAACCAACGAAAGGACCATCTAGAAAATGAAGGGATATAATCAAGAATGTGGGAATGATAGGAGGTAGGCAAAAGCATTGTAAAAAGGAGAAATGACCTTTCCTGATAGCGTACCTGGTCTGTAAATGGACTTGAGGAAATTTGTAGGCTAGCCATGATGTTTTCCATACACAACTCCAATGAATACCAATCCGCATAATTATGAAACACCATGATTAACCTGCAAGTTACGAGGGAGATCTCGTACCAAAACCTGGAGTGAGAGAGTGCACACATCATTGTGAAATAAAACCATTTGTGCTAGCTTATTGTGGAGTTTCTGCTAGCAAAGTGGCTATTAAATTAAGTTGATCTAAGTGATCAAAATTATCACCCATTTTTGAGATATTTAAAATTATTATATTATTATTAAAAAGAATTAATATATAAGTTAAATATATATAAATATTGTTAAAAGACATGTTGGAAAAATTCTTAAAGATTCACTCCCAATTTATCATATAGATTCTTAATTTGTAAATAAACTTTGTTATAATCCCATGGGTCAACACCATGGCTTATCAATACCATATGAAAAAAACATCGTAACTCATTTTATATGATACTTGTTTATATGACATTTTTTTAATTAGTGAATGTAATTAAAATGACCAAAAAAAAACCATAACTAATTTGGAAATAAATCTGATCCTTTCTTTTGTGTATAATATTGAGAATATTTTATGGAGGTTTAACCCCCACCTTCCAACTAATAAGTATTGATAATTAAATTAAAATTTTTGGAATATCTATTTCAAGTTATACATACCTATCCGCATAAATATTTTGTGGATATTCTATAAATATTCAATATCCTTAAATACCTTCCATCCATCTATTACTTATTAATAATTAAATTTAAATTCTCTAAATTGTATTCCAAAATAGACAAAGTAATACTTGGTTTTATTTTACTATTTATGGAATGCATATGTATAATTGATTTGATTTTAATCATTCTTATTAAAAAAGTTAAGATATGATGGTTATGAAGATTTTCTTAGTTAAAATCTAATGTAAATAAAATAATAGGAAAAAATTATATTAATATAGTATTGTAAGTAGCATAGAAGTGTAAAGTACAATAAAATGAAAAATACAAAATAAACTAAATTCAAAGATCAACATGGTAAATAAATTACTTTGCAATATATTTGGAAAGTAAACAGGTTTGCAATACATTTGATATGTTATGAACATATTACCTTAGATATTCTCAAACACAATGTTATTGGTTTTGACAACTATTTAAACTGTTTATCAATATTAAAAAAAAAATTAAGTTTGATTTAGAGTTTACACAACTCTTTATATCTATAATGTATATTTGTATTTTATGACATGATTGCATTTTGTTTGAGGAGCATTGGCCTTATTTTTCCCTCCCAATGAAAGATTATAGAAATTGATGTAGAAATTATACAAACATATGTATATCAATGGATTCAGTCCTATCTAACAATGTACTAAAGCTAGATACTGAATCACTTCTACAAATCAATTGCGGAAATTAAACACAATCGCCAATCACATGAAGCAAAGAAAGAATCAAATCAAACTACAACACATATAATTTCCCAGGGAAAGCTTGCTGCTCAAAACCCCTCTATCTTCTATTTTATATTAATGATGGAATCATGAAACAATTACAATGCACTCCTCACAAGAGTCTCCTGCATTCTCACAACTGTCTCACACTGCCCTGGACAAAAATGACCAACACTTAGTCAATTCTCAGCCTCTCAACAACCTGCCTTTCTTGCGTAATCCCTACTGAATGTAATCCCTATTGTTAATGAATTTTTTCCTTCCTAAACTGCGCAAGGATCATGGGCACTCCAATGGATGTTTGGTTGCATGCAAGCAATGTACTAATCACACAACTGATAGTTAACCTCCATTTCACCTTTGTCTCAACTGGGTCTCCATTGGAACTAACATGCATGCAACTAATAATAGTAAATCATCAGCTGCATGGTAGATCACTGATTGTGAATTAAATAATATTTAATTCACTTGATCTGTCACTACTGCAGCAAATAGTTACAACTAGTTCAACTGACTCTAACTCAACTAACTGAGTTAACTACTTACACATGCATTAAACTAATGCACCAACTGCAATTCGAACTCCATAACTAATAGAATTACTCTGCATGCCTCACCAACCACCCTTAACTCGAAACACATGAGCTAACTGAGTTTATCACACTTAGTTAACTATTACAATTGATCATGAGATAAGATTACATTTTATTGTTCATTTTAATTAAGGGAAAAATTAAAATAGAAACTGCACCAAATATAGCACACACTAGTGTAGGTGCTGCTAGGACCTACTGGTCCCACACCAGTGTAGATTCTACAATTTCTTGTTGGAATTCAACACTCCCTCTCAACAAGAAATGGAATATCTTCCACCTCGATCCTGTCTCTATGGCATTCGAATTTGCTCCTAGTGAGCACGTTCGTCATAATATCTGCATCCTGATCTTCCATGGGAATGTATTGAAGTAACATTATGCGCCTCTCAACACAATCTCTGAGATGGTGGTACCATAGGCCTATGTGCTTGGACCTATCATGAAACACTGGATTAACCGAGAGTTTAATTCAACTCTGGTTATCACAATGTATCACTTTCGGATCAATCTGAGAACCAAACAAACCAACCAGGTTCTTTCTCATCCATATGGCCTCACGTGCAGCTTGACTTGCTTCCATGTACTCTACCTCGGCTGAACTAAGTGCCACAGATCGTTGCTTCTTGCTATACCAAGAAACTGTTGTCGATCCTATGCTGAAGATCCCTCTTGATGTGCTCTTTATGTCTGATGGACTACCTTCCCAGTCTACATCTATGAAGATGTTGGGGCAAAATAATTGCATGTCATTTAATTTGTCAACCCAAGGGTTTCGTAAACTTCTGAAGCATACATGCGCTTTATGTACTAGAAATTGTCTTTCAGTTTAGATCAATCTAACTACAAAATAACAAAAACCAATTCATCTAATCTATGAAATCAAATAATGAAAATGAAATTCAACTAACCTATGAAATCAAGTAACGAAAAGAAAGAAAACAAATTCAAAAGAAAATATAGCGTGCAATCACACTTGCAGGAATTGAAATTTTAATCTAAGAAAGCATTTCAAAGCATGTAAAGGAAAACAACTAAGGTACGTTCAATCACTCCAACATCCAATATGGAAGTATGATAGAATCACCCTCTTCAGATGATGTATAAGCAACCGATTATACTTTAGTCTTTAAATCTAGGAAAGCAATTAAAGCGTGCAAAGGGAAAACTCAATAATTACATAAGTTAGGTATTCAAGTATTCCTTTTAGAAATATGATAAAATCACCTTCTTGAAATGATATTTAAGAACACCAATTATATAATGGAATGAGGATCTAAAAAGCAATGTAAAAGCATGTAAAATTAAAGCTCAATGATTATATAGGTTGAACATTCAATCACCCAATTTGGAACACCTTATTAACTTGATCTTTTAGGAACATTCAATTACACAATGAATTGATAGTTTGATCTAAGAAAGTAAATAGTAGAACTTGAAAGAAAACTAAATAACTATGCTCTATTGCCTCAAACTTAATCCAATTGGAAAATAGATAAATCTTTCCTCTTGAAATGTTTTTAGAAAAACAAAGATTACACAGTCATTATAAAACTAATACTAAGAAAGCACATAAACTTTAATCTATAAAAGCAAGTGAGTCTCACACATTTTAGGTAGCTTATCTAAAAGTATGAGAGATGGTAAATCAAGATGCTCCATATGTAAGCAAAACCAATTCAAAATGAATGAACATTCATGAGTAAGGTGCCACAATCTAATTCTGTATTCAAAGCTTGAGCATAACTCCAATTTTACACATGATTTGATAGGAGAAAGCTTCCCCTATTTATACAAAAGATGAGAACCTATCTCATTAATAAGAGTCCATGAATCTCTCCCTATATCTCTAGAGTTACAATCCAAATAGGAAGTGATAAGGCACATGTCCTCTTAGAGTTACAATACAAATAGGAAATGAGACACATATCCTTATGATCCCATGATATTCTCCATCCAAATTCGAATTTGGCCTTAGGAGGCCACATAAGAGTATTTTGGAAGCTTCTTTTTGACCTACACATGGCAAAAAACTCATTCCACTTGTTAGGTATAAGTATGTGAATACTATTTTCTAATTTTTAACCACAAATTCACTTAAAAATACTAGGAATTAATAAAGTTTGGAACAACATCAATGTAACCCAATAGTGGTAATGGTAAGGTAAATGTAATAAAATAGAGGTGGAGTGAAAGTGATAATATGGAAATATAAGTGAAAATGTAAAAGAAGTAAATGACAATTTCAAGGCCCAACATACCCCCCAACTGAAGCTATTGCATGTCCTCTTGCAATCTGTTACATTAATTTCTTTTTATCCTTGAGCTTTGACTTAACTTTGCATGATATCATTTGATAACTTCATACTTCTGCAAAGTGTTTTTTTTCTTTTCTTGTTGAATTGCAACATGGTTGGTTCTCGTGTTACAACCATATTTTGTTGTTGCATTCAATTTTGATATTTGAACTTTGCATAATGATAATTTTATTATTGTTGCAAAGTAAATTTCTATTGGATTGCATCATGGTTAGTTCTTGTGTGACAACCATGATTGTGTTTGTATCCAATTATATTTTGAGTACTTTTGAAAATCCATTGTATGCTCATAATAATAATGTAATAGTTAATATATTTTGAAAGTATGTGGGATTTTGAATGTGATATGAATGTGGAAAACTGTGAATATGAATGTACCCCCCCTTCAACTGATGGTATTGGAAATTTTATGAAATGAAGAAAATAAGTGTTTTTCCAAAAAATATCATTCTAGCTTTTCAAGGAATTTTGTGGTAAAAAGTTAGAAAATGAAAAATCTTAACTTACCCTTTGGAAATGGATGAGTTTCATGTGTGGTGGTTGCAAAATTATGATCATAATCTTCTTCATGTGGCTATACAAGTTATGGATAAAAGATTCAAGATGACTTTTTATTGCTTCTACTAAAACTGTTGAATTTGCTGCGAAATGATGTTGAATCTGCAACTATCCTTTGATTCTGCAACTGCCATCTGATTATGCAGTTGCCATATGATTATGTTGCTGCCCCCTGATTCTGTTGTTGTCATCTGATTCTGCAGCTATCATCTGATTATGTTGCTGTCATCTGATTCTGTAGCTGCCATCTGATTATGCAGCTACAGAATAGTGTTGATATGTTGTAGTTGCATATCTTCTTCATTTGCTGCAAAATGCTAAAAATTATAGTCTTCATATCTTCAAAACTCATTGGTATAATTCCTGCTACGTGAATAGATGTTCTGATGTCGAACATAGCAGGAAATTGTTGACTTAGTGGCCATTAATGGATGCCACTAGTCAACAAGAGAACCCTCACCATTGATGACAATGAGAGTCAAGATGCCCAAACACATCTTGCTAGGTACGAATAATTTTTTTGTTTTCGAGTACTTAGAAGATCCGATGAACAAGGGACATTAATGTATTCCCATTGTTCGTCAACAAGAGGACTTGCCATTAAGGCATGCAAGCCTCAAGGTGTTTTTGCAAAGATTTTAGACTCAAAGGACTATGGACTCAATAATTTGCATTGAAGCAAGGTTTATTTGTGAAATGAAAATTATAGGAGAAGGAAAATGGAAATGGAAGATGGAAATGGAAAATGACAATGGGAAATAAGCATGTAAGTGAGCTTCTTACTTTTATTTGTGGGTTAGGAGTAGACAAAGAGTAATGGAAAGTGTATGTGAATAAAAATGAACTACTGACTCTTGTTGGGAAATTAATTGTGGCTTGCTTTGAATTGATTGGTTGGATTTATAATTCAAAAGGGAGGAAAGATAATGCTATTGATGGATATGGACATGGATTTGTTCTTATGTTTCTCATAAAATAGATCTTTTAAAGACTAATTGTGCACAATTGGTTTTCTTCAATGATCATTCGATCATTCGAAACCTGTAAAAAAACTTGACATAAAGAATATAAGTGTGTTAAAAAAGAAATGGCCAATTCCTTTTTGATTCTTGCACAAAAATTTGAATGTCAAATGAAACGGATTAAGGAAAATCAAAAGTGTTATATTCAGTCCAATTCATGATATTGATAACAATCCATTTTTAAGAAATAACCATGAAAAATAAATCAACTCCCTGTTGTCAGATGACTTCATGCAATGTGCTCAGTAATATGATTGGCATCACAAAGATTCGCTGTGTCCTACAAGTTAAAGCTTCACAACAACAATATTATAACTTTTAATGCCAAATATTCAGAAATAATCTAAATATTCTTCCAATTGTTCTACAAGTCATTGTCAAATTGAATTGTCATCTGTGCTACAAAAGCATGTTGTCAAAAATATTTGAAGTGGTAAAAAAAAAGGTACCTGCACGAAAAATTATTTCAATCAAATTTTGCAAGTATTTTTCGCCTTATAAATTGCTTCAATAAATCGATTGTATATGCAATTTTTTTTATTTCTCGATTGTATATATTATTTATTTTTTAATGATATGAGACACATAGGGAATGAGACACACATGTGTCTAAAATCAAATTTATTAAATCAAATTGGACACTTAGACCAAATGCCATGTGGATCAGATTTTGTTATTAGCTTGGATTCTTCTACTTTCAACTTGCCATGTTTAAACAGTTCAAAACAAATATTTTTTTCCTCACGCAATCTACAAAATGGAGCTCCGAAGAACCCTGAATTTCTCCCAAATGGCTATGAAATCCAACAAATCACTCTAGATTACCTAATTTCCCTCGTTCCTGAAAAAACCCATGTTATTTTTTTTCCTATTTCGACTCAATTTGATAAAAAAATGCGTTTTAAAATCATGTGTTTTTAACAGTTACATATTTATGGCAATTTCGTTTTCTGGTAATTACTTTTGCAAAAAACTAAAATTGTTGTGGTTTGATTTTTTTTATTTGCAAATTTTGATGGGTAATGGCTTGTCTCTCATAGAGAAGTTCATATTGATCACCCTCATTCCAATTACCTGCAATGGAATCTGCAATCTTCTCTTCATCAGCACTCTGCAATCTTCTCTTCATCGAAAATTTCTTTATCTGATACACTTTCATTGTCCATCTCTACAATTGAATTTGCAATCTTCTCTTCATCAACAGTTTCTTTATCCGATACACCTTCATTGTCTGTCTCTGCAACTTTTAAAATTGATTTCTAATAACTGTTCCTTGAGGAAGACCGAATATGGAAAAGAGAAGGTTCATTTTTTATTGAAGTGCATGGGTCTTTGCGTGGATTGGAGGCCTACACATATGTGTAAGGCCAAGCCAAAAGCTGGCCTCACGCATATACGTGGGCCTCCTTTCCATGGGCCATTAGTTGTTTTGAATTTTTTATTTTATATATATATATATATATTATTTTTCATATAAAAATGATATATGTTACAAAAAATATATATATACATATATTTATTTCTAATTTAAACAAAACAATTTTTTTTAAAATAAATTGTGCACATGCAATTCAATAAATCAGAAAAAATATTGAGAGGATGCAAAAAATTAAAATTTGTAGAACCCATAAAAAAAAAGGATCATGACTCAAACGACAATTTTCAATAGAATTGTAGATCAATTTCCAGCAAAATTTTTAATGAATTTTTGAATTTTAATTTTTAAATTGACTGATTTGATTTTATGATCTTCCAGGTCACAACAAGGCATGGGAAGAGAGCATACTAGTTAGCATTGTCAAATAAACTCATATTTTCACACACACATTTTATTTCTGATGGTGATAAAAAAAACAAAATGATTCTTAGTGCATCACTGAAATTCATTCAAAATGAATTAATCAACGTTGATTTTTTTTTTTTTTTATAACAAAATAAAAAATTCTAAAATCCTAGCCAAGCTTTGTTTTATTTTTATTTTTCCTATCTATATTTAAAAAAAAAAACAAAACTATTTTTGTTTTTATTTTTAAGTATATTCATGCTTCCAATGAAGCCATTTACAGATTAAATTTTTTGAAATTCTCATATCCAAACTTGAAAAATGTACCTGATTGTTTGTAAGTATATGCGAAATCAACTTGAACTTTCGATTTGCCACAAGGATATCTTGAAGAATTTATGAATGTTGTGGCACAATCGCTTTTTTATACCATTCCTCAATGTAGTATTTGGGCTGCATTCTAGACCCTTTGTCCATAAATGGTTAGTAAAAAAACAAAAAAAAATAAAATACACTCTAGAGTGAAAGATAGTTCCTATGCACACTTCCCCAGTAACGAATCCAAAATGTTGGGGAAAAATAATTGCTTGTCATTTAATTTGTCAATCCGGGAGTTTCGTAAACTTGTGAAGCATGCGTGCGTTGTATGTGCTAGAAATTGTCTTTCATTTTAGATCAATCTAACTACAAAATAACAAAAACCAATTCATTTAATCTATGAAATCAAATAATGAAAATGAAATTCAACTAACCTATGAAATCAAGTAATGAAAAGAAAGAAAACAAATTCAAAAGAAAATATAGCACGCACAATCACACTTGCAAGAATTGAAATTTTAATCTAAGAAAGAATTTCAAAGCATGTAAAGGAAAAAAACTAAGGTACGTTCAATCACTCCAACATCAAAAATGGAAGTATGATAGAATCACCCTCTTCAGATGATGTATAAACAATCTATTATACTTTAGTCTTTAAATCTAGGAAAGAAATTAAAGCATGCAAAGGGAAAACTCAATAATTGCATAAGTTAGGCATTCAAGTGTTCAGTTTACAAATATGATAAAATCACCTTCGTGAAATGATCTTTAAGAACACCCAATTATACAATTGAATGAGGATCTAAAAAGCAATTTAAAAGCATGTAAAAGTAAAGCTTAATGATTGTATAGGTTGAACATTCAATCATCCAATTTGGAACACCTTATTAGCCTAATCTTTTAGGAACATTCAATTATACAGTGAATTGATAGTTTGATCTAAGAAAGTAAATAACAGAACATGAAAGGAAACTAAATAACTATGCTCTATTGCTTCAAACTTAATCCAATTGGAAAATAGATAAATCTTTCCTCTTGAAATGTTTTTAGAAAAGCAAATATTACACAGTCATTCTAAAACTAATACTAAGAAAGGACATAAAATTTAATCTATAAAAGCAAGTGAATCTCACACATTTTAGGTAGCTGATCTAAAAGTATGAGAGATGGTAAATCTTGATGCTCCATATGTAAGAAAAAATAAAGTCAAAATGAATGATCATTCATGAATAAGGTGCCACAATCTAATTATGTATTCAAAGCTTGAGCATATCTCCAATTTTACACATGATTTGATAGGGGAAATATTCCCCTATTTATATAAAAGATGGGAAGCTATCTCATTAATGAGAGTCCATGAATCTCTCCCTATATCTATAGAGTTATAATCCAAATAGTAAGTGATAAGGCACATGCCTTCTTAGAGTTACAATACAAATAGGAAATGAGACACATGTCCTTATGATCCCATGATCTTCTGCATCCAAATTCTAATTTGGTCTTAAGAGGCCACATAAGAGTATTTTGGAAGCTTCTTTTTGACCTACACATGGCAACAAACTCATTCCACTTGTTAGGTATAAGTATGTGCATATTATTTTCTAATTTTTAACCATAAATTCACTTAAAAATACTAGGAATTAATAAAGTTTGGAAAAACATAAATGTAACCCAATAGTTGTAATGGTAAGGTAAATGTAATGAAATGGAGGTGGAGTGAAGGTGATAATATGGAAACATAAGTGAAAATTTAATGGAATTAAATGACAATTTCAAGGCCCAAAAGAAGCCTTGAAGCGTCACTTCCTCTGTTTGTCTGTACCATAATCCATACTCTGTAGTGCCCCTGAGTTATCTCAAGACATGCTTCCCCACCTTCCAAAAGAGCTTGGTCAGCTTAACCATAGCTTGACTCATCTGGTTAGCTGTGTAGCAAATTTTTGGTTTGGTGTTCACTAAGTACATCAGTGAACCTACTAGCTACCTGTAGATAGGAATCCACTACTTCTCCTGAAGTAGCATCCTCTTTTCTCCAATTTCTTGGAAGAGGAGTGTCTATGGGTTTACAACTCTCCATGTGAAACTTACCATGTATCTCTTTTGCATACTTGCCTTGAGAAAAAAAAATTTCACCATCCCACTGCCATATTTCCAAACCAAGGAAATAGTGAAGGAGTTCCATGTCCTTCATTTCGAACTCCCCTGCAAGATCCTCCTTGCATGAGTGTATCAACGATTTATCACCTGTCAAAATTAGATCATCAACATAAAGTACGATAATCAAGAGCTTACCATCAACCACAATCAGGTACAGCCCGGTGAAATAGTTGTCAATCCAAGTGTACCAAGCATGAGGTGCTTGCTTCAGCCCATACTCTCTTGAGTCAACACACATGCAACTCATTGTGAAATATCTCGAAACCTTCTGGCTCCTCTATGTACACTTATTCCTCAATAACTCCAATGATAAACATAGTTTTCACATTCATCTAATGGATGTGCCACCCCATCTGCACTGAGAGTGCAAGGATAGATATAATGGAATAGTACCTCGCAACTGGTGCGAAACTCTCATCATAGTTGATCCCCTCAACTTGTGAGAATCCCCGAGCCATAGATATGGCCTTGTACTTCTCCACACTCCCATCAGCAGCTTGATTTACCTTATAGATCCATATATATCCAACCATTTATTTACTGACCAGTCTTTGGACAATCTCCCATGCACTGTTCTTGACGATGGAGTCATACTCCTATACCATAGAATCAACCCAAATTGGTTTATGCACTGCCTCTTGAAAGGAAGATGGTTCTATCACAATACACTTTCTCATAAGAGCCATGTATCCATTAAATCTGTCTGGAGACTGTCTCTATCTGTGCAGTGAAGTAGGGGCTCCTAAATTCTTTTCTGCATCAAGTCTCAATCTATCAGCTTCCATGGTGCACCTTCTACCATTACTGGTGGATGGATCTGCATGAGTATTTTCTGCCACTCTATGATCCTCCGCATGTGGCTACTCCACATATTGAGGTTCATTCTTTAGAACCAAGATTTCCTTCTCTGCATGCAAATCCAACTCCCTCTCAAGGGATAATCACATGGCTTTCTCCTCATCAAATTTTATATGTCATCCCACAACAATCATTCTGCTGTTTGGAAAGTACACCCAATAGTTGTGGGGAGTTTTAGTGTACCCCACAAATATCCCAAGCTCAGTTGTTGGTTCCATATTCTTTCTGGCGTATTTTGTCACACACACATAAACAGATGAGCCAAAAATATTAAAATGTTAAACATCAAGTTCCTTACTAGTAAAAGCCTCTTTTGGTGTACTCATGCCAAGTATCCGATGAGGACAACGATTTTGCACAAATACAGTTGTGTTGCATGCCTACACCCACAGATGCAATAGTAGGCCCTGGTCATGCAACATCACTCGTGCTACACCGACAAATGTTCTGTTATTTCTTTCTACGACCCCATTCTATTGTGGGTTATGAGGCACAATCAACTCTCTCCGAAATCCTTCTTTCCTGCAGAAGTTCTTGAATTCATTGGAGATGTACTCACCACCATTTTCACTCCTAAGATCCTTCACATGCTTCCCCGTGTCTTTCTCCACCAGTGCTTTGAACTCAAGAAACTTTGAGAACGTTTGATATTTCTTCTCCATGAAGCAGATCCAACACTTTAGAGAAAAATCATCAACAAATATCACATAGTACTTATGTTTTGTTGTCGAAGCAGTATAGAATGGTCCACACACATCTCAGTGAACTCTCTCAAGTATTTTCAAAGCTCAGTTCTCCTTCTCATGAAAAGTGGACTTTGCATACTTCCCCATATTACATCCCTTACATGTGTCTGACTGTGCAAGTGTATCCTTGGGAAGACCCATAGAAATCTGTTGCATGACATTCAAGGCTCTGTGTTGAATATGGCCCAATCTCCTATGCCATAACTTACCTCATCTCGGCTCACCACTTTTTTCTCCTTACCCATCAATGCTGCGTAGCCATCTACATCAAGTTTATAGAGATTCTTAACTCGAATCCCAATCTTCTTGGCTTGTCCTATTGTTTTGTGTCATAGGAAATCTTTTCCTTCATTGAAAACAACATCATAACCTCTATCCTCCAACATTGCAACTGAGACTAAATTTTTCTTCAAGCTTGGTGCATGAATTACATATTTTAATTGAAAGTTTTTACCTGGCTGTCTCTGGAAGGTAATGGTTCCAATCCTAGTATCATTTTATCACCCGTCATCACCCATTTTGATATGCATCTGGAGGTCCTTCTCCTCCAAGCTACTGAAAAGTTATTTTTCTCCTGTCATATGAAAGGAAGCACCACTATCCAAGTACCACACCGATCCCATTACACTTGACACCATGCATGCAATGAGTGAGAATTCAAGCTCAAATTGCAAGGCCAAAACCTCACCAGCTGCAGATCCTAAAGCCTTCTTGTTCTTCTTCTTTTGTGGATAATTAGTGGCATAATGTTCATGCTCATGATAGTGAAAACACTTCACTCTCGACATGTCACGCTTCTTGCCATATTTACCGAACTCAAATTTGGGATGGAATTTCTTTCCTTTCCTCTTATTCTCCTTGGTATCGAAAGCACAAACTTCTTCGTCTCCATTCCTAGATGAAGATCCATCTCTGGTATTCCACCTGAATTCTTCTTGCACCAAATCCGACCAAAGTCGTTCCCAATCTGGAAACTTTTCCCTTCCATTGACAGAGTCCTGATAACTATGCCAACTCTTGGGAAGTAATAGAAGAGCTAGGCTCACCAAATCATCATCAGTGACAGTAATTCCGATGCTCCCAAGCTCATCCCTACATTGGACAAAATTTGTTAAATATTTTGGCATGGAGTCGCCTTTCTCCATTTCGATCTTCCTGAGTTTATCCTTCAGTGCCAATTTCCTATGATCACTGCTACTATAAAATATATATTTCAAAGATTTCCACATTTCATATGGTGTCTCTTTTCCATGGAGAATTGAGAAAATGTGGTCTCGTACTCCATCCAATAAGATCCTCCTCACCTTTGCAACCTTCTTTTTCCAGGCATGAAGATTTGCAGCATCTGCTACAACGAGGTTTGGAACATCATTGTCAATGAATTATTTCAACCCATTGTCCTCCAGTACTGTCTCCATCCCATATTTCCAAGAAATATAGTTAGATCTGCCCTTGAGTGCATACTCTAATCTCAAGCCATTGAAAGCCATTCCGATCCTGAATCGCCTATCACACCAAGAATGTATTCTGCAAATTCGAATTCTATTCAGTCACAAACTCAGCTTCTCCTCCACTATAGTGATTTCTTGTGCTCTGATACCATGTAGATATTATACAAACATATGTACATCAATGGATTCAATCTGATCTAACAATATACTAAATCTAGATACTGAATCAATTCTACAAATCAATTGCGGAAATTAAACACAATCGCCAATCACATGAAGCAAAGAAAGAATCAAATCAAACCACAACACAACACATATAATTTCTTTGGGAAAGCTTGTTTCTCAAAACCCCTCTATCTTCTATTGTATATTAACCATGGAATCATGAAGCAATTACAATTCACTCTTCTCACAAGAGTCTCCCACACTCTCACAACTTTCTCACACTGTCCTGGATAAAAATGTCCAACACTTAGCCAATTCTCAGCGTCTAAACAACCTTCCTTTCTTGCGCAATCCTGCTGAATGCAATCCCTATTGTTTAGGAATTTTGGCCTTCCTAAACAGTGCAAGGATCATGGGCACTCCAATGGATGTCTGGTTCCATGCAAGCAACATACTAATCACACAACTAATAGTTAACCTCCCTTTCACCTTTGTCTCAACTGGGTCTCCACTGGAACTGACATGCATGCAGCTAATAATAGTAAATCATCAGTTGCATGGTAGATCACTGATTTTGTATTAAATAATACTTAATTCACTTGATCTCTCACTAGTGAAACAAACAGTTACAACTAGTTCAACTGAATCTAACTCACCTAACTGAGTTAACTGATTACACATGCATTAAACTAATGCACCAACTGCAATTTGAACTCCATAACTAATAGAATTACTTTGCATGCCTCTCCAAACACCCTCTAGTGAGATTCTACAAGAAGATTCAGCACCCACACCTAGTGCATTAAGCACTCATACTAGGGTGGGGCCCATAGTGCTATTTTTGGGTGCATGTCTATTTTTATTATCCCTTAATTAAGATGGACATTAAACTATAATATATTCTCAATGTGGACTTGAATGAGTTAACTGAAAGTGATAAATTGATTTAGCTAGTGGATTTTGAGTTAGAGGTTGGTTGGTGGGACATGCAGAGTAATTCTAGTTGTAACAGAGATCGAAGTGTAGTGGTGCATGAGTTGGTGCAAGTTCTAAACAATTTAACTCAGTTAAGTGAGTTAAAATCAGTTGTGCTAGTTGTAACTGAAGATACACTCAATGAGTGATTTAGTGAATTAAATATTAATTAATTCATAATCACTGATTTCACATGCAACTGAGGATTTACTATTATTAACTGCATGCATGTAAGATCCAGTGGAGACCTGGTTGAGTTCTAGGTGAAAGGGAATTTGACTATCAGTTATACGATTATTTTCTTGCACAGATGTAAGAAAACACCCATTGGAGTGCCCATGATACTTGTGCAATCAAGGAAGGCCAAAACTCCTATCTTTTTAGGGATTACATTCATCAGGGATTGCGGAAGGCAGGCAAGTTGTCTGGAGGCTGAGAATTGGCTATGTGTTGGTCAGTTTTTCATATGACATTGTGTGACAATTAGCTGAGTACTGGAGGGCTCTAGTATGAGAAGATTTTTGTATGTAATTTTTTCATGATCCATGCTATAATATACAATAGAAGATGGTGCATTTTTTAGCTGTAAGATTTCCCTGAGAAATTATATGTGTTGTGTGTGATTGATATTTCTTCATGTTCATGTGATTAGCGATTGTGATTTTAATTCCACAAAAAAATTGTAGAAATGATTTAGTATTTAACTTTATTACATTTTTATATCGGGTGCTTTTTGTATAATTTCTACATGGTATTAGAACACAATAAATTGCAGAAGTGAAGCAGGAGCTGAGTTTGTGACTGGATAGAATTCGAATTTGCAGAAATACTTTCTTGGTGCTACAGCTAATTCAAGATCGAAATGGCTTTCAATGGATTGAGGTTAGAGTATGCACTCGAGGGAAGCTCGAACTACATTTTTTGGAAGGACAGGATGGAGGTAGTACTCAAAGACAATGGGTTGAAGGAATTCATTGACAAAGATGTTCCTAAACCCGATGCTGCAAATCTTGATGCATGGTAAAAGAAAGTGGCAAAGGCAAGGAGGATCCTGTTGGAGGGAGCACGAGACCACATTGTCTCAAGCCTCCATGGGAAAGCCACACCATATGCAATGTGGAAGGCCTTGATGGATCTATTCCAAAGAAGCAATGACCATAGGAAATTGGTGCTCAAAGATAAACTCAGGAAGATCAAGATGGAAAAGGGAGACACCATTCCAAAATATCTAACAAAGTTTGTCCAATGTCAGGATGAACTAGGGAGCGTTGGAATAACAGTTGCCTGATGATTTGGTGATCTTGGCTCTCCTAGTAATTCCCAAGATTTGGCACAATTATCAAGAATCTGTCAATGGAAGGGAAAATTTTCCAGATTGGGAATGACTATGGTCAGATTTGGTGCAGGAGGAGTTCAAACAAAACACCATAGATGGATATTCATCTAAGAATGAGGATGAAGAGAACTGTGCTTTGGCTGCCAAGGCGAGGAAAGGAAAGGGGAAGAAATTCCATTCAAAATCTGAGTACAAGAATGGAAAGAAGCAGGACATGTCTAAGGTGAAGTGTTTTCACTGTCACGAACATGGGCATTTTTCTACTGACTGTCCAAAAAAGAAGAAGAACAAGAAGGATGTTGGATCTGCATCTGGTGAGGCCCTTTCCTCGCAATTTGAGCTTGAATTCTCATTGATCGCATGCATGGTGTCTAGTGCATTGGAATCTTTGTGGTATTTGGATAGTGGTGCTTCCTTTCACATGACAAGAGACAAGGAACTTTTCAGTGACTTGGAGGAGAAACATATCCAGATAAATATTGAAATGGGCGACGACGGACAGTAAAGTGCTCCTGGGATTGTTACCATTACCTTTTAGAGGGAGTCAGGTAAACCATTTCAATTAAAATATGTAATGCATGTACCAGGTCTGAAGAAAAATTTGGTCTCATTCGCAATGTTGGAGGATAGAGCCTATGATGTTGTTTTTAGTGATGGAAAAGATTTCCTGTGACATAAAACAATGGGTCAAGCCAAGAGGATAGGGATTCAAGTTAAGAATATCTACAAGCTGGAGGTAGATGGCTGTGTATTAATGATGGGAAAGGCAGATCAAGTGGTGAGTCGGGATGAGGGTGAATTATGGCACAAGAGATTAGGCCATATTCACGATGTAGCCTTTAAAGTCATGCATCAGATTTCTAATGGTCTTCCCAAGGGTACACTTGCGCATTCAGACACATGCAAGGGATGTACTATGGGAAAATATGTAAAGGCCACCTTTCATGAGAATGAAAATTGAGCTTCGAGGATCCTTGAGAGAGTTCACACAAACATGTGTGGTCCTTTGTCTGTTGCTTCAACAACAAAACATAAGTACTTTGTAATCTTTGTTGATGACTTTTCTCGTAAGTGCTGCATCTTATTCATGCAGAAGAAAGATCAAACATTCTCTAAGTTCTATGAGTTTAAAGCACTAGTGGAGAAAGAGTCGGGGAAGCAAGCAAAGGCTCTTAGGAGCGATAATGGTGAGGAATACATCTCTAACGAATTCAAGAACTTTTGTAGCAAAGAAGGAATTCGAAGAGAAATCATAGCACCTCATAACCCACAACAGAATGGAGTCATGAAGAGGAAGAACAAAACTATTGTGGGTGCATCACGATCAATGTTGCATGATCACGACCTACTTATTAATTTGTGGGTGGAAGCATGCAGTACAATGGTACATGTTCAAAACCGTTGTTCTCATAGAGTACTTGGCATGAGTACCCTTGAAGAGGATTTCACTGGTAAGAAACCTGATGTTTCACACTTTAAGATTTTTGGCTCATCTCTTTATGTGCATGTGACGAAGGACGCCAGGAAGAAGATGGAACCAACAGCTGAGGTTTGGATTTTTTGGGGGGTACACTGAAATACCCCATAATTATCGTGTGTATTTTCCAAATAGAAAAATGTCTTTTGTGCAACGGGATTCAAATTTTATGAGGAGAAATCCATGTGGTTATCCCTTGAGAGGGAGCTATACTTTCATGCAGAGGAGGAATTGTTGGTTCCCAAGGATGAGTCTCAAGATGTGGATCAGCCACATGAGTAGGTTAATGGAGTGGAGGAAATCACTTATGTAGATCCATCCATCAGAAATGGAAGAAAGCACACCACAGAAGTTCATAGATTGGGACTAGATGCTACACAAAATGTAGGAGCCCCTACTTCATAGCGCAGACAGAGACAGTCTCCTGACCAATTTACTGGATACATGGCTCTTATGAGCAAATTTATTGGTAATGAACCATATTCCTTTCAGGAAGCAGTGCAGTAGCCAACTTGGGTTGATGCAATGGTGGAGGAGTATGAATCCATTGTCAAAAATAGTGCATGGGAAATTATCCCAAGACCAGTCGACAAATCAGTGGTACGTTCAAGACGGATCTACAAGGTAAATCAAGTTGCTGATGGGAGTGTGGAGAAATACAACACCATATTTGTGGCCCGGGGATTCTCACAGATTGAGGGGATATATTATTTTGAGACTTTTGCGCTTGTTGCAAGGTACTCTTCCATAAGATCCATCCTTGCACTCTCAGCATATATGGGCTGGCGCATTCATTAGATGGATGTGAAAACTGTGTTTCTCAATGGGATAATTGAGCAAGAGGTGTACATAGAGCAGCCTGAAGGTTTCAATATCTTCAAAAATGAGTCACATGTGTGCCGACTCAAGAGAGCACTATATGGGCTGAAGCAAGAACCTCGTTCTTGGTACACTCAGATAGACAACTATTTCACCAGACTGGGCTTCACCAAAAGTGAAGCAGATGCAAACTTGTACCAAATTGTGGTTGAGGGTAAGCTATTGATCATTTTTCTTTATGTTGATGATCTAATTTTGACTGGTGATGAGCAGCTGATACACTCATGCAAGGAGGATCTTGCAAGGGAGTTTGAAATGAAGGACATGAGACTCCTTCATTATTTCCTTGGATTGGAAATATGGTAGCAGGATGGTGAACTTTTTGTGTCTCAAGTTAGGTATGCAAAGGAGATATTGGGTAAGTTTATCATGGAGAGCTGCAAACGGATGCTACTGTCTATCGACAGTTAGTGGGTTCACTAATGTATTTAGTGAACATGAGACCCGACATTTGCTACGCAGTTAACCAGTAGATTCAAGCGATGGTTAAGCCTAACAATATCTTTTGGAAGGTGGGGAAGCATGTCCTGAGATACTTGAGGGGCACATCAGAGTATGGTCTATGGTACAGACAGACAGATGGAGTGAAGCTGCATGGCTTCATGGATGCAGATTGGGCTGGTAGTCCATCGGACAGAAAGAGCACATCAGGAGGGATCTTTAGTATCAGATCTACAATAGTTTCTTGGTACATCAGGAAGCAGAGATTTGTGTCACTCAGTTTAGCAGAAGTAGAGTACATGGCAACAATTCAAGCTACATGTGAGGCTATCTGGATGAGAAAGATCTTGGTTGGTTTGTTTGGTTCTCGGATGGATCCAAAAATGATTCATTGTGATAATCAGAGTTGAATTAAACTCTCAATTAATCTTGTGTTTCATGATAGGTCAAAGGATATAGATATCTGGTACCATCATCTTAGAGATTGTGTGCAGAGAAGGATCATGTTGCTTTAGTACATTCCCACAGAAGATTAGGATGCATATATTCTGACGAAGGTACTCACCAGGAGGAAATTCGAATACCATAGAGACAAGATTGAGGTGAAGGATTATCCCTTTCCTTTTGAGAGGGAGTGTTGAGATTCAACAAGAAGATTCAACACCCACACCTAGTGCATTAAGCACCTAGACTAGGGTGGGGCCCACAGTGCTATGTTTTGGTGCATTTCTATTTTTATTATCCCTTAATTAAGATGAAAATTAAACTGTAATATATTCTCAATGTCGACTTGAATGAGTTAACTGAAAGTGATAACTTCAGTTAGCTAGTGGATTTTTAGTTAGAGGTTGGTTGGTGGGACATGAGAGTAATTCTAGTTGTAACAGAGTTCGAAGTGTAGTGGTGCACGAGTTGGTGCAAGTTGTAAACAGTTTAACTCATTTAAGTGAGTTAAAATCAATTGTGCTAGTTGTAATTGAAGATACACTAGTGAGAAATTTAGTGAATTAAATATTAATTAATTCACAATTAGTGATCTCACTTGCAACTAAAGGCTTACTATTATTAGCTACATGCATGTCAGATCCAGTGGAGACCCAGTTGAGTTCTAGGTGAAAGGGAAGTTGACTATTAGTTGTAGGATTATCTTCTTGCACACATGCATGCAAACACCGATTAGAGTGACCATGATACTTGCGCAGTTAAGGAAGGCCAAAATTCCTATATTTTAGGGATTGCATTCATCAGGGATTTCACAAGCAAGGCAAGCTATCTGGAGGCTGAGAATTGGCTATGTGTTGGTCAGTTTTGCATATGACAGTGTGAGACAATTAGCTGAGTACTGGAGGGCCCTTGTGAGAAGTGTTTTGTATGTAATTCTTTCATGATCCATGCTATAATATACAATAAAAGATAGTGGGGTTTTTAGATGTAAGCTTTCCCCGAGAAATTATTTGTGTTGTGTGTGATTGATCTTTCTTCATGTTCATGTGATTAGTGACTGTGTTTTTAATTCCGCAAAATATTTGTAGAAGTTATTCAGTATTTAACTTTAGTACATTGTTAGATCAGGTGAATCCAAGATATACATGCTTGTTGTATAATTTCTACTCTCTCAACCCGAAATACACAAGCTAACTGAGTTTATCACACTCAGTTAACTGTTACAAGTGATCATGAGATAATATTACATTTTATTGTCCATTTTTATTAAGGGGAAATTAAAATAGACACTGCACCAAATTTAGCACACAGTATTGTAGGTGCTGCTAGGACCAATTGGTCCCACACTTGTGTAGGTGTTGCAATTTCTTGTTGGACTTCAACAAATGATTTTTCTATTGACCACTATTAGTTTAACATTATTCAATGCAACTTACAATGTTTAACTTTCAAAACTAGAAATATTTATTTCAATATATTATTTAAAAAAATATTTTTCAAATATTTGATTGGACTATAACTTTAAGGTCTTATTACAACCTTTGCACAATATAATCTCATGTGGATAAGTCAGTCACATATTTTATCCCATAATTTTTTTATATTGTTGGTATATTCATCCATGAATGTTGTATGGCAACAACATTGTAAAAATTTAAGAGTTATGTAATTACGACGATAGGCATTTGTTTTGCTGGCTTGGGTGGGAAAAAATTGTTCACTCTTGCCAATGTGAGATTTTTCCATGTGTTCATCTTTCCAACTAATAGAAATTTTCCATTTTTATGCCACATTCTCCACATACCTTCCCATGACGGTTGCGTACTCACACCATCCTCCATACCTAAGACGATTTTTTAGTCATGACATCCTCTACCATATGTGTTTCTATGGAGTTGAAGAGCATTTTTTCATGCCATCGCCAAAGGTAACCATGTGGTATTACTTCGCACAGGCGTTGGGATTGCAGTAAGTGGGGTCAAGGTTCAAATGTGGAGAAAAAAATTCCGCTTCTTGTGCTGCTATTCGATCAACCTCGATAGTTTTTAATGATCCCATATATCTTATGGTTCTTGAGTTTAAGGTATTCAAGAAACAGGTTCTCAACACCATCAAAAATGCATACAAAAGCCTTAAACTCTCCCTTTTCTAGGCCAAGTAGAGTGTTCTTCCCAAGGTTGCCAAGTTTGTTGTAGAAACTTTCTAGGAGCTACATGATTAGGGGGCACAAAAAATTCTTGTGAAGAACGTTGGGCCTAAAGGATGTGAACCATTATGGTTCAATTACTTTAGTATCACACCTAATGATTTTGATAAATACAGATGCTCGATTTCATACAATGAAATTATGAAATTATACAACACAAATTCAAGAACAACTCGCTCTTCTGCGCAAGCAACTCTCGGGAGCCGACATTGTCTATGTCAATCAATATGACATAATATACGCTTTCTTTGCCAACCCTTCTACCTATGGATTCAAGGCCACCACTAAAGCTTGATGTGGAGTTGGAGAAGAATGCAACTTCACTTGGTCTGCACAATGTGGACTCATGAGCATTGTTAATGGAAAGTCTATTACAGGAGGGCTCGTTTTCAGATCCTGCATCTTATATCATATGGTATGGAATCCACTTAACAGATGAGGCCAATAGGATTTTGACTAAACAAATTATGACTGGAAAATATTTTGAGCCGTCTTCATTCTCTATTAGTAACTGTTTCCAAATCCAACCTATTTTTTCTCATTCGGCGTCCTGAGAAAGAATTGGGATTTTGTAAATTTTGATATATTTGTGTCTTATATTGAGTAGGATATGGCTTCTAAAGCTTCTAGGGACTATGTGAGGTTTTATTTGTTTTGGCTTATCTCCATGATTGTAGCCCACTATCTATTTTTGTGTGCTTTGGAGGCCAAGGGAAGAGGGGATGAGAAGATTTTTTGTGTTGTTATGGTAGGATTGAACTTGGTCCTAAGGGTAATGAAGGCTGGGGTTGTGGTGTGTCTGCGTACATGGGGTTTCTTTCGGGTGGTTTGGAAGCACATGAGGACATGTTCATGGTGTCAGGATATGGGGCAGAGTCGAACCTAGGTAGAGGATGCAAACCAAAGGGCTCATAAGGTCCAGTTCCCTAGACAATTATTGAACGTTGTGTTAAATAGTATAAAAGTTAATTTTATAGCTATGCTCTCAATTGTTTTGAGTGCACTGAGATTTATTGTACTGATTTCCTTTTATTGAAGTGGGTGTAGTTTCTTCACCCTCAATTTGGATGCGTTTACATGTGTGTATTTCATTGATATATGCCCCTTTATTGAAATGGGTGTCATTTTTTTTCCCTGAATTGAATTGGGTTTACATATGTTTGGATTACATTGAGATCCTCTTCATTTCTCATCCCTCTATTGTGATTGATTTCAATTTTTTTTTGCAAAAATGATGCAACAAGTTTCATATCAGCATGCATCATTTGGGATTGTCTCCACATTACTTCACATATTTAGGATAGAAGTCACAAAGCTAGAACTGTGAAGTCGGAAAATTCCTTCATGCCTTGGGATTCTAACTCCCCCAGATGAGTCTTCCTGGTAGAAGACACATAAATTAATAGATTAAGTTGAATAAGGACTCAATCCATTAATTTTTTTTTAGGTATTACATTTTTTACATATAAAGTTAATTTCCTAAAGATTTCTACTAATATATTGGTCATTATTTCTCGTTTAATCAATACCAAATTATATTAAGGAAGGTGCTTCAAGACTTAAACCTTCACTGTGAAGAAGCTGAGAATGGAAAAGTAGCAGTGGACTACTTCAAGCAGGTAAGAATATATGAGCTTGTGTTCATCGACAAATAAATGTCTGTCATGGATGGATATGAGGTAGATAAATAATTTTCGTTCCTTATTTTCATAGTTTTGTTTCATTTTCTTTACTTGTATGATCTCTGAATTCATCATTCCAATTATCAAAATTTTCCATTATGTGTTCCCTCTCTTATTAATTCTTATCACTGTAATGACTACTTTTATGTCAGGAAACAAGGAAACTAAGATCCATGGGAGTTAAGACACTCATTGTTTCACTTATCGGAAATACCTTGCAATCTAACATAGACCTCTTTTTTGAGGTTGGTGTGGATTATTTTTAGACAAAGGGATGTACAACCTATCCAACATGTTATTCAAGGTTGGTTTAACTGAAAACATTCAAGATCCTTCTGATGGTTTTGTACTCACACCATCATCTTCCATATTTGTTTCTGCGACATTAAAGATCGTTTGGTCACACCATCGCCAAAAGTAACCATGTGGTATTACTTCACACAAGCGTTGGACCCTTTCCCTTTTTTAGCCTATATTTTTGTCTTGTCTGTTTTCATTTGTTATAATTTTTTATTACTTATAAATATTGTTTGGAATTCAAAAGCCTCTTACACCTAAAAGTGTTGCGACTTATGGTGTTGGGCCTGTTTCTGGCCATGGTGGATATGATGTTCCTCGAGGTGGTGGTTCACAGGTGAGTTCCTCTATTTCACAAATATTGTTTTACATTTTTTGGTTGTACTTTGAGTATTTTTACTTGAGTTTGAATGTATGCCTCATGAAATCAGATGCCAGTTTCCCCTATGAATGGAAATCCTTATGGATTTGGACCCACCCCTGCACGAGGAGGTTATGACATGCCTCGAAGTGGTACCACTCAAGCTCGAAGATGAGCTAGGTTGGGGTTTTGTTAATATAGTAGTATTTTTCCCTTGAATCAAGAAAATTATTTGAAATTAAGTATTAAATAGGAGGGTATTAGGAATTTTTTAGGTTTATTGATTCTATTTATGACTGGGATGGTTGAATGTTCTTAATATGCAGTTGTGATGCACAATTTGAAAGATATATTTGCTTGATGGGCCTTATGTGTTGCATTAACAATCATTGGTGAATTTTGGATAATTTTTTTTCCTCATATATAATATTAACATGATTTTTAGTTCTATCGATTTAATGCAAATAATACATGAATCAAAATCTCATATTTATATTTTTAGTTATATTAAATTTTGCAAAGTTAATTTCGTCTAGTCTTTTGATGAAGTTATATTGACAATTACCATAGGAAATGATTTCTAAAGCTTAAGGTACCATGCTCATAAGTAAGGCTTGAGGACATGTTTACTATAATTTAATTTCAATCTGAGCTATAGTGAGGTTTGTAGACAGTCATATGTGTTCCCAAAGTTTTGATGCCAATAGTGCTGGTTATTCAGTGCCTTCTATCTATGTCATGCTTCAAATATTATTAATTTAAATACCATGATGTTGCATATTCATGGAAGGGTAATTATTTCATGTTAGCTTATAACTATACTATTTCAGTGGGTTTTACTAGAAGTTTCTTCTTTGTTTTTTGCTTGATTATACATAATCTTGTCCACAAATGGTTTTGATTTTGGAGGAAAAATATACATAAAGTAAAGATATCTGATACGATTGGCTAAAAATGGAATTGGATTTTAATATTTTTGGAAATATTTGCTTCATAAGCATTTCTCAAGTCTCGTTCTAGCTACAAGAGAGATAGTTACATGCTAATAAGTTTATTGTGAAATAATGTAAGGTTTCCACTGATCATGAATTAAATCAAAGAATTTTGTTTCCATGCAAAATTATATATTCAATTTTTCAATTTTTGTTATATTTTTCCCTTTTATTATTATATTTTGTAGGCCGATTATTGAAGTTCTATTTCTTGTGGACAAAGAAATTCAAGAAAAAAAATCTAGAGGCCAAACTTTCTAGGCCAGTTGGAATGTGTTTATTTTTAAAATTTTCTTGAGAGGTTGGCTTTATTTTTCTCATCACATTTAGTATGCCAAAATACCAATTTTATTAATATCAGGTATATTATTTGTAAGACATAAGCTAAGAAAATGTTGCACCAATATATGGCTAAAGGACACTAATTTTTTTTTAGTATTAGTTGGTTTTCTGATGTTAAGTACAAGAAATTCTGCATTTCTGAGCAGAATGACCATGTGGGAAATATCTTTGTGACAGTCCATTGTTAACTTCTAGGTGGAAAGTGAGCCTCTAATTTCAATTTTGAAAAAAAAAATTATCTCTCAAAATGTTGCAAAGTGTAACCACAAATATGGACATGCAATGGCTCACAATCTTGACCTGTTGTGTATGTGCAACCTGAAATAGGGAACTTTTGAAGGATACTGCATATTATTAGTGGTTTTGAAATGATGATTTTTTTATTAAACACATTTATGTTAAATGTAGAGAAAAAATGTACATTCCCATATAAGATAATATAATTCTGAATTTTTCCTTGACAAGCCATTCCTTTATGTAGGCATAATTATTCAAGGCAAGAAACTCCTCAGTGACATATTGACTAACTGATAGTATGCTCTGAAGTCTCAAGTTCCTTACTGATATGAGAAAGTGATGAAGTAGGTTCCTAAATAAGTTACTGAATACATGTCCATTCAATTGTTGGGAAGCATGTATAACCCAGCCTCATTTAGTCTCGTAAAGGGCTGTGTAGCTCTCCGAATTAATCTTTTCTCAAAGATTAAATCGGGGCAAAAGCCCCTACAAACCCATCTCTCGTGCTTGATCCTCGACGTGACGTATCCTCGTTTCTGTTCCCGAGTTATGGCAAGTTTACTTTCGCTCATTCTCTAGTATTGATCGTCGTGTTATAAATGAAGTAACCTCTAGAACTCAAGAAGCTGAACATGAAGAAATAGAAAATCCTTCTGAATGGAATCCACCCTCTCTCTCTGCGACTGATGTATATAAGCTTCCCATTACTATGGCCTTCAAAAGAAAATCCTTTCTGAAAGAAGTTGAAGTTACTATCCGAATCTCTGGACCATCTGTACAAATTGTTGCTTTGAACTTGTTTACTAAGGATGAAATAAAAAAGTTTAAAAAATATGTAGAAGAGAAGAAGTATTTCTATCTACATTTTGGAGGAATAAGGATTGGTTTAGCACCATTATTTAGGCATGGTATAAATACTCCCTGCATTGCTGAAGTCTTTGATACTAGACATCAAGTATATGATCATGCTCGTATTGGTACTATTACTGGAAATCTGTTGTCAGGATGTCAATATGGAACAATTTATCCAGACTATGCAGTCAGTTTATCTGATCCACACCTTGCTGATTGTTGGAAACTAATGACTGGTGTCCAAGGGTTAAGTCTTGTTGATGATAGTGAATATCTCTCTATAATAACCCAGGCCTCATTTCAATTGACTAATACTATCCATCCCAAGCTAAAACAGCCTGTGTTAAAAGACTGTGTAACTGTTGGAATGACAAATGCTCAAGTCGAAGGTGCAGTCTATAGCCCTGAAGATATTCCAAATGATTGGTATTTTCAGTACAAATCTCTTGAAGATTTGAAAAAACCAGAGTCTAAGTTTAAAAGAGTTGCTATATCTGATGGTCAAGTCAAGCTGATACCTAACAGACCAAAGATTGAAAGACCAGTCGTCAAACCCAAACGTCATGTTTATCCGATCCAATATCCCGGTGAATCCTCTGCAAGTCGTCAACCAATTGATGAAGTTTTTCCAGAAGAGTCTAGTAAAGACTCCAAGGATTTGTATATACCTGAACATAAACCTTTTTTGCCTGTACAAAAAATGCATCGTGTGTCTCACATATCAGCTAGCCCTCAAGAAGAATGGACATATGCAAATCACAGATTTGTAAAAGGAGGAAAATGGCCACCAAAGACAAGATTTTGTACTACTTCCTCTATGTCTAGACAGCCTACTACCCGAGCTGATTGTGCTCCATTAATAGAACATAGTGTAAATAATTCAAAAGATTTAGATGAAGTCTATCAGTTAGGAAATTACCTAACAACCTGGTGTTCTCATGCTAAGGATGTCCTAGATGATTCAGGAGTCCAATCAGAACAAATCCTAGCCAATCTCAGATTGCTACAAGAAGAACAAGAAGCTGATAAGAAAAGGAAAGAAGAAAAAGCTAGGAGAAAGAAAGAAAAAGAAAGAAGAAAAAGAGAACAAAGAACACCTCATTTTTCTATGTCAATGGAACAACCAACTCCCTGGGAATTTGAAGAATATGAAGAAGAAGTTGATGCAGAGTCAAGTACTCTACCAGAAGCATCAAAGAAAAAGATCTCAAAGGGTAAAGAGAAAGTTTTTGAAAAAACTTTTGAATCCTCTCCACTAATACATAAGCCTAAAAGTGAATTAGCAACTTTAGAGGATGCCGCTAAAAATTTTCCATCATTTATCTTGCCCTCATTACAAAAAGCTCATACTTTTAGAGATCAAGCAAAATATCCTAGAATTGAAGAAGATTTATTTGCAACCAGTACTGCTGGTTATGTTCTTGACTTAGAAAAGTCAAAAAATCCCGCTGAATCAATCAGAATTTGGATAGGTGCCCTGTATCAAATGCAAATCACCACCAAATTGAATAATGAATCTATTTTTTATCTGGCTGAAAAAAGAATGGCAGGAATAGTATATGACTGGTGGATGGCAACATCAGCAGAAGAAAGAATGAATGTTTGCAATGCTGGTCTAACCACATTAGAATTGATAATGAAAACTCAGTTTGTTCCTGAACCAACAGATGAGAAAAAACAGATAATCACTGATCTAGCCAGAATGGAATTAAAAGAAGCAAATTATTTTAAAGAGTTTGGTGATGAATATATGGCTAAAGTATTCAAAGCAAATTTGGCAAATGATTCAGTACAAAAAATTTCATTTTTATCAAAGCTTCCTGGAAATCTAGGTGATATGATTTTGAAAGACTTGGAAAATCAAAATAAAACTGTAGATCATATCTACTGGATTGATTTGTTATTCAGATGTTCTGAGAAAATCAAATATCTATGCTGGCAGAAGAAAGCCTCTGAATTTACCCCTGGTTTAGAAGTTTGTAGATCTGTTCTTCCATGGACGCCTTTCAGAAAGAAGAGATCTAAAAGATATGGTAAATTCAAAACAAAAAGAGTAGCTCAACCTAGAAGACCTTTTAGAAAATACAGATATCTCAAGAAGAGAAATCAAGGAAAACCAAAGAATAATTGTTGCTTTATCTGTAAGCAAGAAGGTCATTTTGCAAGAAAGTGTCCGAAGAACTCCTCAAACAAGTTGAAAGCATGCGTAGATATTGAGGAATTTGTTGATTCATGGTCTATGGTAGAATCTGATGATGATATTTCAGAAGTATATATTCTTACAGATGTCTCTTCAGAAGAAGAAGATAATAATCAATCTTCTCAAAAGATGAATCGTTGTTATTATTCTGATGACTATCTGTATTGTGATGAAGAGCTAACTTCTGAAACAGAAGATGACTATGAAGAAGAAGAAGAAGAATATGAAGAAAAGGTTGAAAATGTCTCTGTATATTCTGATGATTATGTTAAAGTACCACCTACACCATCTGTATCTACTTCTGCTCCATCTCTTAATACTCTGTGTCCATATCCAAAGAAAGTGTCTCCCACTTCTTTACCACCATCTATTTCTCAAGAAGAATCATCCTTTCTTAAAAAGATTGTCAAAACCAATAATCTTTTATATATTCCAGTTCAAGTCCAAGTCCGTAGTGAATGGATAGAAGTCCATGCATTTATAGATACTGGAGGATCTAATAATTTGGCACGTCCATCTCTATTTAAAGGTCTGTGGAAGCCTTTAAACCACATTTTGGTTTCAGAAACTGTTGGAGGATCTGTTTCTCTCACACATTATGTCGACAATGTCTCTCTAAAAGTTGGGGGGGAAATTGTTAAAATCTCAGCAGTTCAGTATAATGATACTTCCTGCAGCCTTTCCTTAGGTATGCCATTTATGTCTTCAGTCTTTCCAGTTACTATAAGTGAAGACAAGCTTATTTTGAATGTCAAAAAGAAAGCTATATCTGTCCCAAGGCTAACATTAGCCAATTCTGAACCGCAAAGACAGATTAGCCAGAAGAAAGCAGGATCAAAAAGACCAATAAAAGATTCAAATGACTGGATTGAAGTTTTGCAGAAATACGAAGAAAAAGCCAGTCAAAGTAAACAAAAGGCAAATATTAATATGGAAGATTGGTCTGAAGAGCAAAAAGAAATCTATGAAGAATTACTGAAGAACTGTTCTGAAAATCCTCAAAAGTTTTGGTCAGTAGAAAGTCCTCAGCAAGAGATAATTACACTCCACGACAACGGGGTAAAAGGTAAATTAATACCCTGCACCCCTTCTGATGAAAAGGAAATAAAAAAGCAAATTGATGAACTTCTGCAGTTAGAATTAATTGAACCTAGTGAATCTCATTATTCATGTTCTGCCTTCCTAGTCAGAAACCATTCTGAGATCATTAGAGGAAAAGCAAGGATGGTTATAAATTATAAACCGTTGAATGCTATAACCAAAAGTTTCAATTATCCTTTGCCTAGACAAGAAACGATAATGCAGAAAATTCAGAACAGCAGAATCTTTAGTAAATTTGATATGAAGTCCGGATACTACCAAATCCAGATTAAAGAAGAAGATAGGCATAAAACAACTTTTACATGCCCTGCTGGATTTTATCAGTGGAAAGTAGTTCCCTTCGGTCTTAAAAATGCCCCAGCATTCTTCCAGCGAAGAATGGATTATATTTTTGGGAAATATGACTTCATATGTGTCTATATTGATGATATTCTAATTTTCAGTGACAACCTTGAAGACCATCTTACTCACCTCAAGATCTTTTTAAAAGAGGTACAATATCATGGTATAGTTCTCTCGGAGAAAAAGATGGTATTATTTCAGAGCAGTGTTGATTTCTTAGGAATTAATATAGTTGATGGAAAAATCCAAATGCAACCACATGTGTTGACAAAGTTAGCAGAGTTTCCTGATCAACTAGAAGATACTAAAACAATTCAGAGATTTCTTGGAATACTTAATTATATTCACAAATACATTCCAAGATTATCAGAAAAGACAGCTCCTATTAGACAACACTTGCATGCAGGTTGGTCGCCAGAAGCCACAGAAGCAGTTAAACTGCTTAAGAAGGAATGCCAAAAGCTACCTCAGTTAAAGCCACCAGGAGAAGGACCACTTATCTTACAGACAGATGCATCCGACAATTATTGGGCAGCAGTCCTATTTGAAAAAATGGAAAATGGAGAAGAAGAACTTTGTGCCTATGCATCTGGAGAGTTTCTGCCTCATCAAAAGGGTTATTTTACAGCAGAAAAAGAAACCCTTGCCATTTTCAATGGGATTCAAAAATTTGAACTTTACCTAGCTCCAGTCAAGTTTTTGATTAGAACTGATTCAAAGAATTTTACTCATTTCCTTACAGCTAGAATTTCAAAGCAGTTAGCTAGAGGAAGGCTTTTAACTTGGCAGCTATGGTTTAATATGTATGATTTTGATGTTGTATGGATCCCAGGGATATCAAATTATTTGGCAGATTCACTTACAAGAGACATGAACAAAATGCATCGAACAAGTCCTTTTGCTTTACCAGAACCTGATACTTATAAGTCTTTTGTAAAGAGGTTCTATATGCTGGAATACATTGCAGGTCCTATAACTGATGAAATTAAGCGAGTGGTTGGCATGAGATTAAGGAGAAACCAATGGATACAACGCTGTCAAGCTTGGCAGTCAAAAAATGTTGGTATTCACCTTGGTTTTGATGAAGAACTGTTAAAAGTTTATCCTTTACCAAACATGAAGGTTAAACTTTATTTTAAATCATTATGTGATTTTTGGATGAAGACATTTACCGATGAAATGATTCATACTCTGAAGATATTGAATTATTATCAACTGATTGGAGCAGTTGACTTTGATCTTAAAGTTTACACTGCTGCTAAGATGTTAGATTTAGAAGAACTTGATATGCATGAACAAATAAACAAGTTCTTGGCTTCTCTCCAAATCTATGAGATGTTTGATGAAATAGAAGCAGCTTATCTTCAGAGCTCAACTGAGTACTATGCAAGTACTGATACTTTCCCACAATATGAAATTTTTGAACCTTTTGCAGACTGGGAAATTAAAGAGGGGTTATGCAGAAAGAAATATCAAATCCGGAGTACTCAGTGTATTATGAAATCAATGCAGTACTTGAGAACTTTCTCAACTCCCTGGAGCTACAATAGTTTAGAACTCAGAGAGCCGATAGAACCAAACCCATTTTCACAAGTATATGGTCGAGAAAATACTGAAGAATCTTTACTTGCTGATAATACAGATGAAGTCAAAAAATTAAATTCATGGTTAAAGGATTTTCCAAACTTAAGACTTCATGAAAAGATCAGTATGATTAAAACTTTGGAATGTTGTCAGCAAAGATGTGGTGCTCTAAAACTAGTAATCAACCAAAAGGCTCTAGTCACAGTTATCATTAAACATGGTAATTGGGTTCCAGATGTTGCTTGTTTGATAAGTTTGTTGTTAGCCAATCATGTTGCGTCTGCAGTAAGTTTCGAGCTTGGCTGGCAAGAACATTATGGTTTAAATCACCTTTGTAAATACTGGGTTCAGTGTTGTATAGAACAGTTAGTTTCAATGTTCCAGATTTTTAAGTTAGATCTTTTGGATGGGGTCGAGTTAGCAGTACAATCACATGTGAATTTTAGAAAAGCTAAAAAAGATTCGTTTCTTGATATTGAAGTCGATCCAATGGCCTATGTTTGCAAATGGACAAGATCAGCAGATAGATATCTTTTCCCGCAAAGCAGTACATTTGTCACAAAAGATAGCAGCAAGCTACTGATGAGACGTAAAGGAGAATCTTCTACAGTTGACAAAGGAAAAGGTATTGCTACAGAAGATAAAGGTAGTCGACAAAGCAAAATGGCTATAGGATATCCCGTACGAGAAAAGGAACCCGTGCACATTGATATTTATCAAGATGCTCAACTTCATCATGAATCCGAGTGGGAATCAAAGTACTTGGAATGGCTTTATAAAAAGCAAGAAGAATCAGATAGCACGGATGAAGGATATGACTCCGATCGTAGCCCCAAGGGGCCCTGGTAAATTATCTTTCGGTTGCATTATTGTACTCGAGAATATTGAGTAGACACCGTCTGGGCCAGTAATGCCTGACAGGACCCTCAATAGTCTCCTTAGTTTTTGTATATAAAGGATAGATGGTCATGCATTTAGATCATCGTCCATTGAGTGAGTGTGTGTGTGTTAGTAATTTCTGAGTGTTCTTGAGTATTGTAATTTTGCAAGAGTTCAGAAGCTTGTAGGCTCAAACTCTGCAGCATAACAAGGTGTGTAACATTTTACTGAAGTAATATCGAAGCCTTCTGGGCCGCCTGTCTGAGGACAGTTTAGCAAGAAGACACGAGTAAGGAGATTGTAAGGCGAGTAAGGCCGGAGGAATGGCGTCGCATATCTCGATAGTGTTGAGCTAGCGGATTAAGGTTCTTCGACCTTCAAGTAAGTTACAGAGTCCTCCATCTTAAGATTTAAATGGTTATGAATGTATATCAAGTAGACAGAGTCTGTAAAGGGCCAGGTAGCCTCTGAATTAGTCTTTTTCGAAAGATTAAAATCAGTAAAAATCCTTTGCGATTTGTAGGTGGCTGCACCTATTTCATTCTTCCATGAGATAACTATGTATGTTTAATTGTTCATATATCACAATCCTTTTCTGAATTTTACTCGGTGAAATTTACAATAATATTGAAATCATCTTCCTTAATCCAACAATGGTTGTATTTGAATGGGATTTGGAATCATCCTTTCTAGAACTAAAAGTCAAATAAATAGGCTAATGATACAAACAAAAAATTAGTAAATTTATCAAGGAGTGTGTGGAAAATCATTAATTGGTAGTGGATCTTAGAGATCATTACGTCTCCAAACCTATTTTTAACCCATGGGATTTTGTTTGATGGGCTTCACACCAACCTAATCTTGCAATTCAAACCCATCTAAAAAGAACTCTTCTAATAAATCTAGTTAGGGTGAGGATCCACTCACGCCACCCTTATTCAATGTCAAGATCAAATCAACTCCCACAACCAAATTTAGGTTTTTTCTATTGAAAGGAAAATATGTTTTTGGCCATATGTACTCCTTAATATTATCAAAATATAATTTTTTATTGAACTAATGAACCATAAAAACAAAAAAGTGACAAAAAATTAATAAATATTGAAATTTAAAAGTAAAATAAAAAAATATGTATTCATCTACATTGATATGAATCTAAACAATTTATACTCAAATATTTAGAAGTTTTCATTTATATAGCAACTAAGGGTGCATATAACTAAAATAACACTTAGTGTACTAAATCCCTAAACTATACTACATCAAGAAAGATCTAAATTACATATAGTAACCATGTTTTATAGCATAGGATTGGTTTCATAGAATAGAATCACATTTATTCTTCAAATATTTTGGACTTGCTTCCCATAAAATAGAGAGCTTAGATCAATTAATATCGAAGGACATCATTGGCGCTTCTCTTAGTTGGGTTTGTGTCAGTGAGGGTTTACACTTAGTTGGGTATTTCCGACCTAGAACAAGATTCTTCATGCTCTTTTGTTGAACAATATAGGTGAATCCCTTATTATATTGTTGGGCCCTTCTGGCCTGCAACAAGTTTCTCTACCCACTTTTGTTGCAGAATATAGGTGAATCTCTTAAATTGTTGGGTTCCTTCAACTTACAAAAAGGTTCTCAACTCTTTTTTTTCACAAAGTACAGGTGAATCCCTTATTAAATTGCTGGATCGAAAATTAGTTATTCGATGACAACCAAGGCATCTATATGGACAAGAAAAAAATTCACCATTGAGAACTTGAAGCCTTCTTACTTTACCTTTCATAAGTTTTTTGAATGGAGGATTATTTTAGAGAACACATGAAACATGAGGCTTTTAAAAGAGGCAACCAATCTTGAGTGTTGATGATAGGCCATGAAAAATTTAACAATGAAACATTTTAGTTCATGAAAAACTTAATAATAAAACACTATTGTTCACATTTGTTTATTTTTTGGGCCTTTATTTTATTGATTATGTGCTGGCAAAGATATTTTTGAGTGGTTAAATAAAGTATATAAAGACCATTTTGAGGGTTAAATCAGCTATATAAAGACCATTATTTTTAACCATTAATCCTTAATTCTATTTCTAAACTTTATTTCTCAACCCATAAACGAAAACTTTAAGAAAAATAAAATAATGCCTATACATTCCCCTTAACCAACAACCTTTTGGACCTCAATGACTGAGTTACATTTAGTGAACATAACATACATGTGAGAGAGAACTGTTCACTAAATCTAACTCAGTCATGTGGCAAGTGTATATAGACATGAAACTATAACTTATAGTTAACAATGAAGAATGGTCAACTTTGGATCATCAATTTTATTTTTTTGTTATGCTCTAGAATGAATATATTTGTTGCTAACATGTTTTTGTATAGGATATTTCTCTGATGTGTTTGCATATTTTCTAACAAGAATAGTTCAAAATGGGCAAGCGAGAAAAATGGGAGCATATCATGGATCCTCAGGTGTAGGACCTCAAAGACAAGATGACCTTTTCTAGTAAAGACTTAGTTTGGACTGAAATAAAACGAAATAACAACAACATTGATCGCGTTGCTTTAATCCCTTCAGAAAGAGTTTTTGAATTTATCAAAGGGGAGGAAGAAAATCATATTGCTCCATGTAATTTCATATGGAAGAATAAAATAGAACCAAGACAAAGAGCTACTGCTGCATCACAATATGACATGTAAGTATTTCAAAATTCATTGTTTAGGTCCTTTAAAACAAAAGTTGTCATTCTTTGTATGTATTGACATTTAAAGAATTTTCGTGTAGATATTATTACTCATTTGGACCAGAGGATAAAATAAGAGAGCCTTCAACTAAACAAAGAACCTCATTTGCGTAGAAGAGGGGTTGTCAATGCCACTTTATTGTGAAAGTTATGAATGAAAGTCCTCATATAGCAATACTAACTTTCAATATGTACGAACATGAATATGGGGAAGGTTGGCCTTGTCATGGACAACATGAAAATTCAGGTGAGGCTAGGGCCTTGCATAGGCCAAGGCTTTCCAGGGACATCGTTACTTATGTCGAGAGTTGTTTTTTTTTGGAGTGCCTATTGATATGGTGTATAAAACCCACATTAAGAGACATGTTGACATGGATACGACAACTCGGGATAGAGACTTCTTCTTATGTAGGAAAGATATTGTAAACATATATAACAGGTTGGCAAAGGGAAATTATCAACTCCACAAAAAGGATGAAATGAGTGTAAACCTTTGGTATCAAAAGCAACAAGAAGATTTTTTCTTTTACCAAAAACCCAATGGTGTGGAGGTCCCTTTTATAATAGGGATTCAAACAAAGTGGATGTTGGAGACAATGGTCAAGCTATCACACAATAGCTTAATAGCCATGGATTCAACATTTAATACAAATAAATATGGGGTAAGTTGGATAACAATAATTAATTGAATATATGTATTTAAGTTGTAGACATTAAATATGATTAATAACGTGTATTTGACTTTATGTAATGTTGAATATGATAGTATCAGTTGTATACACTTGTGGCATTTGATGAACAACAAAGCAGGGTACCAGTTACATGGGTCGTGGCATCACGAAACACATCAGATGATATTGCACTATGGTTGGAGAAGCTCATGCACAGGTGTTTCCAAATCCATCCTGATTGGAAAGTCAATGCATTCATGGTCGATGATGCATTGGCTGAAATTGCTGCCTTGAGGTAACTTTAATACTGTCATCATTTAATAAAAATTCATTTATTTTAAAATGTTTGCACTAAAATGCATTGAATATGGCAGGAGGATCACAGGTTGTGATGTTATCTTATGTGTTTGGCATGTACGGAGGGCTTGGTTAAAAAACGTGAACCGGTTGGCCACTAATTCCATAAAAGCCAATGAGATATTCAGTGAGTTAGGTTCTATCATGAAACACACTCTCAATACTGAAGTGGATGATGCGATCAATCGATTTTTTATCAAATTTGCAGATGAAGAGAAGTTCTTAGACTATTTCCACAAGAATTGGGTTGTTGGCGATAAGATTCCTAAGTAAACAAACTCTTTGTATTGTATCCATGTTTGTTTTCTATAAAAATGATATATTTAGACTAAATTAATTCTCTTTGCATTTAGGGATGTGGGTGAAAGGTTGTCGGGAGTTTCCTCATGCAAATCAGGAGACCAGCTATTGAGTCATATCATTACCATTTGAAAACAAATTTTTTATCTGATAGAAGAAAAAAATGTGCTCGTCGGATGGATTGGTTGCTATATATGATGCTAACAACCATTGAACCTTGTTATCGGTACAAGGAAATATTGAAAGAAGAAGGATTTCTAAACAACTAGAAGAAAGAGAAACAACTTGAATCATCAGTGGAAAGAGCAAGAAAAATTTTGAATAGTGATTTTTCTCCTCATGAGATCATAACCAATGCTTACTGGGTGAGAAGTCAAATAGATCGAGATAAGAAGTACCTTGTCAAATGGTATCGCATGGATTTATAACGTTTGAATGCCCATGGTCTACTCATGGCAACATTTTCAAGCATGCCATAAAGGTTAATTGGTCATATTTCCACTCATATAATACATATCCATTACTTCATCAACATGCAGTGGATAACATATTCAATGAATCTTCTAAAATCAATATAGAGACACAGAGCCATGATGTAGATGTTGATGCCACTCCTATGGCCACAGATATTGTTGATGAAGATGTTGGAGCACTTGATTTGGTAAAAGAGGAGTTGTTTATATACATGCATTTCATTCTATATAACCCTCCTACTACTTTGACAAAGGCAAACCAATTGCTTAGTCTAGTTAAAAAAATAATGGATGAAGTCAACAACTTGCATATTATGGATTTTGACTTCACACCTGGGTTGGGCTCTCTTGATTCATCTTTGAAGAGGAAGAAGAGTTTCCTTAGCCCTACAAAGAAATAAAGGAGAAAAAAAAACAATGGTTTGGGAATTGATTTGAATGTCCATCCATCAGAATATGAACCATTTGAGTTTCAATACCTCAATAGGCGAGGTCGTCCTCGCTCAAATAATGCATTGTTTATGGTTCCATGTTTGTTTCATGTATTGAATAAAGTGATGGTTTTAGATTTGTGTATTTAGTCATCACCATTCTTTAACATGTGATATGTTTATTTTTACAACGATGCAAAAATCCATAGTTATGGCGATAAACCAAGACCAAAGGAAGATGCAAGACCATCCAACATTTCCTGCCATGTGAGGTACATTTGAATGAATGTGCATCTAACTAAATCCTAAATAAAGGAGAAAAAATTGATATGTGGTAATGAAAAGGACAAAAATGATAAATCTAATACAGAAAGACCATCTACTGAACATTTAGGCATTTCCTGTAGTTTTCCCCTTCCATCCACTCAATATAGTTATGTTTGTACATATACCGTAATGCTTTAACAAATTTCATTGTGCTAACAAATGACACTTTGTTAGGTAACTATGGAACAGGGGGAGAAGCATCATCTTCTACAATGGTTGAACATCCATGGAATAGGCTAGGGTGTCCTTAATTAAATAATGCATTGTCTGTGGTTCCAGGTTTGTTTCATGTATTGAATATAGTGATGATTTTATATTTTTGTATTTAGTCATCACCATTCTTTAGCATGTAATATGTTTATTTTTACACTGATGCAACAATCCATAACTATGGCGATAAACCAAGACCAAAGGAAGATGCAAGACCATCCAACATTTCCTGCCATGCCAGGTACATTTGAATGAATGTGCATCTAACTAAATCCTAAATAAAGGAGAAAAAAGTGATATTTTGTAATGAAAATGACAAAAATGATAAATCTAATACAGAAAGACCATCTACTCAACATTTAGGCATTTCTTGTATTTTTCCCCTCCCATCCACTCAATATAGTTATGTTTGTACATATACCTTAATGCTTTAACAAATTTCATTGTGCTAACAAATGACACTTTGTTAGGTAACTATGGAACGGGTGGAGAAGCATCATCTTCTACAATGGTTGAACATCCATGGAAGGACTTCAACTCTAGTGGGAATCAATGAGCTAGGCACAAACAATAGGTATGTACTTTCCAAAGTGTGTATAGATGTAGTTTCTTAAGTGATGACCCAATTAAATACATAGGTAACTTGTATATGGTTCTTTCATTTATTTGGTTTGAGAGGTAAAATAGTCTTAATATGGTCCCATGTTTGGTGTAGTTTGACTAATTATCAAAGTTCATGGTATTTGTTAATAATGTGCATTAATCTTGGGGTTCGAACTTAAAATTTTCTTTGATTATTCAGAAAGTCTTGAATCTGGTCAAGCGAGGAGAATATTGCTTCATGATAAAAATTATAATCTAGTTTTAGTGTTTATATTCTTAAAACTCCAGTGGTGTGGTGATAAACTTTAGTATAAATTGTTTTATGATTCCACAAAAAAAATGGACTTATAGATTTGTGCTTAGAAACTCTTTGAGTGAGTTTCACATAACTCCTGAAAAAAAATTACAACAACAATGAAGATGGGTTTCATCCAAAAGAATCCTAAAGGGCTAGCTAAAGGTGGAAAAACAGACAAGGAAGCTTCATTATATTTTGAGCTTCTCTTGGAAAATTCTGTTGGGAGAACCAAGGGAAGATTCCTAGAATTTGTGCATGACATCTCTTGTAAACCCATTGATGTAGACCAGTCAGCCTAATCTAGGGGATTAAACTAGTTAGCTGCTCATACCATCCAAATTCCCAACAAGTGACAACTGGTTGAGCTAACCCCTTGGGCTTTTGGTGCAGCTACTTGTAAGCAGTAGTGTTGAAATTTGTAGCAGACTAGATGAACTGGGATTGGCTTGGTGCCTTTAAAGTGTAAAATTTTTTACATACTTTTCCATGAAAACAAGTCTGCCACTTGTAGCCTCACCTAATAAACATCTAGAGACAAATCATATTAATAATTCATGTCTTTTTTAGTCGTTTCATGCACACTAAAAATAAATCCTTAATGCTACTAATCTGTAGCAACCTAAATCTAAAGTTGTTTCAGTATTATCATTATTTCAATCCAGTGGAGTCTTTGCATGCAAAAAAATATTAATTGCAATGCCAATGTGGAATTTATAAAAGGGTAACTATATAAACTGGAAATTATAGTTGATTAGGTTATTTTACTTATAATCATGGAGGAATCTTGCTTACTATAGTTGATAACTTGATAGTTTACTTTCACTCAAGAATGATTATCATGTTGTGGAATCATTCAATCAGATTGTATTCATGAAAATGAATGAGGTTGGAATCATGTTTGAAATTGAGATTTACACGGTTCACTTGGTGAATTTGAACATGCTAAGAAATGAGATATTTTTGTGCTAATCATGTCTACTGTCCATTGTACATGTCAAATGTGAATGCAATTCCCTTGTTTATTGTATAGGTGTCTTGAAAGAGGGATCTCAATTACAATATGATAGCCAAATTCAACACAAATTGTATATAATTTTCCCTATGAGCCAATATCTTATGATGGGGTCAAATATAATTTTCCTTTGTGAAGGGTGACTAATCGTGTATTCAATATTTTATAGGGATTTTAATGTTTACTGTCCATTCATTAGTGATGGTTCTATTGCTAGTAGATTGGAGGATTGTATATCTGTCCATGGGCATTGGGTTTTAAGTTTTAACCATTATGTAGAGGGATCAATGTCTTGAATTCATTCTTATTATGATTGATTTTTCTTCTTCTGAGAGGTAATTTGATATCAGAAAAGAGTAGTTTCACAATATGCTAGTCATATATTTTGTTCTAATCTCTGTCTTATTGTCTATACATGATAGGTTTTCTCCATACAATTAGGATCTTTGAAGCAAGTTTGAAGCAGTCTGAAAAAGTTTTCGGAACAGGTATAAATGTCTCTCAGGTCACTGACAAAGATGAGATTAAATACCAAACATCATGCTTCTAGGGCTGAGAGGGAACACAAGCAAATCCCATTATCGTTGAGGAGAACCTGACACCTTCCATGTATAAATAAGGTGAACAGTGGGAGCAAAAGGAGCCAATGGAGCAGCCTAATGATCCCAAGGACTTGTCACCCATAATTTGAAGCCTGGTTTATCTTCTTTTTCTAGTAGTTTCCATGCATAGATATGGGATGGTCTTTTAGAATGCTGTTTTTTTACGTATATCAGCATATAGGATAGTTTGTCTAGACTCCTTGGACAAACAATTTGGTATCCACTTGGTGGAGGACTTGGTTTCCTCAAAGGAAGGCCTCCACCAGATACTGTTGTAATTATATATATATATATATATATATATAAAGTGAATTACTTTTGGTGTGTTTTTAAACCAAAATAATAATAATAATAATAATGTATTTTGTTATAAAGAATATTTGATTATTTATGTTGATAGAAAATTTAGATGTAAATTAAGATTTTAACATTTTAGATTATATTCTTTCAAATTTGATTAGAGCTATATTCTAAATTTAAAAATCTCTAAAAATTCCCTCAAACAATCCAGCATCAACCACGACAGGAACTAACGAAGGAATATCTCCATCTTCAACTAACTCCAAAACTGTGCCATTTAAAAGCATTGTTTGATTGTGGAGGTATTAATATTTTGGTGTTAAGTGGTATTCCATTCTATAATCTCTCACCTCTGATGTTTTGCTTCCAGCCCAAGCTAATAATTTCTTAATCTTATGTATTAAAGAATCTTTTTCATTCAGGCTTCTCTTGTGCATGGTAGAATTTGGATAAGAAGAAACAAGAATATCAACATTTAAGTCATTGCTTAGGTTGATCGCAAGTAAAGTTATTCTAGTCTGCAGAAATAAATAAACAAGAGTGAGATACTGATCCACATAAACAACTAATCTAAAGTTCACACATCAGTTCTGAAAATATAACCAGGAGTGTAGAAATTTGAGGGATGTAATAAATGAAAATGTAAAGAATGTTGTTGTTCTTAGTGTTGTATTTCTTCCTCTCCAAAATCAAAGGGGAAATACGTTTTAACAACTACCCATTGTTCTCAATACAATGTTAAATCCTATTTCATTAAAATTTATAAGTCTCATTCAACTTTCAAAAGTCCAAGAACAAACAACAACAAGATGTTATATGTCTACACATTAATTTGTAATAAAAAAAGAATGAAACGAATATTACATGATACTTGCATCGTTCTTTGCACAATGAGAATATGTGTACACATAGGGTGGCCCTATAATATTGACAGAAAGCACACCTTTTCCCATCAACCGATGCCAAAGCGGTGCACTGAATCATAAACCAGAAAGAAAAGCATGAAATTTTTTCTGTTTCTAGAAAATACACCAATAATTTACTCCCTCAATAACAGAGATAGTTCTTTCAAATTCCAAATTAAATTCTTTGGAGTTTCTTGACAATAACTAAAGTAGCCCCACATTCTGAAGAGGTACAATAGATCACTGACTGCTCACCTATAATAATCAGGATTGGGTGCAAAAGTAGTTGTGTTAAGAAGGCCATAGTTACCACCAATCAAGCTTTGTCTGCAATAAACGTTAGTATTGAATGTAGATGAAATTCCAAGCTGATATAAATACCTACACAAAGTAGAGGAAGAAATTCATTAATATGCAGCAAGTTCCCATAAGAATATTTATCATCTTCCTAAACAAGTTAAGGAAAAATTCAAAAATAAAGGTCAGTGCATCAAGTAGACAAAAAAAATGCTTTCAGGGATGAGATGAGACTTGAGAGAGAAGAAAATAGAGGATTGGGATTTAAGTTTTGAACATCATGTGTCTGTACAAGTGTGCCATTGAATAATTTCTTTGCTCAATAATTGACTTACTAAATACAACATAGACTAGAATTCTCATAGCTGTGAATATTTTCAAGGTACAAAATGAAAAATGAAATAATTCATACCAAAAACTATTCACAAATGCATCTGAAACACGATGCTTTCCATTGTTATAAGCTCCATCTGCTTCTCCGACCCAGGAGCTTGCATTCAAATGGGGCTGTTGTGGCCGAATACCATTCAAATGTAGAAGAGTTGATGGATTTTGAAGGTTTTCTACGTGTGATTCATCATTGATTGGATTTGGCAGAAAAATTAATATTTCATAGAGAGGTAACATGTTAAGGCCAAGCCTAGCTGGTATAAATTGTGGGCTTCATGTCTTGATGCCAATTCTGTAATGTTAAATATAAAATAGAAGAGGTTAAAGATTGAAAAAAGAAAATTTAACTCTAGTTGATCAAGGGCCATATTAGCCCTTATCCTTGGAAAATGAATGGTGATCTATATGGTGATCAACTCCAGGTCTTTGAGAGTGCTGTAAATATGTAGTTCTCTGTGTCTTTCAGAGTGTTGTAAATATGTAGAAGAATTTATTTCAATTGCAGATTTTGGGATATTTCGTAATTAGTTCAAACAATTGACGTTGTTCTTGTCACAAAGATTTCTATTTATTTATAGAATTTGCAATTTATATAAATATAACACAAATATGTAAAGATTTATAGTTTATATAACCATCATTTTAGGGAATATTTTCCGAAATCTTTGTAAAATAAATCTGTAATCAATATAAAGATAGCACAAATTGTAAAATGTTATAGTTTATATCAGCCACATCATTTTATGGAATGTTTTCCATTGAGATCTGTGGTGGATAACAGATTCATCTTGACAACAGGTTGTGGTGGATAACAGATTCATTTTGACAACAGGATTTTCTTAAAGTGGATATTTAAGTAAATGTTTTTGCTATTTTGAGTGTGTTTTCTATTAGATAGATTTAACACTGAATGTGTTTGTGGTTACATCGATCAAAACGTAGGGGACTATTTTGGCAGATTCTAACTAGAATCTATAGAAATATATTTATTTTGAGTAAATATTGAAATGCTCCAAAAAGAAAACCTGGTTACTTGGCCAATTGAGGAAATATCATACACATTTGCGGTAAAACTAAAGTTAATGGAGTAGTCTACCCAGGCAACGTTTTAACCCAGAAAACGTTGTCTGGGTAGACTACTCCGAAGCCATACCTGGAAAAGGTTGTTGAACTAAAGGCAGAGTATGACAAAGCTATGTTAAAATACCAACAAGATCTCAAGGTTAGTTTTGCTCATTTGTGTATTTGTATTTAGAGAAAAATAATTTGGATCATTTCATTTATGTAATTGATATGCATCTTGTTTATCCTCTCTATTTGGTTTTTATATATGTGAAATGACTGTAAAATGTAGGATGAGGCAGCTAAGTCCAGTGGTGAGTGTGAGGATGTAGCAGCAAAATCTGATGGTGGCGATGGTGATGGTGATGGTGGTGATGATGATGGGGCTAATTCCAATGGTGATGGTGAAAATGAAGAGGAGTAAGTGTGCCCAGAAATTGCTGGATTTTCTTATTTAAGAGGACAATTTTGTGAGGTTTCATGAGTTTAATATTGTAATGGATGCCTTGGAGCACGTATGGGGTTTTGATCAAACGTCATGAGGTATCTAGTCTCTAAAAGCATGTCTAATTAGGGAGGTGATATCCCAGGGCTAATGCATATTGATGTGGCATGGATGTCCTGGTCTGAAATGTTCCACTTTCTATGTGTGCTATGGGTTGACTTTGCACATAAATGAAAGGATTTGAGGTAGGAACTTTGAAATTTTGTTTATGATCTAAAATGCATAACACATGATTGATGTGTATGTTGTTTTTTTGGTAATATATTGGGTAAACAATATAATATTACATGAAAATTGATGTGGTATGGGCATCATGGCTTGTTATGCCCCACATTCTCTATTGGCTATGGGTTGACAATACACTTAAATGGAAATGATTTGAGGTAGTATAGAGCTTTCTCACACTTTAAAGTGCATAGAAATTAAAGGTTGAATATGCTATTGTTTACCTAATATCACATGAAATTACTATTCTTATTTGTTTGTTTTCTTAACTAATTACTTGTATTTATTTATTTATGAACTTGGTTCATTATTGATATTTATGGAGAACTAAGCAAGTGCAATTAAGATTGAAATTCATGATTAAATCATTAGCCAATTGACTTGGGGATATACTTGGATGGGTAATTGGTCACCAGATTTTGCATAGTTGTGACACTTCGTTTCACAACAAAATTTGAAGATACTGTATGTAGTTGATTCTGCGATAAAACAAGCCAAAATTTGCCAAATATGACTTTTATTAGTGACTTGGCTAAGCTGCGGGGCTAAATCAAGAATGAATTTTTAATGTTTGAATCTTCTCAGCAGCCTTAGGTTGTTTTTGAAAGTTTATATCTGCGTTGACCTTTTTAGGTTGAAGAGAGTATTTACATTTTTAAAGTTGTAAATATGCAATGATATTCCATAATATGTCTTAAAGCATGCACTTTGTAACATAAATACGTTTTTTTAATCTCTATACTACTACTGATCACGGTAATGTTACTTCCTAAGAAGTAACCCTAACATATCAGAAAAAAATGTCTTCTATCTACGAGTCCAAAGAGGTTGTCTTTTGATGATTGTACGCTGGGTACCTCTGAATTCATGTTTAGATCATAAGGTCACCTCCAATGTAGAAACACTCTTCTCAAATGCTAGTTCTTTGCCCAACTGCATATTTCAAAAACAAAATAATGAGAAGATTCAATAGGGGATATGCCCCTTCTTTGCACATATTTGAAATTCACTAACAACCTTTGTCAAATAATTACTATGGATTTTCATAATCAAATACTTGGTTTCTTTAATTTAATTTTAATTAATTAATTCTTTAATTTTTATAAACATTTTAGTATATTCTTTGAAAGCTTCCATCTCCCCTTTGATAGTCTGATTGCATGAGTTATTTTGGTAAGTACCAGCCAGGATCTGCCAAATATGACTTTTATTAGTAACTTGGCTAAGCTGCACGACTAAATTAATTTTGAATATTTGAGCCTTCTCAGCAGTCTCAAGTTGTTTTTAAGAGTTGATATATGCGTTAACCTTTTTATGTTGAAGAGAGACTGTAATTTTTTAAAGTTGTAGTATGTAGTGATATGCCACAATAAGTCTTAAATCATGTACTTTGCAACATAAATATGGGGTTTTAATCTATATACTACTACTGATCATCTTAATGTTAGTTCCTAAGAAGTAACCTTAACATATCAGAAAAATGTCTTCTATCTATGAGTCCAAAGAGGTCTTCTTTTGAAGGTTGTAACCTCGGTACCTCTGAATTCATGTTTAGATAAGGTCCTTTCCAATATAGAAATACTCTTCTCGAATGCCAGTTCTTTGCCTAGCTGCATATTTCAAAAACAAAATAATGAGAAGATTTAATAAAGGATATGCACCTGCTTTGCACAGGTTTGAAACTCATTGACAATATTTGTCAAAGAATTACTATGGATTTTAATAATCAATGTTTGGTTTCTTTAATTTTTATAAACATTTTAGTATATGTTTTGAAGGCTTCAATCTCCCCTTTAATAATAGCCTAATTGCACGAGTTATTTTGGTAATGATTGTATCAAAACCATGGAAAAATCATTGTTAACGGATAAGTCAGATGATGATCCCATTAGTTTTTACCCTTTGGAAATTGTAAAAAAAAAGAATAAAAAAATTTGCAATACTCTGTTTCAGTCCTTTCCAAAAGATTCATTTCAATGTCTGTTTGAAGCCCTGCACGAAAGGCAGACGTCTTTCCTCAGATTGGATAGTTTGCTTATGTTCTCCTAAATTGTAAATGCAAATTTATCTCATTTAGGGAAAGATACCAAAAAAAAAAAATTGGTTGGTAAAAAATTTCCAGTTTCAGAGAGAACAAACTGTGTGAGGCCACAATCACTGAAAAAGAATTTAGTTGAGTTCTTTTGTATTGTTTTGTAGAAAATTGTCCATTGTGGTGTGAATTTGTTAGTCTTTTGGGCTTGTGTGGCTAGAACGTTAACTCTTACTGTGGTCACTACTTTGCTATTTATAAACATTATATTAATAATACATCAGTAATTCGGCATTGATTTGCTCCTGACAACAACCGAACAACTGTGCCTAGAACCTTCACTCTGGAAGCACACAATGTGTTGTTGCAACAGTCTAGGGTTCACAAAAATAATCAGGCATTTCTAACCGCTAGGTGGATTGTGACATGCATGTTGCAGTAGGGAGTGGAAATGGGAAGCTCTATAATTCTTTTGTTATACTTCTCATGTAGTTTTTCCATTTTACAATTATGACTATTTTCAGAAGAAATCGGTAGAAGGCTAGGTGTTTTTTGCATTCCATGTTTTGGGGCTCTGTTCATTGAAGTGGTTTATATTTGCTTGATTTTGGTTTACACAGGTGAAGATGCATTTATTTATTATGTGACGAGAAACACAAGAATAAAAATCATGATTCGTGTGCTGAAACCCACAAAAATGATCAAAATTTATAAGCTGACCATTTTTTGCAACCTCTTTAAAAGCTACGAAAATAGAGGCGACAAAGGAAATTAAAGATGTATTACCTCATTTTTGAATTAATTGTGCTTGCACATATGAGGCACCCACTTGAATCAAAGCATTACAATAATGATAGGTTTTCTCTCACAGATCTATCGCTAGAGTAGTTAAATGCGATTTCTCAATATACGAAGAAACTAAATAGATAGCTTTTGTAAAATTCCAAGGGACAGGTCACTTTCTCATCTTAAAATGCCTTCTGTATTGCATGCAGGAGCTATAAAAATGGTTATGTCTGGAACAATTTGTCTGAGGACGATGTAGTCTGTCCAGCTCCTGGAGTTGAATATGTTCAAGGGTTCAGAGTTGTTTGAGGGTTGTTTCGGCCGGGTTAAATTTGAATTTCACATAAAAATTTGAATTTTAGCTCAGCCGGGTTAAATTTGAATTTCACATAAAAATTTGAATTTCAACACAGCTGGGTTAAATTTGAATTTCACATAAAAATTTGAATTTCATCTCAGCTAGGTGCGCGATGTATCATTATGTTTAATGGCGGCAGTGGGTCTGAGAACGTAATGAATGTGGTTATGTTTTCGACTCTGACAGGGTCACGCGGTGATCCCAAGCGCAATCGGGGACGTCAAATAGGATGTCAGGTCTCGGCGGATGAGCAGGAAATGTTTTCCGATGGGCAACGTTTCCGGGTTAGAAAACTGTCTGGAGAGACTGAAACAATAGTGAATTTAATAATCGGTCAACAAAGGAGACTGAAACAATCTCCAATAAAACTGAAACATATGAAGAGAAAACATTAAGAAGACAAATGCAATATATATTCTTTAAATTTGATAAATATATATTTTTTTAAATATTAAATTTGATAAATATTAACTAAATTGTTAGTGAAATTTTAAAAAGAAATGTTGTTATGAGAAAACTGTATGATGTCAATCTTTTATATCAATCACATTTACTAATATAATTGTACTAGTGATACCACTAAATACCAAATCATCTAATATCTTTTGATTAACCGAACTGATACGAGCAAATACCACATCATGTAATATCATTTGATTAAGCCCATTAATTCTGAAGTTTAGATTTCTCATATTTATATGTAAATTTTTGAATTTATATATGTATGGTAATTTTTTATTGTAATTTTTATATTCATTAATTTTTAGATACACCAAAAGTTCCATTTAGTAATATTTTCCATACACACGTATATAAGATCACAGCCTATAAATTAACTATTTCACATTAAAAAATGACATGTAAAAAAAGAAGAGATAACAGCTTATAAATATCTATTTTTCCAGCCTATTGTCCCAAAAAAACCAATTAACGGTAACAAGATATCGGTTTACTTTATTGGCGTCAAGGACATGAATCGAATACAAGCGAGGATAAATGGTCATCGTAATAATGACAAATGATTGGCAAGAAAATAATTAGTGACGAAGCGTGGGGAAGGAGTTACATTATTGCGTGAATCACATAAATCGAATACATCCGATGATAAATGGTCATCGTAATAATGAGAAATGATTGAGAATAAAATAAGCAGTGACGAAGCGTCAGGAACGCGCTGACTCAGTTAAGTGTGTCGGTATCTGTGATACCTATATCGAGCCCAAGGCGAGCAAAAGATATCCGCCAACCAGGAGGACACCACCCATGCGGTATGAAGGGGAGGCTGTGTTCGCCCCGTTTGTTGACGACGATGGTGTTTCCACTGATGTCGGGGTAGCTGCCGATGATGGGGAAGGCGCTCCCACAGTTGGCGTCGTGGGAGTGGTGGATGCTGGGGAAGGCGATTGAACAGTTGGTGTGGTGGGAGCGGCCGATGATGGCGACGGCGATTGGACAGTTGGTGTTGGAGATCGGGCGGGCGAGGGGGATAGCGCTGTTTCGTTCTTCTTTGAAGTGGAGGCGGCGCCGACGGTGATAGTGAGCTTCATCCCGGCGGAGCAGTGACCCGTAATTCCGCAGATGTAATACTTGGCGCCCGTGCTGTCCAATGTAATGGTGTCGTTTCCACTGGTGTGTGTTGCCAAGGGATTAGTAGTGAGGCACGAATCGTACGCCGCCTTGTTCACCACTAGCGCATTGTGCGTGCCCGGGGTGTATTTGAACACTGCATTTTATTCAATCATCAGTCATCAATATCTTCAGAAGGTGCAACAGTATCATCAAATATTTATATTGGGTTTTTGCTATAATTTGTGTTTTTACATACCGAGTTTGTCGCCCGCAACAAATGTTTTGCCAGAAGGCCAGGTATTATAGTTGACACCCAAATTCCACTGTGCGCTGTCACCGACAGTGTAGTCAGTAGCCAAACAATTAAATGGCAAAACCATAATCGCCATTGCCACTGCAACTGCAATACACAGTTTCTGCTGCTCCATATCACCCGCTAAAATTACTGCCAATATCCGCCATCCAAACAAACAAATTAGCAAGCCATACATCGAAATTTCTAAAAGGATACATCACAAGGTCACTGCGTTCTACATTCTAAACTAACAGATTACAAAACAATACCGACAGGTATAATTAAACAACAGTCGCCTGACAATATTAATTAAGAAAGACCAAAGAGCATACGATATAAAGCCGAGAATTGCCGAATTGATTTCGATGGTGTTGCCGCTGCAAGTACTCAGATAGCTCTTTGGGTGAAGGGAACGAAGTATTAGTGCTTCAATTTATTGAAATGGGAAGATTGGATATATAGGAGAGTAAACAAAAAGATTGAATATATAGGATTCCCGACGCGGTTCGTAGCCGGCATGGAAGACTCGCGACGCGGTTCGTAGTTTATGAAGGTTCTTCGTATGGTTCGTTAGAATAGTTTGAAGATTTTTTCTACCATCTTTCACACGTTATCTATGTTATAATATTTCAAGGAACATGTCAACCAATGGCAACTACCCTTTCGTTGTCAAGAAATGGGGACTACTCGCTTTTGCAAATGGGTCAACAACATTTTTCCTTCCTAAATAGCTTTTTTTTTTTGGGGTACACATTCAGATTATAGAACAGGTGTTGATTTTGACCTCTTCCAAGCCCCCACATAATTTGTAATTTGTGAAAATATTTTTCTATATTTTTAGTCCCTGCCCCTTCCGGGTACGCAGGGACTATTGTAATCGTTTTTCTATATTTCATTACTACTGCACAGAACATAACTTAAAGGTGAATAAATCAATTTAATGCTATGTTCGTAATCTATGTGTTTTGTCAACCAATAAGCTTAATTCAATCGTGATCTCAACCAATCAGCAGTTTTGAGGTCTTATTGGCTTCTTCTCGATGCTGAGAGCTACATAGCAATTGAAATATTAGGTTAAAAAAACATAATGTCAATCAGATAAATTTCAAAATATTCATAGTGAATTAATGCTAGCATTAATCTATTGACATTAAATATTTGTCAATACTGCAACATACATGAACCCACATTAAATCTTCGGAATGAACCCACATTCCTCTCATTCCTTTTTGTCACTTCTAAGTTGCCATGTACATTGTCATGCAAACACGTGGCTGAAAGACTAAAGCTGGTGAAGGGTAGGTGGTGCAGCGAACAAGGCAAAGAGAAGGGAGCACTGAACAAGATGCGAACAACATCGCTGAAAGGCTTAAGCTAGTGCAACGAACAGGGCAAAGAAAAGGGAGAACCGAACAAGATGCAAACAACATGGCTGAAAGGTTGAATCTAGTGCAGGGAACAGGGCAACACCGATGCAAACATCATGGCTGAGACGTTGAAGCTAGTGCAACAAACAGGGTAACTAGTGCAACTAACAGTGAACTGGGTTAACTAGTCATTTGATTCTCTCATGCGAGCAACAAATGGAGTTAACTCTAGCAACGAACATGTTTAACTGTGTGTTATTACTCTTCGGCGAGTCGGATTAGCTACCTTTATCTGGAAACGTTAGCTTACCTTTATCTGCGCTTTGGGCTTAGATAAAACTGATAACTACAAATGTTCAAGGGATGACGGCGGCCAAAGCCATGATGGACAAGGTTTCTGCTTCAAACTTGGGTCAATACACACACTTCTCCCAACAATCATCATAATGTTACATTATATTTATTTAACCTTTCAAAAGCCAAAAGTATATTTTTTTTGTGATTTTAAAGGCTAGAAACTTAATACCTTCGGTATTGGAATCCCTCTAGATCGCCATATGTTCGAATACACACATTGTCAAAGAGGGTTGCACCGTCGGTCCACCATTGTCATTGGGCATCCACCATTGTCGCTGGGTGAGAGCTATTTTTTTGCTGGGTGATAGCTATTTGTTTTCGAGGCACGGCACACACAGGTCAGAAAAACCTATCCATCTCTTTGCTTGAATTTCTTGCGATAATAAGTGGTTAACTCAGTTAACCTTCTGGTATAACCTAGGGAGGCAGCTCTCATCTGAATAGAGCCCGTAGCTTGCTAATACGAACGATGATACCCCACTCATCTCTCGGGTAGGTTCGATGCTGAGTAGATTCCGCTTCGTCCTACCCACCCGTGAATATATAGGGAGGCGATTTAGCGAGCACGAGAATAGTATTTAGTATTTCTGTTTCTCATCTCTCTATGATCACATTCATTCGGCGCTCCAGGACACTCCTTCGACATTGCCCCTACGTCTGTTTTAAGGGGTACTTCCCTGTTTCCCCCGCTCACCTATTGAATTTTTAAATTCAACTCCTGCCCTGCACAGTGAAAAAAAGAGGAGTACAACAGGGACAGAATGTGGACAGAATGTTTGTGTGTTGAGTGCACACCACTCTTGCATTTAACACTGGTTTTAAATGAAGCAAAGGCATTTTTGTATTGATGGGCGTTTTAGTTAATATTTCGTGGTTCTGACCACGCAACAGAAAGTTCAAAAGACTGTCTCATCGTGCCATAAAAAAAAAACCCACCAAATAACAAACGGGGGTTTTAGGTCACCGGTTCCAATCCCCCCGTGGGTGTAGGATTAGTCTAAACTAGCAAAAAAAAAAAAAACAAACGGGGGTTTTTGTGTTTACGCGGCAAATTTTGTATTTTTTTTAATTGGGCCACGTTGGGTGCCAGCACAGCAGAGGCGGGCTCCATAGCCAACCAATAGAAATTTATCGCACTCGTTTAGAGCCGCTCCACCATAGGAAGAAGCCGGTCCCACTGCCAACACAACAGGAGCTACGTGGACCAATCATAGTATCTCGCGCAGGTTTTTCGCATGACGTCACAGAGCCAAAGTGGTACGCAATAATTTTATTAAATTTGGATCATATTTTGTTTGACATTCGGTGGGCCCTAGCATCGACCAATCACAGGCCGATCACGCGGAAATGGAGCAAGCTGACATAGGGGCAAATTGGTACGCGAAAAGGTTTGTAATACAGTTTAATGTCCGGTTTGAAATCCGTGACATTGGCTTAAAACATTGGTCTAAAGTTTATGCAGCGGATTGCATTAAGGTTTCAAAACTTTATCATAAAGTTTCTTGTTATGTTTTATTTTAACACCGGGAAAAAAGTCTTTGACTTTGGGTAATAGATGTATACGGGTTATAATATATATATTATAAACTTTTAAGTTTATAATATATATAATTTCCAATAGTTTTAATTTAATAATTGTCAACGCTCTGCCATATAAAAAGGAAGCCTGGAGGCTTATTTGCCATGCTGAATACGAAACAGCAGTGAGAAGAAATACACTGTTTGTGTATTGTTTTTTTCTTAACTCTGTGTCCGAAGACAAAACACAGTGAAGTTAAAAACAAAGTTTTTGTAAGCACTGTATGTGTGTTTTGTGAAAGGCAGAGAAAGAGTTTTTGGACACTGTGTGTTGCAGCAGTTCCACTTACATTTTGTAAATCCCTTAGAGGAGAAATAATATCATTCTGTAATAGTTTTTCATATTAATGAAATAGAACCAGTTTGTAAATCTCTGTCCAGCAAGTAGTTTTTTTTATTCTCTGTGTTAAGAGGAGAATTTTTATTCCCTCTGTATGTGTTTTGGAATACTCAGAAATTCCAACATGGTATCAGAGCTAGTCCAGGCTCTTTTAAGTTTTTCAAAGAAGCTGAAGGAAGGAGTTTGTTGCAGTAGTTCTCCAGTAGAGTGAAGGCTCAACAAAAGTCCAAGGTATTTCTCAGAAACATAATTTTGTTTTGCTGTAAAAGACAGTAGTCCAGAGAAGTCTTTTTGAAGAAAGAGTTTGTCTCTTAGGCAGAGAGACAGTTTGTTTAAAATCACAGTCAAGTTTGTTTATAGCATAGCTTAGTGTGCTAGCCATGGCAGGAGCTAGTACAAGCACAAGTATTGGAAATACTCAACTCCCATAGTTCAATGGGAAGAACTATGACTACTGGAAAATCACCATGAGAGCCATGTTTGCCTCTCAAGACTCATGGGAGCTTGTTGAAGATGGTTTTGAAGAACCAACAGATGAAAATTCTTTTAATGCCTTTACACAGACAAAGAAGGATTTGTTGAAGAGTAATAGGAAGAAGGACTCAAAAGCCCTCTTCTATCTCTATCAAGCAGTACATGAGAGTGTGTTTCCAAGGATAGCAGCAACTAGGAGGTCCAAGAATACATGGAATACCCTCCAGATTGCCTATCTAGGTATGGAGAAGGTGAAGACAACAAAGCTACAATTGCTGAGGAGATACTTTGAAACTCTCTGTATGAAAGAGTCTGATAACATAGACTCATTCTTCACACATGTGATTGGGTTGGTTACCCAGATAAGGTCTCATGGAGAGATAATTGAAGAAAGAAGGATAATGGAGAAAGTGTTGAGGAGCTTACCCTGAAGGTTTGATGTGATAGTCACAACCCTTGAAGAGACAAAGGATCTCTCAAATTTTTCAGTAGATGAACTTCATGCATCACTGATGACACATGAACAAATATTGGGTAGAAATGCACACTCATCTTTGGAGCATGCCTTCAAGACCCAAATTTCCTTTGGAAGAGGAAGAGGTCAAGGCAGAGGAAGCTATAGAGGAAAAGGAAGAGGCAGAAGCCAAAACAGGGGTGGAAGAAACAACCCTGCAAGTAGAAGGGGCAAAAATCAAAATCAGAACCAAGGCTAAGGTAGCAGCCAGCAAGGTGGACAAAATCAAGCACATGGACAAAGGTATGATAAATCTCAAGTCCAATGTCATTACTGTAAGAAGTATGAGCATTATGTCAATGAATGTAGGAAGAAACAGAGTGACATGGGTAATAGACCCAGTGGTAATTTTACAAAATAAAATATCAGCCAAGATAAGTTGTCTTTAGCATGAATATGGCTAAGGAAAAGAATGAGGATACATGGTTTCTAGATTCAGGATGTAGTAACCATATGACTAGAAACATTGCCATGTTTTCCATGTTAGATGAAAATGAAAGTCTCAAGTTACATTGGGGATAGACAGTAAGGTCTCTGTTATGGGAAAAGGCAGAGTAAGTGTTTTGACAAAGAAGGGAAAAGGAAGATCCATATCAAATGTTTATTATGTGCCTGGTATGAAGTGTAACCTCTTGAAAATTGGACAACTCATTCAAAAGGGGTACAATGTTTTCTTTGAAGATGATGTATGCACCATCATGGATAAACCACCAAGCAAGCAATGCATTGCACAAGTGAAGATGACAAGGAACATAATGTTCCCTCTCAAGATGAGAGCAGATTTGAAGAAAGGAAATGAAATGGTAGCAGTGACACAAGAAACATTCCAAAGAGAAGAAAATGATGAAAACTGGTTATGGCATATGAGATTTGGACATCTCAACTTTAGAGGCCTGAATTTGTTGCACAGAAAAGGAATGGTAAAGGGATTACCATTGATTGAGAAACCGGACAGCCTTTGTGAAGGCTGCATCTTGGACAAACAACACAGAGAAAGATTTCCATCAGGAAAGAGCATAAGGGCAAAGCCACCCTTAGAAATTGTCCATTCAGATTTGTGTGGACCAATGCAAACACCATCACTAGCAAGCAGCCATTATATGCTGACTTTTATTGATGATTACACAAGGAAAACTTGGGTGTATTTCTTCAAATATAAAAGTGAAGTGTTTGAGAAATTCTGCCACTTTAAGGCTCTTGTTCAGAACCAAAGTGGGTAGCATATCAAGGTCTTAAGGACTGATAGAGGAGGAGATTATATCTCCAAATAATTTCTACGTTTTTGCAGAGAAAATGGCATACACAAGCAATTTACAGCAAAGTACACACTGCAACAAAATGGAGTTGATGAAAGGAAAAATAGAACAATCATGGATATGATAAGAAGTATGCTGAAGGCAAAACATTTTCCAAATGAGTATTGGGCTAAAGTTGTACATTGTGCAACATACATCTTGAATAGATGCCCAACCAAAGTTGTAATGAATAGAGTTCTGGAAGAAGCATGGAGTGGCATAAAACAAGGTGTCACCCACATGAGAATTTTTGGTTCTGTGGCTTATGCACACATTTCATATCAGCTGAGGAAGAAGTTGGACAGTAAGGGGGAGAAGTGCATTTTTATTGGATACAGTGAAGAATCCAAGGCATAGAGATTGTATAACCCATCCACAAATAAATTTGTTGTAAGCAGAGATGTTTAGTTCATTGAGGAAGAAGCTTGGGATGGAAGCATTGAGAAAATAGTCAATGTGAAGAGATGTTTGTCTCATGATGATAATGAGGAAGAGATGGCTGATATACATCCCTCATTAGCAGCACCACCTCCACCAACAAAAGGACAACAAGGGACACCACAAGCTGGAATGAGAACACCCTTGAGAAGTAATGATAGTGCTTCTCCAAGCACATCACAAGGAGCAGATTTGAGTGCTTCTACAAGCACAAGTACACCAAGTGAAAGAGGAACCAGATTCAGAAATTTGAGTGACATTTATGAGCAAGAGGTAGCAAATGAAGATATGAACTCTTTATTTGTATTGTATTGTCATGTAGATGATCCTATTCATTTTGAAGAAGCTATAAAAGATAAGAAATTGATAGATGCTATGGATGAAGAAATGAGTGCAATAGAGAAAAATAAAACATGGGAATTGATTGATCTCCCAAAAGGTAAAGAAGTCAGTCATTGGAGTGAAATGGGTCTACAAGACCACAATCAATGTTGAAGGTAAGATTGAAAGGCACAAGGCCAGACTTGTTGTCAAAGGCTATAAGGAGCAACATGGAAGAGATTATGAAGAAACTTTTGCACCGGTTGCAAGAATGAAAATAGTGAGGGCAGTGTTGTCCATAGCAGCACAACACAAGTGGAAGGTTTACCAAATGGATGTGAATCAGCATTCCTAAATGGAGTATTGATGGAAGATGTTTATGTTGAACAACCTCTAGGCTATGAGAAAAAGGGCCAAGAGAACAATGTTTGCATATTGAAGAAAACTCTTTATGGGCTGAAACAAGCACCAAGAGCATGGTATAGTAGGATGGATTCCTATCTACTAGAAAATGGGTTTGAAAAATGTGAAAGAGAACCCACATTATACATCAAGGAGAAATATGGTAAGATGTTGACTGTTGTTTTATATGTTGATGATGTGATCTGTTAGCCACCTATAATATTTTGTTATACCAAAAGGTGGCTAAGATCTTTTTGAGCCTCCAAGGAACAAATTTTATCACTAAAAATTGTTGGCTCTTGAAGTCTCTTTAAGGCCTCATGCCTCTGTCCCAAACCCTCATTTGTCGTCTCCATTTTTTTATACTCGGGAATTTCTCCCGTCGACTCCAATCGAAAGACTAACGAAAGATCGCCATTTCTCCTCTTCTCAAAACCCTTCGTCTCGCTCCCCTTTTCTACATCAAAACTACCTTGTTTTCATAAGTCCTCTTCTTTCCATTTATGAAAATTTCCCTCTTTCATAGTTAAAAACTCACTTTTAACTATTTCGGAACCCCCAAATCCATTAAAAATCCTTGAAAATTCTCATAAAAAAATCAAAGTTTCATTGCTATAGGCCTAAGCCCCTTGAGCTAAGCCCTAAACCACTTCCCCACCATACGCTTTGGGTCCGGAACCATTTGCTAATACGATAAGGTGCTAATCGCATCGGAAAGAATCAAAGACGCAAGTCTTTGCCATACTCCAAAAGTTCGATTGCGATTAGCCTTGCTCGCTTAAAGACCCCCGATCTTATTATTTTCATATAACCCCGAGCCCGCCCCCGGCGCATAAAACCTTGTGAATATTTTTCCGACCCTTTTTTCCTTTGTTAATTACAAAAAACCCTCTTTTCCAAAGTTTTGATGTAATGAGCCAAAGTCACATGTTAAAAATAAAATGGTTAGATCAAAAGACCGATCGCGCAATCGCAATCGGGGAAATTTCAATGGGTTGATCGGAAAGACCAGTGTCCCGTAGTTCCGATTGCGATTAGGCCCTCATTATATATAAAGCCCCGGCCCATCAATTTTCATATATCCAAAGGCCCCGCGATCGGCGCTCCGTCCGCTTTGTAATATGTTTTTCCACCCCGATCCATAAAAACCTTTGTTTATTTCAAAAGTTCGGTTTCATATAAAATACAAGGGTTTCTCTCAATTCCATTCTCCACCGTTGATCTAGTCCTTTGACCCAACGGCTTTCGCGCTCAATCGCATCACAAACTTTCAATCGCATGCGTTTTTCTGTCGCTCCCCCGATTGCCGATCCCCCGATTCAATCCCGAACATTGATCTAATCCTTGATCCAATGGTCCGCGCAAAATCGCATCGCAATTTTTTTTCACCCCTTGCGATTACCTCCGATTCATTCCCCGCCGTTGATCCGGTCCTCGCATCAATGGCGGCCGCTCAATCGCAAAGGGCTCAATCGCAAAGTTTCAATCGCATGTTGTTTTGCGACCTCCCCGATTGCGATCCTTCGATTAAATCCGGACCGTCCATTTCCCGCCTATCCAACGGCCCTTATTCCCTCCGATCGCAAGTCCTACCGCCATTTCAAAACCCGCCGATTCATTTTCCGTCGTCGATCCGATCTCGCAGATCAACCGCGCCGCTTAATCACACTCGGAAGTTCAATCGCATCCCCTTTTCTCGCCACCCCCGATTTAGACCCTCCACTAGATCCGGACCGTCCACGTGTCCAGACGGACGGTCCAAAACTACTCCTCCTTATTCTTCTCCCGCTATCCTTTTTTGCCTTTCTATGCGGTGTCTCCACCGTTGGTTGCCTTCATCCGACGGCTACGCTCCTCCCGCCATCCGAAAGCAGGCTTTAAACCTATTCCCCGTAGGATTTCTTAACTCGTTGTTGTGTTTTGCAGTGTTTTAATGGTTTTCCATTATAGAATGAAGGAAAGCCGAGGGATGGGAAAGACATTTCCCGTGCCTTCGAGCTATCTTAAAGAAGCCATTCACTTGGGCTCTATTCCATGTTTCGTCGAAGACTTTCTATGAGTATTGGTGCCGTAAAGCTCAGCATGGGTTTGCACATCGACAAGACAACGTTTTAAATCAAACACAAGCTAAAGAGTATCAGCTTTTGAGAATAAAGTGCAGCAGATGAAGATTGAAGACAGCTTTTTATGGGGATTACGGCTAAGACGAGCTTATCAAAATCCTAATCCCCAATCTAAAAACACAGATTAAAGGAAAATCTAAAGTGTTTTATCGTACAGAAAGCCTCCACCGCCACATCCGGGGCAAATTGATTCCTCAGCTACCACCGAGCCACTGTTGCCTCAAAACATTCAAAAAGAGGCCGAGTTATTGAAGAAAAATCGAGATATTCGCCTCCAACATACGCCTAGGGAGTTACTTCTGCAAGGAAACCAATGAATAAATATCTCGCAAAGTTACTCCAAAATATGCACGAGCCTCGAAAGTCAAACAAAGCTTCCACCGAGCTTTGATATTTATTGAGAAACGAGCTAATGTAGTGATCCACCCGTAAATTTTTCCCTCGAGCCTCTCAAAGGGCCGAGAAGTCTTCACTCCGTATTAATCGTCCTTGAGATATTTTGTTAAAATCTCACCTCCTCATCTTCCTATAAGTACTTCTGCTGAAGATGAGAAATTGTTGGTTGCGTAACTTTGAAATACACTTGAGCTCGAGACTTCTATTTGTACATAGTGTTCCCCGGCCCTTAAAGCTCGTTTGTGCTAGAGTAGTTAGGTTGAATAGTGAAGATGATCGTCGAATCGAAACATTGGACTTGAAGTTTGTAGTCTGGTTTGAAATCAATATAAAAGTCTGTTTCATGGGATCCCGATCTATATTGACGGTGATGTTATTCTCATTTGTAACTTGTTGTTTTTATTTCTATTTTCATGTTGTTTCATTTTCCACCGTAAAGAACAGCTTTAAACAGTGGTTAGGACTCTGTCGTATATCGATAACCTTCTCTCGGGCCGAGAAATCTTTATTTGAATGTTTTCTTCCAATCCCGTGTTATTTAGGAATGACTTAATTCGGCTTTAGGCATGAGAATGTCGGCGTTCCCTCATTTTATCGTCCTAGCCGAATATTATTTCTCGAATGTTACTTTCAAGATAAGTTATGGGATGATGAACTCGAAGGAAGATATGGTTAGCCCCGGTCCCGGACATGCCCGCGTAACTAATCGCGATTGTTTCCCTTAGAATGTGTTAGAGTCGGCTAGTTTAGGAGCACTTCGCTAGATCTTAGACCATTCGTGTTATATTTGTGTTTCCCCTTGTTTTGTATGTTTTCTATTGGAAGTGTGTCAAAAGGTCGATCGGTTTAAAAGTACTTGTCGCATCCTAGTCTCGCTTTTTGTGTCCTCCTTAAGTGTCCGTCAAAGGTCGACCTGTTTAAAAGTACTTATCGCATCCTAGGTCGCTCTTCGTCTCGCATCCGTTTAATTCCCCTTCTTAATGTATCACTTCATCCCATAAATCAAACTCGTAAAAGAGATCCTTAGACATATATGACTTGCCCCTTGGATCACACTTGATGTTGTTGTTCAATTAAAGCCCATATATGACTCCATAGCCCAATGGACTAAAAACGCGTTATATCTATCTATCTCGCCAAAACTATTCTATTTGCTTGCAACTTCTCACTTTTGAAACTTTGCACTTAGGGCTTCCCCCTCAAGTAACATTTCATGCTCAACCATCCAAAACAAAACAAAAACCCTTGGCCTTCATAACTAGCCTAATATCATTACCTTAAGCTTTTCAAAGACAATATCCATCTTTGCACATATTGGAGAGATCCCTCTCTCGATTCAGGAGGGCTAGATCCTAGAATCCCAAAGTTTGGTTGAAATGATGTTAACTCCGTGATTGGTCTCTCCCAATCTTGCTAATAAATTACGAGACCTAACATTTCGGCGACTCCACCGGGGACATCGAACCCTGAATCATTTTCATTTAAAGATAATCATACGACGTCGCAGATTTGGTTCATAGAGCATTTGCTTTATTAACCGGAGTAAAAAAGCAAACTTTTCAAGCACCGCTCTATTATAGATAATCATGATGGAACTTGTTTGAATCAGTGAAAAGCTAGTAAACCCTAGGTTTCTCTTAAGACTTCATCTAAACCTTGAAAAAAATCGAAATTGCTTAGCCATAAGAGTAGATCTGCCTTTGTCTCGCAACCTTAGCTAAGTTTTTGAAACAAAGTTAGGATATTCTTAACAACCACAAAACTAAAAAAATGACTTAGAAAAAAACCTAAAAATATTTCATATTGGAATTAAATAAACATGGTGGTGGACCATAAGACCTTTTACCTCTGAAAGGAGCTAAAAATTTCCACTTGGGCGACTCCACAATCCTGTGAGACCTTAAGACTCCACCGGGGAGAACCCTTATCATTATAAAATCAGTTCAAACTCGCTTAGAAGACTGGGGGATTTAAAAATTGTAAAAAGCATTGGTTAACCTCTCCAAGATTGTCATATCTCGGTTGAACTTTTCTTGTTTTAGGTCTAAACAACATACCATAGTGGCTTCTAAAAAGATTCACACTAGAGCCCACCCGCACCCTAACCCACCTCGAGATAGTTGATAATCCGTAAAGTATCCTTTGGAAGTCTCCTAAGGTTAAAATTATTAATCGTTTTCGCATCACCCTTGAGAGCTAATTCGAGTCCCCGAAAATCTTTCAGCTTCCGCAATAATCACAAACTCGACTTAGTGAACCCATTTAGGATTAGGGTCATTTGATGATATAATCCGGCTTAGACTCGAATCTTCACTTTCATCTCCCGAAACAAGTGAACATCCCGGTAGCGAGGAAACAACACCTCCCCGATTTACATTTCCTTCACAATTTAGGTGTCTCTCATCCAAGATCATCTCAACAGCCTACTCCCCGGTCCATCCACTTCTACTCACCCTACATCCATCTGCTCAAACCACTTCAGCTCACCACTTTCCATTCTCGTAAATCCACCTCCACCCTCCCTCGCCATGGCAACATGGTATGCTCCCTTAGTCCTTCCCCGTACCATTAGCCAATCTTCCACAGGGACTATCGATCCAAAATTCCATTATATGATGCTAGTAATACTATAACATCGTCTCAACATGTGGACAAGATGAATGACTACTTTGACAGTAAACGAAATTGATGATGATTCTCGTCAAGTTGAGACTATTTGCTCAAAGTTTGGGGGGGGAGAAGTAAGAAAATGGTTTAAAGGTTTAACCCCCCCATAGTATTAATGATCTCCAAGCCTTCCATCAAACATTCTTAAACAAATGGGAAGTGAGAAAGAATCCTCTCCAAGTCCTCGCCGACTATAACAATCTCCATAGGAACCTTGGGAAAGTGTACAATCTTATTGTACCAGTATTTAACAGCAGTCTATAATGCGCTTTCCCCGAACTAAAAGCTCCTCGTGGCTCGACTTTAAACAAATTTCTGAAGGGTTTGATCCGGACATGACATATTCACTTAGAAAAAGAGTTTTTTTCAACTCTTGAAGACATGCAAAAGGGGTGCTCTTTTCGTGGAAGTAAACTTGATGGAGAAAAGAGCAAGAATGAAGAGCGAGAAGAGAGTATCTTTTAGAGAGGAATCCACCCCTTCCACTTCAAGCTCAAAGATGGAGAGAATGATGGAAGAAATGATGAAAGAGATGAGCATAATTAAGAGAGCACAAGCAAATCAAAATCAAACCAGCTCTCGAAAATAGGAACCGTAATCGAATGTTAGAAGGAACCAACCTCCAAACGAGACCTGTGGATGATGATCAACGAGATCACCCCTCCCTTTTCATCAAAACTATGTAAGTGAGGTTGAAGAAACAAAGACATAACGGAGGAAGAGGATATCAACATGTTTGGGGAAGAGGATGATGACTTTGAGGTTCATTATGATAATAAACAAGGTCTTTACACACCCTTACGTACGATAAAAGAGATGATAATGAAAAATTATTATCAGACATGGAAAATGTCGTCATAGAACCTCAAAGAGAATATGACCTTAGAAGCAAGACCAGCCAACAAGCCCCCAACACCAAAACCTCTCGACAAATCCTCTCAAAGTAGCACCACAAGCTAAACCCAAAATAGCCAAACAAAAAGACAAAAACAAGTGGGCTGCTAATTTCGATAAGGATAAGGAGAAAAAACACTCAAAATTCTGAAAAACAAGAGTGAAGACATCGCAAACGATCGACACATCGCCTAGTACTCCTTCTACAACAGATTGTGTCAAGTAAAACAAATCAGCAAGCTCGTAATTGGTGATAGAGTGACAGCTAATAAGGTTGAAACAAGTGCTTCAAAGAATCAAACCCTTTCGACTCTTTGAACAGAAATCTTAAAGATCAAAAATCTCCTGCTCCATTAACCGAGTTAGCTCGCCCAACATGTATATAGGAACCAAATTTTGAAGGCTTTAAATATAGAGGAAAATGGAGATATAGTTAATCTTAGTGACGACCTACCGCAGTTGATTTTTGGCCCTAAGATTGAAGGGAAGTTTCAAGAAGGACCAGTTCCTCCCTTTTATGTGAGTTTGAACATTCATGACAAAATTCTACACAACGCTATGCATGATTCCGGGCTTCTCATAATTTAATGCCTAAAGCCGTGATGGAGAGCCTTGGTTTAGAATTTACCGGACCCTACAAAGACCTATACTCCTTTGACTCAAATAGAGTAAAATGTCTAGGATTGATCAAAGACCTCCGTGTTAACCTAGCCCCGATTCGTACCAAAATGTTTACTCATGGAAATTGTTGTGGCCGATGTCCCCCCAAAGTATGGAATGCTATTATCAAGATCCCGGGGAGCTAAGTTACTAGGGTACTATGCGAGATGGACATGGCATATGCGACCATCCCTGTTTCCAATCGTACCGAAGACTTTACGAGGGAGTCTCATATGCAATACACGCGTTACAAGTCAAGACAGACCACTGAAATCTCTCCTATATATTCTCGTCAATACAAGCCTTGATTCTTTTATCATGTTTAACAATGAAACTCCTAGTGAGCAAGTCACTTTAACGTAATTAAAGGCCGACAGGAAGAAGAGTATAATAACGCGAAGTGTCCAAACAAGTATGCCACATGTGAAAACATTAGTAAACAAAGCATAGGTCTTGATTTACCGACTATGAGTCCATTGTTTTTTAGGACTTAACAACCTGAAAATACCCCTAACATTTCTAGCATCATCCCTCAATCTATTGAAGAATTTGAGGAGTCAAAACAAATTCAATTGGGTGTCGCTAATCATGAACGATCGAAGGCACCATAGTTAAAAAGGACAATCGCCAAACAAAGTACGAAACCGAAGACATTCCTTTATGGAGTATGTATTTTGATGGGTCATGCACTAGAAATAATGTCAGTGCGAGGTTTGGATCATTAACACCGAAAACAACCACTACGAATGCATCTCATGCAAATTAAACTTTCGGTGTTCCAACAACATAGCGAGAATATGAATCCCTTCTCTTAGGCTTGCATCTCTTGAAGAAATTAGGAGCCGAAGAATTAATGTGTAATGGGATTCCGAAAGTTAATCATTAGGCAAGTCAATGGGGAGTATAATGCGAATCATCCCGTACTTAGAGCCTATCGGAATGATGTCATGGATCTGGACAACATTTGAGGAGTCAAACCCGAGTTTCGTCCCAAGGAAAAAAGAACATTATGGCCCATAATTTAGCTTTTGCGGCGTAACATGTCTAACGCCATATGAGACTCGAGACAACACAACTCCGATAAAATTTAGACCGTGAAAGTGCTCGATAATGAAAAAATATTGGCAAGTGTTTGACAATGACAAACAAATAGAAGACTTCATGCAATTCGTAAATGAGTTCAAACTGCATGCTCGATTCGACATTATGATACGTATCGCAAATGAAGAAAACTTTCTTGGTGAAGAAGAATCGTCTCCCTCAACCTCGCCAATACTAACCTATTGTCTAGCGAACTTAGGAACAAAAACAGAATTAAGTGCGAAGATTAGAAACGGAAGAATTACAAACTCGCATTCTAAAGATGAAAATTTGCCGAGTGGTCTAACGCCTTTAGAGGAGTTGTTCGATTTTAACGATGTGGCCAATAAACCAAAAACCCGGAACTCGTAGAGATCGAAGTAGAGGAGTGCAATATAGGCAAAGTGAGGAAAAACCGAAAATGATCAAATCGTATTCAAAACTTTGCTACCACATTAAACTCAAATACATAGAGTCTGTTCAAAGAATTTTTCTCGATGTTTTTGCTTGGAGTTACGAAGATCTCAAATCCTATGACACTCGAAATAATACGACGACAAAAATCCCTCTTAAAGAAAACCAAAAACCATTTAAACGAAACGCGCGTAATAAACCCCCCGTCCAGCCATTGGTTCGAAGGAGATCATGAAAATGTATGATGTCGGGCATTATTGTCCCTATTAGATATTCCGAGTGGGTATCTAATCCGGTGTCCGTTAGGAAGAAGATCGGAGAAATCGAGCTTTAGTATAGACTTTAGAGACTTAAACAAAGCTTCGTTAAAAGACAACTACCCTTTACCAAAAATGGATCACATTTTACAAAGGGTGGTGGGGTCTAAAAGGATTTCGTTGCTTGATGGCTATTCGGGGTATAATCGATTTTAGTTCACCCCGTCGATCAATTAAAGACAACTTTCACTACTCCATGGGGCACTTTCATGTATGTGAAGATGCCTTTTGGTCTAATGAACGCCGGAGAAACCTTTCGGAGAGCCATGGACATAGCATTCTCGGAAGAATTGGGCTTCTTCATCATTATCTATCTAGATGATGTCACCGTGTTTTCAAAAAAGCAGTTAAGAACATTTAGAACATTTGAGAAAAGTTTTCGAGAAGTGCAAAAGGTTTGGAATATCTTTAAACCCTAAGAAGACATTATTTGGTCTCCAAGAAGGTAAGCTTCTTGGACACATTATTTCGTAAGAGGGTATAAAGATAGATCCAAAGAGGATTGAGGCTATATTACAAATCTCTCATCCTCGAAATATCAAAGAGTTGCGCTCTTTCATTGGAAAGATTAACTTTTTGAGAAGGTTCATCCCTAACTTGGCGTAGCTCCTTAGAAATATCACAAACATGTTGAAGAAGGAGCAATGGATAAAATGGACCTTGGAAGCAAAGACATCCTTTGAGGTCAGTGAAAACAAGCATTAACCAAAACACCGGTTCTCATAAGCCCCCGATTTTTCAAAAGATTTTTATATCTTCTCATTTGCATCGTAACATACCATGGTCGCTGTCCTTTTTACGTAAAAATCCACAAGGACAAGAGCATCCTATTGCATTCTTTAGCAAGGCATTGAGGGATGCCCCTTTGAAGTATAATATTATGGAAAATCAAGCTTTTGCTTTGGTTAAAGCATTGAAAGACTTTCGAGTATACATCCTTCACTCACACATCATTGCCTTTGTCCCTAATTCGGTGGTTAAAGACATTCTAACACGGGAACCGGATGGTAAGAGAGGTAAGTGGATTGTCATATTCTCGAATATGATTTAGAGATAAAACCCACTAAACTCATCAAAGGCCAAGGTCTAGCTAGATTAATGGCTAAATCCAATTTTGAAGTTCTTGATATTAATATGATTAATGCTTTGGACAGACAAGAAGAATTCTCAACTCCCATTATTGAAAACCATTTTTATGAATTCTCCTTGGTATGCTCGAGATCGCTTATGTTTTGCTTAAATTAAATACACCTCCCGGTTTATCGAAAACAAAGGCAAGGTTCTTAAAACTCGAAAGCAGATAAACTATTGCATTGTAGATAGGTGTCTTTATTGGAAAAAATGCTAGCGGTATATTGCTTAAATGTTTGCTCGAGTTTGATGCAGAGAAGGTTAAGCAGAATTTCATGAAGGAGAGTGTGGAGGCCATTTATACTGGAAGTCAACAACCAACAAAATTTTGAGGGTCGGTTTCTATTGGCCTACTCTTTTTCCCCCGATATACACAAAATGACAAATACTTGCCATAAATGCCAATTTTTTTGAGGGCAAGAGAAAATTATTACCCCTTCCTCTCGCATCCAATCACCGTTGAAGCTCCTTTTCAACAATGGGGACTTGACTTCATAGGTGAAATCCATCCCTCATCTTTCGCCCAAAGACATAGATGGATCCTATCGCTACGAGACTATTTCACTAAGTGGATAGAAGCCATTCCTTGTAGGCAAGCCAATGATTCAGAGTGATTATAAAGTTCATAGAAACCAATATCCTTTCCGATTTGGTCGCCCTACCAAGATCATCACGAGATAATGCAAGAAGCATTTGGATCAAATAAAATGGTGGAATTATGTCGCAAATATCGTATAACGTTGGGACACTCCACGACCCTATTACCCTCAAGGTAATGGACTTGTAGAGTCTTCCAACAAAAAGCTTAGTGAACATAATAAAGAAATTGTTGGAGGACAACAAGAAGTCTTGGCACACAAAGCTGATCCATGCACTTTGAGTCGACAGATTAACTTTGAGGAAATCTATTGGTATGTCACCTTTTCGCCTTGTGTATGGTACAGGATGCAATCTTTCCTAATAGCATTGGTGTACACGCTTATGAAGTTTATCCAAGAATTGCAGATCAAGATAATGACATGATCAGAAGAATAAATCAGACCATTCATCTTCGACGAAATCGGAGAGGAAGTGTACAACAAAACATTGCGTAAACAGACAAAGCATTAAGAAGCTTTTTGACGGAAAGAACAAAGGCCAAGCAATTTCAAGATTGGGGACAAAGTTTTAAAGTGGGACTCAAAGAGAGAAGACAAGGGAAAGCATGGTAAATTTGACAATCTGTGGCTTGGCCCTTACTCTATTCTATTCAATGCGTTGAAACAATGCATTCTTCTTACAAGAGCCGGATGGAACAGTATTTTTTGGGGGTCTTGTCAATGGCAGGGATGCTCAAGCATTACTTCTCTTGATTCATGATATGTTTTTTAAGCCTTCTTTTTCTTTTTTCATTATGAATATTTCATCCATCATTGCATTCAAAGTTATGAAAAAATCAAAAAAATACAAAAAACAAAGAAAAATGAAAAGAGGGCGGAAATGAAAACAAGAAAGGCAAAGCCCCATGCCAAAAAAGAGAAATAAATTCGAAAGTGTGCAAGCTTAAATGCCACTCCTACAAAACACACTTTTAGTTAGTCAAACCGTTTAATCTTGACTAATTAGCTTTCAATTTTTTGCCGATAGGGTAGTGAATTTGATTTGCCAAACTCGTTTAATCTTGGCTCATCGAGAGATAGATTAGGATAGAAATTAAGGTTCAAACATGTTCAAAATTTGAACCAAAGTTTCCAAAGAGAGATGATTCAAAACTGCTTTTATTTTCCGAGTCAAAGAAAGTGTAAATCTAGTTCTAAATCACTCAAAATCTGAACCAAGAAGAAAGAAAAGACGATCTCAAACCAAGTAAAAAAACAGAGCTATGAAGAAACGGAAGGCAGTACTTAAACTTTCAAATCTTAAGCCTTCTATTTTGATTTAATTTTCTGCAAATAAAAATCTATGTGCAAAGCTTGTTCTTATGCCATAGATCATAGCAAGTCAAACATGACTCAATCTTGACTTGACTATTTTTAAATTTCTGTTTTAGAATTTAGAGAATGGAAGTTTGTCGGATTGTTTAATCCCAACAGACACGTAGACTAGGTAGAGAAATATCCGAGCTCAACTGCTTTAATCCGAGTTCGGGGGAGAAATAAGGAGTAGAAATAGTTTAGATTTCCTCGCTTTCAAAAAGAATAAAATGTTGTGAGTAGAATTTGCCAATCCAAGTGCACTCGATGGAGAAAAAATGCTAGATCGAGAGGATTGGGTAGGTAGAAAGTTTGTATTGATGAAAGTCCATTGTTTTCATAGCCGCCAAACATTTTTTTTAAAGCTAGATCATCCAAGAAAAGAAGGGCAACCCAATGGATGAGGCAACTAATCGGCTCTCCCGTGAAATCAAGTCTCGAATTCTTGATGCCTTCAAGAAGGCACCATCCCCCAAGTGGACCACCGTTAGCCACCTATAATATTTTGTTATACCAAAAGGTGGCTAAGATCTTTTGAGCCTCCAAGGAACAAATTTTATCACTAAAAATTGTTGGCTCTTGAAGTCTCTTTAAGGCCTCATGCCTCTCGTCCCAAATCCTCATTTGCTATCCCATTTTTTTATACTCGGTGAATTTCTGCCGACTCCAAACCGAAAGACCGCTCGAAAGATCGCCATTTCTCCTCTTCTCAAAACCCTTCATCTCGCTCCCCTTTTCTACATCAAAACTACCTTGTTTTCATAAGTCCTCTTCTTTCCATTTATGAAAATTTCCCTCTTTCATAGTTAAAAACTCACTTTTAACTATTTCGGAACCCCCAAATCCATTAAAAATCCTTAAAAATTCTCATAAAAAATCAAAGTTTCATTGCTATAGGCCTAAGCCCTGCGAGCTAAGCCCTAAACCACTTCCCCACCATACGCTTTGGGTCCCGGAACCATTTGCTAATACGATAAGGTGCTAATCGCATCGGAAAGAATCAAAGACGCAAGTCTTTGCCATACTCCAAAAGTTCCGATTGCGATTAGCCTTGTCGCTTAAAGACCCCGATCTTATTATTTTCATATAACCCCGAGCCGCGCCCCGCGCTTAAAAACCTTGTGAATATTTTTCCGACCCTTTTTCCTTTGTTAATTACAAAAACCCTCTTTTCCAAAGTTTTGATGTAATGAGCCAAAGTCACATGTTAAAAATAAAATGGTTAGATCAAAAAGACCGATCGTGCAATCGCGATCGGGAAATTTCAATGGGTTGATCGGAAAGACCAGTGCCGCAGCTCCGATTGCGATTAGGCCCTCATTATATATAAAGCTCCCGGGCCCATCAATTTTCATATATCCAAAGGCCGCGCGCGACGGCGCTCTGTCCGCTTTGTAATATGTTTTTCCACCCCGATCCATAAAAAACCTTTGTTTATTTCAAAAGTTCGGGTTTTATATAAAATACAAGGGTTTCTCCCCGATTCCATTCTCCACCGTTGATCTAGTCCTTTGACCCAACGGCTCGCGCTCAATCGCATCGCAAAATTTCAATCGCATGCGTTTTTGTCGCTCCCCGATCGTCGATCCCCCGATTCAATCCCGACCGTTGATCTAATCCTCGATCCAACGGTCCGCGCAAAATCACATCGCAATTGTTTCACCCCCTTGCGATTACCTCCGATTCATTCCCCTTCGTTGATCCGGTCCTCGATCAACGGCCAAAGCACTCAATCGCAAAGTTTCAATCGCATGTTGTTTTGCGACTCTCCCCGATTGCGATCCTCCACTAAATCTCGGACCGTCCATTTCCCCGCCTATCCAACCGCCCTTATTCCCTCTCGATCGCGAAGTCCTACCGCTGTTCAAAACCCGCCGATTCATTTTCCGCCGTCGATCCGATCCGCAGATCAACGACGCCGCATAATCGCACTGGAAGTTCAATCGCATCCCCTTCTCGCCACCCCCGATTGAGACCTCCGACTAGATCCGGACCGTCCACGTGTCCGGATCGGACGGTCCAAAACTTCTCCTCCTTATTCTTCTCCCTCGCTATCCTTTTTGCCTTTCTATGCGAGTCTCCACCGTTGGTTTCCTTCATCCGACGGCTACGCTCCTCCCCCGCCATCCGAAAGCAGCTTTAAACCTATTCCCGAGGATTTCTTAACTCGTTGTTGTGTTTTGCTGTGTGTTTTAATGGTTTTCCATTATAGAATGAAGGAAAGCCGAGGGATGGGAAAGACGTTTCTGTGCCTTCGATCTATCTTAAAGAAGCCATTCACGGGGCTCTATTCCATGTTTCATCAAGATTTATGAGTATTGATGTCGTAGCCCAACTGCGGGTTTGCACATCGACAAGACATCGTTTTAAATCAAACACGCTTAAAAGAGTATCAGCTTTTGAGAATAAAGCACAAAGCAGATGAAGATTGAAGACAGTTTTTATGGGGATTACGGCTAAGACGGTTATCAAAAGCCTAATCCCCAATCTAAAACACAGCATTAAAGGAAAATCTAAAGTGTTTTATCGTACGTAAAGCCTCCACCGCCACATCCGGGGCAAATTGATTCCTCGACTACCACCGAGCCAATTGCTGCCTCAAAACATTCAAAAAGAGGTCGAGTTATTGAGGAAAATTAGATATCCGCCTCCAAGACAAACCAGGGAGTTACTTCCGCAAGGAAACCAATGAATAAATATCCGCAAAGTTACTCCAAAATATGCACGTAGCCTCAAAGTCAAACAAAGCTTCCATCGAGCTTTGATATTTATTGAGAAACAAGTCAATGTAGTGATCCACCTATAAATTTTTCCCTCGAGCCTCTCAGCAGGGCCGAGAAGTCTTCACTACGCATTAAATCGTCCTTGAGATATTTGTTAAAATCTCACCTCCTCATCTTCCTATAAGTACTTCTACGGAAGATGAGAAATTGTTGGTTACGTAACTTTGAAATACACTCGAGCTCGAGACTTCTATTTGTACATAGTGTTCCCCGGCCCTTGAAGCTCTGCTTTGTAGCTAGAGTAGTTAGGTTGAATAGTGAAGATGATTGTTGAACTAAAACATTGGACTTGAAGTTTGTAGTCGGTTTGACATCAATATAAAAGTTGTTTCATGGGATCCCGATCTATATCGACGGTGATGTTATTCTCATTTGTAACTTGTTGTTTTATTTCTCGTTTTCATGTTGTTTCATTTTCCACTCAGTAAAGAAAAGTTTAAACTGTGGGTTAGGACCCGTATCGTATATCGATAACCTTCTCTCGTCGAGAAATCTTTATTTGAATGTTTTCTTCCAATCGTGTTATTTAGGAATGACTTAATTCATTTTAGGCATGAGAATGTCAGGGCGTTCCCTCATTTTATCGTCCTACTGAATATTATTTACGAGATGTTACTTTCAAAGTATAAGTTATGTGATGATGAACTGAAGGAAGATATGGTTAGCTCACGGTCCCGTACTTGTCTACATAACTCAACGGATTGTTTCCCTTGGAATGTGTTAAAAGTCTGGCTAGTTTAGGAGCACTTGCTAGATCTTAGACCATTGCTTGTGTTATCTTTGTGTTTCCCCTTGTTTTCGTATGTTTTCTATTGGAAGTGTGTCAAAGGATGACCGGTTTAAAAGTACTTGTCGGATCCTAGTCTACTTTCGTGTCCTCCTTAAGTGTCCGTCAAAGGTCGACCGGTTTAAAAGTAATTATCGTATCCTAGGCAGCTTCTTCGTTACGCATCCGTTTAATTCCCCTTCTTAATGTATCACTTCATCCCATAAATCAAACCGTAAAAGAGATCCTTAGACATAGATGACCTTGCCCCTTGGATCACACTTGATGTTGTTGTTCAATTAAAGCCCAGATATGACTCCATAGCCCAATGGACTAAAATCCAGCGTTATATCTATCTATCTGCCAAAACTGTTCTATTTGCTTGCAACTTCTCACTTTTGAAACTTTTCACTTAGGGCTTTCCCCTCAAGTAACATTTCATGCTCAACCATCCAAAAAAAAACAAAACCCTTGGCCTTCATAACTAGCCTAATATCATTACCTTAAGCTTTTCAAAGACAATATCCATCTTTGCACATATTGGAGAGATCCCTCTCCGGATTCAGGAGGGCTAGATCCTAGAATCCCAAAGTTTGGTTGAAATGATGTTAACTCTGTGATTGGACTCTCCCAATCTTGCTAATAAATTACAGAGACCTAACATGATCTTCACAGGTAATGATGATTACCTCATTGAAAGTTTTAAATCAGTCATGAAAGATGAATTTGAGATGACTGATATGGGATTGTTGAAATACTTCTTAGGAATAGAAGTAGAGCAAAATGAAAATAAAATTTTTATTTCTCAAGCTAAATATGTAAATGAAGTTTTGGAAAGATTTAACATGCAGGATTGCAAGGTAGCAATTACTCCCACAGTGATGGGATTGAAACTCAGCAAGGAGGACAACAGTAAGAATTTTGATCCTAGCTTGTACAAGAGCATAGTTGGTAGCCTTATGTATTTGACTGCAACTAGGCCGGATATTATGCATGCTGTGAGCTTAATTTCCAGATTTATGGAAAGGCCAAAGGGCGCACATTGGCAAGCAAAAAAAATAATTCTGAGGTATGTGAAAGGAACAAAGAGGTATGGAATTTTATATACTACTTTAGAAAATTCTGAATTGATTGGATATACTAACAGTGATTGGGCTAGAAGTATAGATGACTGGAAAAGTACATCTGATTATGTTTTTCATATGGGTTCAGGAGCCATTTCATGGGCTTCTAAGAAACAACCAATTGTGGTTTTATCTACAGTAGAAGCAGAGTATGTGGTAGCTACAGCAGCAACATGTCAAGCAGTTTGGATGAGGAGAATGTTGAGAAGCTTATGTCAGGAACAGGTAAAGGGCACAGTAATTTATTGTGACAATAGCTCAACTATAACATTGTCAAAGAATTATGTGTTTCACAAGAGAACAAAACACATAGATGCCAAGTTTCACTACATCAGGGAGCTAGTGAACAATGGAGAAATTGTTCTGAAACATTGCAGAATAGAGGAACAATTTGCAGACATTCTAACAAAGCCATTGGGGCAAAAGAATTTTAACTATTTAAGGAAATGCATGGGTATGACACAAAACCCAGAAGTTGAATTTAAGGGGGAGTGTTGAATTTTTAAATTCAACTCCTACCCTGCACAGTGAAAAAAAGAGGAGTACAGCAAGGGTAAAATGTTTGTGTGTTGAGTGCACACCACCGTTGCATTTAACATTGGTTTTAAATGAAGCCTGCAAAGGCATTTTTGTATTGATGGGCGTAGCCATTTGATGGGCGTTTCAATTAATATTTCGTGGTTCTGACCATGCAAAAGATAGTTCAAAAGACTGTCTCATCGCGCCATAAAAAAAAAAACCCACCAACCAACAAACGGGAGTTTTTGTGTTTACGCAGAAAATTTTGTTTTTTTTAATTGGGCCACGTTGGGTGCCAGCACAGTAGAGGCAGGCTCCACAGCCAACCAATAGAAATTTATCGCGCTCGTTTAGAGTTGCTACACCATAGGAAGAAGCCAGTCCCACTGCCAGCACAACATGAGCTACGTGGACCAATCACAACGTCTTGTGCAGGTTTTTGGCATGACGTCACAAAGCCAAAGTGGTACGCGATAATTTTATTAAATCCAGCTCATATTTTGTTTAACATCTGGCGGGCCCCAGCACTGACCAATCAATGGCCGATCGCGCGGAAATGGAGCATGCTGACGTAGGGGCAATTTGGTATGTGAAAAGGTTTGCAATACAGTTTAATATTCGGTTTGGAATCTACGAGATTGGCTTAAAAAATTGGTCTAAAGTTTATGCAGAGGATTGCATTAAGGTTTCAAAACCTTATCATAAAGTTTTTTGTTATGTTTTATTTTAATGCCAGGAAAAAAGTCTTTGACTCTGGGTAATAGATGTATACGGGTTATAATATATATATTATAAACTTTTAAGTTTATAATATATATAATTTCCAATAGTTTTATTTTAATAATTGTCAACGCTGCGCCATATTAAAAGGAAGCCCGAAGGCTTATTTTCCATGTTGAATACGAAACAGCAATGAGAAGAAATATACTATATGTGTATTGTTTTTTTTTAACTGTGTGTCCGAAAACAAAACATAGTGAAGTTAAAAACTGAGCTTTTGTAAGAACTGTATGTGCGTTTTGTGAAAGACAGAGTTTTTGGACACTGTGTGTTGCAGCAGTTCCACTTACATTTTGTAAATCCCTTAGAGGAGAAAGAATAAAAACTATAATGAAATAGAACCACTTTGTAAATCTATGTTCAGCAAGAAAATTTTTTTATTCTCTGTGTTAAGAGGAGAATTTGTATTCCCTTTGTATGTGTTTTAGAATACTCAGAAATTCCAACATCACCCAACGAAAGTGAAGCCGAAGTTGTCTGATGTTCCACCAACTCACTTGAATGCAAGGGCCATACTGTCTCATCCCTCCACTGAAGAAATTTTCTCGCATTGTTGGTGGAATTCAATCGCAGGGCAGGATCAAATCAAACTAATCAAGTTGAACAGACTCTAAGTGGCATCCTCCATGTCTTGCATGGCTGTTGCATGAATGTTTTGGGAGACGAAATAGTAAGGCAGATGGCCTTCATGTGGGGTCCACATGGCCGATGAAGTTATTAGTTTATAATTTTGGTTACACAAAGTACCACCTGTTTTTATTATTATTGTCAAAAACATTTATTATTATTGTCAAAAACATTTTACTTAGCTAATGAGCTAAATGTCATAGGTGTAATTTGTTGTTTTGCTATGATTGTATCCTACAATGCAGGAACAATGCTTTGCAGGATGAACGAAATGCAGGTTGTGGGGAGAAGAAACCAGTTTATTGGAAGGTTGTTTGCTACACGGATGACCCTTTTGAGATGGATATAGGTCACTTCTTCCCTCCATACCAGCTACCCTTCCTTCCTTCCTACCTAATAGGTGGCGTCCTTCCCTAATAGCTACGCCAACTTGTCTTGTTAACTAGGCTTATGTTGCCTCTGAATTTGGAGATGGGTCGATTTGACCACTGGCTTCCTTTTTGCTAGGTCAATGACAGATTCTTTGTAGTTTCATATTTCTAAGGAAACTTTGACAAGATCATTATACTATTTCTTGTCCAGCACCGTTCCTCCTCTCCCCAATTTTTTTAAATCAAAGATGTATTTAAGGGTTTATTACCAATTTTATTCAATCAATTGTCTATGGTGTGCTTTTTACAATGGGACATAAAATATATTTCATAACCATTTCTGAACGTGTGCCAATTGAGTATGGAGGTCAAAATTTAATACCTGGTTGGTAATACTTTTGTATGCGGCATTTCTTGAATTTGGGTACATCTGCTGTCGAGGTAGGTGGGCTAACATTGCAAATTAATTGAAAGACAAAACAAGCAGACGGTGCAGGAGAAGGTGAAAATAGTGATTCTTACTCGAATGTAGCTTTGGAGATAAATTTTGTTAGGCTAGTCGGTATCTTTCTTGCTATTGAAAGCTATCTGAAACTCTTATGGACCATGTCACAGATGGAACACATACTTGAGTACAACCTATAAAAAGGGGAGTTGGTCGCAGGAAGAGGATATAATCTTGTTCGAGGTAAAAATCCTAAAGTAAGAAATTGAATCTTTTATTAAAATGCAATAATAGTTTGCTCTCTGTTAACCACCATAGATTGTTTGGTGTGTGAGAGGAATAATGCCCTTTAGTTAGAATTCTATATAATGTTTCTAAACTTGAGCCTTCGCGTTAAACTTCTTCACCACAGAATTGGAATTCAAGTTGTTTATCTGATAAATGCCAGGACCATAGAAGAAAATAAAGTTTGTTATTCAGCCTTGGTGACAATATTTTGATTTTTTTCAAAACAGGCACATAAAAAATTTGGCAACCACTGGACAGAGATCGCAAAAGTAGTTCAGGGCAGGTAGGCAGTAATCCAGTTAAATGTTGGAATTATTGGAAATTCCAAGCAAACAGGAGAGAATGACACTCTCCTCTAAACACAGAGAAGTTTAAAACAAAATTCGCTTCTGGACAAAGATGGCATGAAATATGATTTCTTCTTTAATTAAACAAACTAAAAAAAAACTGTTACAATTTCTTCCTCAGTACAGCGGGATTCACCAAAGTAAGAATAGGGACTGCTACAGACGCAGTGCTCCACAAAATAAAACTTCTCTCTCTCTCTCTCTCAAGAACGCAAAAGTAGTGCTCAGTTCTTCTTACTGTGCTTTTCTTCGCCTGCGGGCTCACACACAGCGATTACAATAACAATACAATACATTCATTACAAATGCACGTGGTCCTTTTCCCTTTATATAGCGCGGCAGATACAAAATATGTAAAACAACAATTACAAAGGAAAACCTTTGCGCAACATAAGTCTTTAATATTGGCACGACGTACGAGTGGGGACCACTTCATAGTCGGCCATTGCAATTGCAGAAATTGCGATATGCGATATGGCGGAATAACAAAACTTGCGATCAAACAAAAATTGCAGCTGTGCGATGGTGCGACGGGTGCATATCGCAAATTTCAACTTTTGCGATGACACATGGCAGAAACACATATAATGAAAATGCGATATTGCGATGTTGCGATCGTGCGATGGCGCAACGATCACACATCGCAGATTTCCATATCAACAAGACACTTGCGGTCTCAAAGTTCAAAAACTGCGATCTGCGATTTGCGCTTTGGCGCTTAAGTGGTAGGGACCACTTGTCCGGCCTCTTCATAACTTTTAAGTCTTCCGCCTGTTTAATTCAATTTCACTTCAATTTGGTTGTTGAGGGCTTTTACGCCTGACTTGACTGTTTTAATTAAACCTGCTCCTCCGTAGACTTGAACTACGGGAAATCTTCGCTCCTCTGTCAAAAATGACTTCGCCCATACTTCAAAATTAATTCCTCTGCTATACTTGGCTGTGGCCCATCAAAATTTAATTCTTCTCCTTACGTTCTTCATTCTTCTTTAATTCAGAGTGCTGTGCACTCAAAACTCTGCGCTGCTGCTGCTGCTGCTGTACTTTGTTCTTTGTTCTTCCTGCCCAAGGCACGGCAGGTGACTTTAATATTTTCAACACTCCCCCTTAAAGTCAGCTGCTGGGTTGTCCATCATACCCAGGCATTTTCTTAAAAATTCAAATGTTTTCTGTGCCAATGGCTTTGTCAAAATATCTGCATATTGCTCCTCTGTTTTACAATGTTGTAAAACAACTTCTCCATTGTTCACCAATTCTCTGATATAGTGAAACTTTGTGTCTATGTGCTTCGTTCTCTTATGAAACACAAAATTCTTTGATAATGCAATAGCTGAGCTATTGTCACAATAAATCACAGTGCCCTTTACCTGTTCTTGGCACAAACTTCTCAACATTCTTCTCATCCAAGTTGCTTGACACGCCGCTGCTGTAGCTGCCACATATTCTGCCTCTACTGTAGATAATTCTACAATAGGTTGTTTCTTGGAAGCCCATGAAATGGCTCCTTAACCCATATGAAAAACATAACCGGAAGTGCTCTTCCGATCATCTACACTTCTAGCCCAATCACTGTCAGTGTATCCAAATAATTCTGAATTTTCTGAAGCTGTATACAAAATACCAAATCCTTTTGTTCCTTTCACATACCTCAGAATTCTTTTTGCTGCTTGCCAATGTGCTTCTTTTGGCTTCTACATAAATCTGGAAATTAAACTAACAGCATGCATAATATCTGGCCTAGTTGCAGTCAAATACATGAGGCTACCAACTATGCTTTTATACAAACTTGGATCAACATCCTTGATGTTGTCATCTTTTCTCAACTTCAATCCCATTACTGTGGGAGTAATTGCAGCTTTGCACTCCTGCATATTAAATCTTTCTAAAAATTGATTCACATACTTTGCTTGAGATATAAAAATCCCTTTTTCACTTTTCTCTACTTCTATTCCCAAGAAGTATCTCAACAAACCCATGTCAGTCATTTCAAATTCATTTTTCATGACTGTTTTAAAATTTTCAACAAGGCAATCATCATTACCTGTAAATATCAAATCATCAACATACAAAACAACAATCAGCTTCTTACCATCCCTTTCTTTGATGTAGAGGGTGGGTTCTCCCTCACACTTTTCAAATCCATTTTCCAGTAGATAGGAATCTATCCTACTGTACCATGCTCTTGGAGCTTGCTTCAGCCCATAAAGAGATTTCTTCAATTTGCAGACCTTATGCTCTTGGCCTTTCTTTTCATATCCGAGAGGTTGTTCCACATATACCTCTTCCATTAAAACTCAATTTAAAAATGTGGATTTTACATCCATCTGATATACTTTCCATTTGTTTTGTGCTGCTATGGACAACACTGCTCTCACTATTTCCATTCTTGCAACTGGTGCAAAAGTTTCTTCATAATCAATTCCTTGCTTCTGCTTGTATCCCTTGAAAACAAGTCTGGCCTTGTGTCTCTCTATCTTTCCTTCAGCATTGCTTTTGGTCTTATAGACCCATTTTACACCAATGACTTCTTTACCTTCTGGGAGATCAACCAGCTCCCATGTTTTGTTCTTCTCTATGGCTTTAATTTCATCATCCATAGCTTCTATCCATTTTCTATCTTTAATAGCATCTTCAAAATGAATAGGATCATCAACTTGACAATACAAAGCAAATAAGGAATTCATACCTGCGTTTGCTTCTCCTTGCTCATAGATTTCTCTAAGGCTTCTGAACTTTGTTCCTCTTTCACTTGACGTAGTTGTGCTTGATGAAGCACTCATTTCTGCTCCATGTGGTGTGCTTGGTGATGCACTCCCGCTTCTTCTCAAGGGTGTTCTCGCTGTTTCTTGAGGTGTCCCTTGTTGTCCTTGTGCTGGTGGAGGTTGTGCTACCGGTGGGTTATTAATTTCAACCACATCTTCCTCATCTTCATCATGAGACAAACAGCTTTTAACATTGACCGTTTTCTCAATGCTTCCATCCCATGCTTCTTCTTCAATGAATTGCACGTCTCTTCTTATCACAAACTTCTTTGTGGATGGGTTATACAATTGGTATCCTTTGGAATCTTCACAATATCCAAGGAAAATGCACTTGTCCCCCTTACTATCCAACTTCTTTCTCAATTTGTCTGGAATGTGTACATATGCCACCCATCCAAAAACTCTCATGTAGGTGACTCCCTGTTTTCTTCCAGTCCATGCTTCTTATGGAACTTTGTTCATTACTGCTTTTGTAGGGCATCTATTTAAAATATACGCAGCACAGTTTGCTACTTCTACCCAATACTCATTCGGAAAATGTTTTGTCTTTAGCATACTTCTCACCATTTCCATTATGGTTCGATTTTTCCTTTCAGCAACTCCATTCTGTTGTGGTGTGTACCTTGTGGTAAAATGCTTGTGTATGTCGTTCTCTCTGCAGAAACGCAGAAACTCCTTTGAGATATATTCTCCTCCTCTTTCAGTTCTAAGGACTTTAATGTACTGCCCACTTTGTTTCTCTACAAGAGCTTTAAAGTGGCAAAATTTCTGAAAGATTTCACTCTTGTATTTTAGAAAATAAACCCACACTTTTCTTGTGAAATCATCTATGAAGGTCAGCATGTAATTGCTGCCTGAAATAGATGATGTTTGCATCGGCCCACATAAATCTGAATGAATTATTTCTAAGGGTGCTTTCGCCCTTATGCTTTTCCCTTAAGGAAAACTTTCTCTGTGTTGTTTTCCCAAGATGCAGCCTTCACATAGGCTGTCAGGCTTTTCAATCAATGGTAAACCTCTTACCATTCCTTTTCTGTGCAGCAAATTTAATCCTCCGAAATTGAGATGTCCAAATCTCAAATGCCATAACCAATTTTCATCTTTCTCTTCCTTCTGGAAGGCTTCTTGTGTTACAACTACTACATTCTTTCCTTTTTGCTTCAATTCAATGTTGAGCTTAAGCGGAAACATTCTATTGTTGGTCATTTGAATTTCAGAAATAATTTTCTTGCTTGGAGGAATATCTTTTATGGTGCACACATCATCATTAAATATTACATTGTAACCTTTGTTTATGAGCTTCCCAACGCTCAAAAGATTACATTTCAGACCTGGAACATAATACACATCAGGAACAAATTTCTGCTCCCCATTCATTGCTCGAATACTAACTCTGCCTTTTCCTTTGACAGAAATCTTAGTATCAATCCCTGTGGTCACTTTAGATTTTACTTCTTCATCTAGATTGGAAAACACTGCTTTGTTGCCAGTCATATGCTTACTACATCCTGAATCTAATAACCAAACATTATCATCTCTATCTTGTGCTACATTACAAGCCAATAACACATTACTTGGGTTCTTTTCTTCTTTTGCTACATTAGCATTCTGCTTATTTTTCATGTCATTTTGCTTCTTTCTACATTCATTGGCATAGTGCCCATATTTCTTGCAATAATGACATTGGACACTGGATTTATCATACCTTTGTCCATGATCATGTTGGTGTTGGTGTCCACCTTGCTGGCTGTTGCTTTGGCCTTGGCTCTGATTTTGACTGTTGCTCCTTCCATGTGAATGTGAAGGGCTGTTCCTTCCACCTCTGTTCTGGCTTCTGCCTCTTCCTCTTCCTTTGCCTTGACCTCTTCCTCTCGAAAATTTCTTCTTCTCGAAAGGCATTCTGACAATTAAAGGCATTCTGGTTCCTGGTTAGCGTGCTCAAGAGATGAGGTTTCATCTCTCGTTCAATCGTTCATTAGTTATCAATGAGTGGGCATGAATGTGGGTTATCGTAAATCGTGAGAGATCTTTGGTCTCTTCTATGGTGGTAACAATTACATCAAACTTTGAGGGTAAGCATCTCAAAAGTTTCTCCACTATCCTTCTTTCTTCAAGAGTTTCTCCATGGGATCTTATCTGATTTACAATCCCAATCACATGTGTAAAAAATGTGTCAACACTGTCTGACTCTTTCATGCAAAGAGTTTCGAAATATCTTCTCAGCAACTGAAGTTTTGTTGTCTTAACTTTCTCCATACCTTGATAGGCTACTTTCAGAGTTTCCCATGCCTCCTTGGATTTCTTAGCGGCTGCTATCCTCGGAAACACATGCTCATTTACAGCTTCATACAATAAGAAGAGAGCTTTAGAGTCTTTCTTCCTATTATTCTTCAACACATCCTTCTCTGCTTGAGTTAAGGCATTAAAAGCCTGCTCATCAGCTGGTTCAACGAAACCATATTCTACTAATTCCCATAAATCTTGTGATACAAACAGGGCTCTCATGGTAATGGCCCAATAATCATAGTTATTTCCATTAAACTGTGGAAGTTGAACATTTCCAAGACTCATTCCAGTGCTTGGTCCAGCCATTGCTTCAAAAATAAACTCTAGGCTTAAATTAAACTGTCTTTCCTTTTCTGAAAGAACAAACTCTTTAAACAATAAACAACTGCACTTTTATCTTTGAGAAATACCTGACTGTGACTTCTGTCGAGCTTTTCACGCTGCTGGAGAAAACGTTGCAACAAGTCTTCTTCTTCTTCGGCTTCTTTGAAAGTTTCAAAGAGCCTGAACTAGCTATGATACCATGTTGGAATTATTGGAAATTCCAACCAAACAGGAGAGAATGACGCTCTTCTCTAAACAAAGAGAATTTTAAAACAAAATTCGCTTCTGGACAGAGATGGCATGAAATATTCTTTCTTCTTTAATTAAACAAACTAAAAAAAAATTGTTACAATTTCTTCCTCAGTACAGAGGGATTCACCAAAGTAAGAATAGGGACTGCTACAAACGCAGTGCTCCACAAAATAAAACTTCTCTCTCTCTGTCTCTCAAGAACGCACAAGAAGTGCTCAGTTCTTCTTACTATGCTTTTCTTCGCCTGCGGGCTCACACACAGCGATTACAATAACAATACAATACATTCATTACAAATGCACGTGGGCCTTTTCCCTTTATATAGCGCAGAAGATACAAAATACGTAAAACAAAAATTACAAAGGGAAACCTTTGCACAACATAAGTCTTTAATATTGGCGCGACGTACGAGTGGGGACCACTTCATAGTCGGCCATCGCAATTGCAGAAATTGCGATATGCGATATGGCGGAATAAAAAAACTTGCAATCAAACAAAAATTGCGGCTGTACGATGGTGCGGCGGGTGCATATCGCAACATTCAAATTTTGCGATGACACATGGCAGAAACACATATAATGAAAATGCGATATTGCGATGTTGCGATCATGCGATGGCGCAACGATCACACATCACAGATTTCCATATCAACAAGACACTTGCCGTCTCAAACTTCAAAAACTGCGATCTGCGATTTGCGCTTTGGCGCTTAAGTGGTAGGGACCACTTGTCTGGCCTCTTCATAGCTTTTAAGTCTTCCGCCTGTTTAATTCAATTTCACTTCAATTTGGTTTTTGAGGGCTTTTACGCCCGACTTGACTGTTTAAATTAAACTTGCTCCTCCGTAGACTTGAACTATAGGAAATCTTTGCTCATTTGTCAAAAAATGACTTCGCCCATACTTCAAAATTAATTCCTCTGCTATACTTGGGTGCGGCCCATCAAAATTTAATTCTTCTCCTTACATTCTTCATTCTTCTTTAATACAGAGTGTTGTGCACTCAAAACTCTGCGCTGCTGCTGCTGTACTTTGTTCTTCGTTCTTCCTACCCAAGGCATGGCAGGTGACTTTAATATTTTCAACATTAAAATAATGTTGTACTAATAAGATATGTATGAGACACAGAAGTAATTATTACATCTGCTCCAAAACTTGTATTTATTTTGGTAGAGTTCTACAACAAAATGTGATTACTTTGGATCCCAAACAAGACTGACAATGCTGTCAAGAACCATTTTAATGCACTGTGTAAAAATCAAGCAAAAGGGGAAGCATTATTATCTAAGGAGAATGATGAACAGATCCATGTTAATGAAAACAACAAAAGGATTGTGGTTCAAAATGAAAGCATGCTTAAAACAATGGACTCTTCAGTATGCCCTAAGAAAATGAGGTAATTTATTAAGTTATCAATGCAATATTTCCTTTCTAAACTGCTACATATTATGCAAGCGCGCACACATACACAATTTGTCAACCCTTCAAATGGACTAATGCTTCAAGTTTGGGTTTATGCAAGACCAGTAATACTTCAGGAGTATTTCCAGGGGATTGAGCCATTAAGTTGATGACTGAAGATAGAGGGCCAGAATCCATGTTGCAGTTTAGAACAACCCTTGATGATTTGCCAAATGATCAAATAAACAACAAACGATTCTTGTTATCCTTTTCCCATTCAAGCCCATGCGATCCCTTTGCTGCAATTGAGAGGCAAGTCAACCAAGGTTTTCTTCCTTAACCAATAGCCACTCCTATTCTTCTGTTTCATAGAGTATCTATACTGATAAACAAGTATCTTATAATCTAAACCTTCTTTAAAGCCTCAAAGTCCTTTGGCTATGATCCATGAACTCATTCAAATTATGTTAAGTTACAGGTTCCAAGCTACAAAATGTGTTTTTTTCAAATAACGATCCAAAGCTTTCAGCTTTGACTCAGCAAGCAAAACTTTTAAGCACACTAGTCTAGAAACGCAAAGTAGAAACATTGAATCAAAACCATGAAAATTCTTCAGAGGTGAGGCCAAGTACATTTGTAATTTTGTAATATGTCCTTAAATCACATTCATTATATGATGGAGATTGTAGTGAAAAAAATCTTATGCAACTATACCCTTGTGTCTATATTTATGGCTTTTTTCCTCGTTTCTCAATTCGACATCCGAATGTAAGACACCTTGATGCATCTGCAAAGCCATATGAAAAAGCTAGAAATATTTCAAAATAAATTAATAAAAGAAAAAATGATTAACCATTTAGTGTTTTGACTTTGCAAATTAGTTGTTTTTGTGTTGTCTTAGGGCGCATTTTTCTACTATTGCCTAAGGTTCTATTGTTCAGGAACTAGATGGAATGTTGATTCAAGGAAAGGACACTCACTTGAGAAAAAAAGATGAGATGAAGGAATCAAGTCCATGTGTTGACCTTAAACCAAATGCTTCAAGACCTCTTCTAACTGAGAAGGGGAAAGGCCCAGAAGCAACTTGTATACCTTCAAAGAGGTAATAATGAAACTCTCATCTTTATTTGTAAATTTTTGTTACATTTTTGTTTTCCGATATTGGCCTCTAATATATGTTGAAATATTACTTTCAACTGCTCTGTCCTGAGGGCCGCCTTTTATATTTGTTTGAAGAAGTTCTATCACCAAGTCGCTTGCCAAAATAATTCAAACAGTCAAAGTCAGGGTACATAGATCTCTGTTTGGAAAATAGAGGTTTTCGTGCCAGCCTCTATACATTTAAAACAGAGTGGTATTTTTTTTTAAACACAGGAACGTTTAATTTTGTTTGAACACGAGAGAGTTCGTTTGGAGAACGGTGGTCCCCACGACCACGTCAGCAGCCAACGGCTCCCACAGTAGTGGTCCCACAGCGATCCAGTCAGCATACACGCAGCAGCTTTCAATTGGTACGGGATTTTGGTTTGCCCGGTCACCAAGCAAAAAACCGGACCCGAAATATTCATTGAGGCGGATTTGACAGGATTTCGAGTCACACTCGTGCTTACGTCAGCTTGTCAAAAATCGGACCCGATACGACTTTAGGGCGGATTTAAATGAGGATTCCGGGTCACAACTTAGGTGACGTCAGCAGGGCTCTTTTGGCACCCGAAATTTTTTTGCAATCCAGTTTAATTAACGGTTGGGGTCCGAGCCTTAGTCAAAGGTTTAAGGTGGCCGTTTTTTTATATATAGCACAACGTAAAGGTTTGTCATTTTTTTTATTATGTGGGTCCGACGTAATTTTATATTTAGATTTAAGTTTTATTTTGGTATATAGTGTAAAATGCTCGTGAGATATATATGCAATGTAATTTTTCACAACAGCTGAGTGTGAGTTTTTTACGTGAGTGCACAGCAGTGCGTTTAAATTTCTACAGAGACAGAGCATAGATTTTTTTACACAGCAGTGTATGTTTTAGAGAGAGATAGTGTGATAGTTTTATGCATTGTGTTTGTAGCAGTCATATTTTTGAAATCCCTCTCAGAGAGGAAGAAGTGTAATAGTTTTTTTTTTTAGTTGTTGAATGGAATAGAATTTTTTTAAGTGATTGAACTCTGTCTCCTGTCAAGAAGTTTTAATTTCTCTGTGTTAGAAGAGGAGAGTATTACTCTCTCCATTGTTTTTTTTGGAATTTTCAATATTCCAACATGGTATCAGAGATAGTCCAGGTTCTTTGAAGATCAAAGAAGCTGAAGGAAGGAGTTCTTTGTTGCAGCAACTTCTCTAGCAGTGTGAAGACTCAGCCAAAAAGAATTCAAGGTATTTCTCTATACAGTTTATTGTGTTATTGTTGCAGAACAGTCAGTTATTTTAAATACACAGTAAATTGTCTTTTAATCATAGTTAAGAGTGCAGAATGGTTGGAGCCAGCACTGGTATGGGTATGGGAAATATCCACCTCCCACTATTTAATGGGAAAAATTATGACTACTGGTCAATAACTATGAGAGCTTTATTTACTTCTCAAGACCTATGGGAATTTGTTGAGGATGGCTTTGAAGAGCCAGAAAATGAAGAAGAGTTTGAAGATTTAACTCAGGCAGAAAAAGAGGTGCTGAAGAGCAATAGGAAGAAAGACTCCAAAGCTCTCTTCTTATTGTATCAAGCAGTGCATGAGAGTGTGTTTCCAAGGACAACAACAACCAAGAGATCCAAAGAAGCATGGGAAAATCTCAATATAGCCTATCAAGGCATGGAAAAAGTGAAGACAGCAAAACTTCAGTTGTTGAGGAGAGACTTTGAGACTCTCTATATGAAAGAGTCAGATACTATTGACTCATTCTTCACTCATGTGATTGGAATGGTCACACAAATAAGATCTCATGGAGAGACTCTTGAAGATAAGAGGATTGTGGAAAAAGTCTTGAGGAGTCTACCCTCAAGATTCGATGTGATTTTCACCACCATAGAAGAGACTAAGGATCTCACAAAGTTCACAGTGGATGAGCTACATGCATCACTGATGACTCATGAGCAGAGATTGGGTAGGAGTGAAAACTCATATTTGGAACATTCCTTTAAGACCCAGATGTCTTTCGAAAGAGGAAGAGGGCAAGGAAGAGGAAACAAGAGAGGAAGAGGAAAAAGCCAGAACAGAGGTGGAAGGAACAGTCCAGCAAATGCTCAAGGAAGGGGCAGCAATCCAAATCAGCATCAAGGCCAAGGCAGCAGCCATCAAAGTGGTCAGCAGAATGCTCAAGGACAAAGGTATGATAAGTCTCATTTCCAATGTCACTATTGTAAAAAATATGGTCATTATGCTAATGAGTGTAGAAAGAAGCAACATGATATGGGAAATAGAACTAGTGCAAATTTCACTAGAGAAAATCTCAGCCAAGATAATTTGTTTTTAGTTTGTAATATGGCTGAAGAAAAAAATGATGATTTATGGTTTCTAGACTCCGGTTGCAGTAACCATATGACAGGAAACATAACAATGTTTTCGATGTTAGATGGAGTGTGAAGTCACAAGTCACACTAGGGACTGATAGCAAATTTTCTGTTATGGGAAAAGGAAATGTAAATGTTTTAACAAGGAAAGGTGCAAAGAAATCCATAGCAGATGTGTATTATGTTCCAGGAATGAAGTGTAACCTCTTAAGTATTGGACAACTTGTTCAAAAGGGGTATAATGTACTTTTTGAGGATGATGTTTGTACCATCATGGACAAACCACCCAGAAAAAAATGTATTGCTGAAGTAAAGATGACAAGGAACAGGATGTTCCCTCTTACAATGAGAGCAGATTTGAAGAATGGTGAAGAGAAAGCAGCAGTGGCACAAGAGGCTATCCAAAGAGAACCAAAAGATGAAAATTGGTTGTGGCACTTGAGATTTGGACATCTCAACTTTGGAGGTCTTAACTTGTTGAACAGAAAAGGAATGGTAAGAGGTTTACCATTGATAGAGAAACCGGACAACCTTTGTGAAGGTTGTATCTTGGGGAAATAACACAGAGAAATTTTTCCTTCCGGGAAAAGCATAAGGGCAAAGCCACCCTTAGAGATTGTCCACTCAGATTTGTGCGGACCTATGCAAACTCCATCTCTTGCTAGCAGCCACTACATGTTAACATTCATAGATGATTTTACAAGAAAAACTTGGGTTTACTTTCTGAAGAACAAAAGTGAAGTGTTTGAAAGATTTTGCAATTTCAAAGCACCTGTGGAAAACCAGAGTGGGCTGCACATCAAATTCCTAAGGACTGATAGAGGAGGTGAGTATATCTCTAAATATTTTCTACGTTTTTGTAGAGAAAATGGTATTCATAAGCAGTTTACAACTAGATATACTCCGCAGCAAAATGGAGTAGCCGAAAGGAAGAATAGAACCATAATGGACATGGTGAGGAGTATGTTAAAGGCAAAGCATTTGCCTAATGATTATTGGGCTGAAGCTGTACATTGTGCAGCATACATTTTGAATAGGTGCCCTACAAAAGTAGTTATGAACAAAGTGCCGGAAGAGGCATGGAGTGGCACAAAGCAAGGTGTCACACACATGAAGGTTTTTGGATGTGTGGCTTATGCACACATTTCGGATCAGCTAAGGAAGAAGTTGGACAGCAAGGGGGAGAAATGTGTTTTCATTGGATACAGTGAGGAATCCAAGGCTTACAGGTTATACAACCCATCCACCAAGAATTTTATTGTGAACAGATATGTTCAGTTCATTGAAGAGGAAGCTTGGGATGGAAGCATAGAGAAAACAGTGAATGTTAAACACTATTTATCTCAGGATGAAAATGATGATGAATTGGCTGAAATACATCCCCAAACAGAAGCACCAACACAAGAGCAGCAAAGCACACCCTTGAGGAGAAATGAAAGTGCTTCTCCAAGCACACCACAAGGAGGAAATTCAAGTGCTTCTTCAGGCATTTGTACACCTAATGAAGAGGTAAGAAGTTCAGAAATTTGAATGACATTTATGCACAAGAGGCAGCAAATGAAGGTATCAGTTCTTTTTTTGCTTTATATTGTCATGTTGAAGACCCTATCCACTTTGAAGAAGCTATTAAGGATAAGAAATGGATAGAATCTATGGATGAGGAGATTAATGCCATAGAAAGAAACAAGACTTGGGATTTGGTTGAACTCCCAAAAGGTAAATATGTCATTGGAGTTAAATGGGTCTACAAGACCAAGAGTAATGCTGAAGGCAAAATAGAGAGACACAAGGCCAGACTTGTTCTCAAGGGATATAAGCAGAAGCATGGGATATATTATGAGGAAACTTTCGCACCAGTTGCTAGAATGGAAACCGTGAGAGTAGTGTTGTCCATAGCAGAACAAAACAAGTGGAAAGTTTATCAAATGGACGTGAATTCAGCATTCCTAAATGGAGTGTTAATGGAAGAAGTTTACATTGAACAACCTCTCGGCTATGAAAAGAAAGGCCAAGAGCACAAAGTGTGCAAGTTGTAGAAAGCTTTTTATGGGCTGAAGCAAGTGGCTAGAGCGTGGTACAGTAGAATAGACTCCTATCTACTGGATAATGGATTTGAAAAGTGTGAGGGAAAACCCACCCTCTACATCAAAGAAAAGGATGGTAAAATGTTGATAGTAGTTTTATATGTTGATGATGTTATTTTCATAGGTAATGATGATTACCTTATTGAAAATTTTAAAACAATCATGAAAGAAGAATTTGAAATGACTGACATGGGTTTGTTGAAATACTTCTTAGGAATAGAAGTAGAACAAGATGAAAATGAGATTTTTATCTCACAAGAAAAATATGTTAGTGAAGTGCTGGAAAGACTTAATATGCAAGAGAGCAAAGCAGTAATCACTCCTACAGTGATGGGATTAAAACTCAGTAGAGAGGACAGCAGCAAGGATTTTGATCCTAGCTTGTACAAGAGCATAGTTGGCAGCCTCATGTATTTGACTGCAACTAGGCCCGACATAATGCATTCTGTTAGTTTTATTTCCAGATTCATGGAGAAGCCAAAGGATGCACATTGGCAGGCAGCGAAGAGAATTCTGAGGTATGTTAAAGGTACTAAAAGGTTTGGTATTTTTTATACTGCTTCAGAATTTTTAGATTTAGTTGGATACATTGACAGTGATTGGGCTGGAAGTGTAGATGATCGGAAGAGCGCTTCCGGTTATGTTTTTCACATGGGTTCAGGAGCCATATCATGGGCTTCTAAAAAGTAGCCCATTGTAGCATTGTCTATAGCAGAGGCAGAATATGTGCCAGCTACAGCAGCAGCTTGTCAAGAAATTTGGATGAGGAGGATGCTAAGAAGTTTAGGCCAAGAGCAGATAAAAGGAACAGTGGTTTATTGTGACAATAGCTCAACTATTGCATTATCGAATAATTCTGTGTTTCATAAGAGAACAAAACACATTGACACAAAGTTTCATTACATCAGAGAATTGGTAAACAATGGTGAGATTGTTTTGGAACACTGCAGAACTCAGGAGCAGTTTGCATATATTTTGACCAAGCCATTGGGACAGAAAAGTTTTGATTTTTTGAGGAAATGTCTGGGTATGATTGATAACCCAGCAGCTGAAAGTAAGGGGGAGTGTTGAAATATTACTTTCAACTGCTCTGTCCTGAGGGTCGCCTTCTATATTTGTTTGAAGAAGTTCTGTCACCAGGCCACTTGCCAAAATAATTTAAATAGTCAAAGTCAGGGTACATAGATCTCTGTTTGGCAAATAAAGGTTTTCGTGCCAGCCTCTGTACATTTAAAACAGAGTGGTCTTTTTGTTTAAACACAGGAACGTTTATTTTTTTTTGAATGCGGGAGAGTTCGTTTGGAGAACGGTGGTCTCCACGACCATGTCAGCAGCCGACAGCTCCCACAGTAGTGGTCCCGCAGCCATCCAGTCAGCATACATGCGGCAACTTTCAATTGGTACGGGATTTTGGTTTGCCCGGTCTCCAGGCAGAAAACCGGACCCGAAATATTCATTGAGGCGGATTTGATAGGATTTCAGGTCACACTCGTGCTTATGTCAGCTTGTCAGAAATCGGACCCGATACGACTTTAGGGCGGATTTAAATAAGGATTTCGGGTCACAACTTAGGTGACGTCAACAGGGCTCTTTTGGCACCCGAAATTTGTTTTCAATCTGGTTTAATTAACGGTTGGGGTCCGGGCCTTAGTCAAAGGTTTAAGGTGGTCGTTTTTTTATATATAGTGCAACGTAAAGGTTTGTCGTTTTTTTTATTATGTGGGCCCGACGTAATTTTAGATTTAAATTTAAGTTTTGTTTTGGTATATAGTGTAAAAGGCCCATGAGATATATATGCAATGTAATTTTTCACTACAGCTGAGTGCAAGTTTTTTACGTGAGTGCACAGCAGTGCGTTTAAATTTCTACAGAGACAGAGCATAGATTTTTTTACACAGCAATGTATGTTTTAGAGAGAGACAGTGTGATAGTTTTATGCACTGTGTTTGTAGCAGTCATATTTTTGAAATCCCTCTTAGAGAGGAAGAAGTGTAATAGTTTTTTTTTGAGTTGTTGAATGGAACATAAGTTTTTTTAAGTGATTGAACTCTGTCTCCTGTCAAGAATTTTTAATTTCTTTATGTTAGAAGAGGAGAGTATTACTCTCTCCATTGTTTGTTCTGAAATTTTCAATATTCCAACAATATATTAGTGCTTTCCAGAATTCATATGCCTTTCGTGTCTAAGCTATGTGAACCATGTGAGAAGACCTGTCAGGAGAGTTCTGAGTTTAGTCTTGGCTCAAATTCTTATATGAATTTCATTGACATGTCCAAAAACAACCCACTTTAGATTGCGGCACCTGTGTTTGTTTGCAACAATAGAATCTTTCGGACCCGCTCTGCCAATATTGAAGAAGAAGAGCATGTCCATGTGAGAAGAAAGGATGGATATTGTGGCTCAACTACAGCTCAACATGGTATTGAGAGGCTAGGATTTCTATAATGTTCGGCTTTTTGTTTCAGAAAAAAAAGAACATAATTGTTCATCTTTCATGACTGTATCTTAATTAAAGATCTCAGTTCTTTTTGTTGTGGTAGTAATTTCAATAGAGCAGACTAAACAAGAAGATGAGAGACTTGTTCCCATGTCTTCCTTCGCTGAGTGTTGCTCGCAATGTTAGACATTTCATGATCTTTTTCTAAATCCAACATGAATTTTCATTACATTATAACCTTTTCCAGTATGATTAAATGAAGATTTCTACCATATTTTGCTAAGAGTAAATAAAAACCAACACTTCTTCATTTACCAATCGGTAGTCACTGATGTAATCTGAATACATTGTAGTTTGTACCAGGAATAAAATCATGAATATTTGATATCAATTGTTGTTCATTATACTATTTCAGTTCAACATTTGCGTTCGTATTTTTATCAACATTTATCTTGAAGCAACGAAAATCTCACCTCTTTTGTCAATTGGCATTTAATTTTTGTGACATCAACAACAGAATCTTTTTTTCAAAGCAAGAGGTAAAGTCATCCCTTTTTGTGCCATAAAGATATACATCTGTATTAATTCTTAATCTCAATTGGTTATTAATATAATTCTTTTTTATTAACATAAAAGAAGAATTTTGTAATATTTTTGTTCTCTTATCATACAATCTACTCATAAAACCTTATATCTTTGCTTTTTAATTTTAGGTCGAAAGGGTGATGAAATTGGTTATCCCAGATCTAACTGAAGAAAATGTATGTTTCAAACATCTATATTTTTCAATATTTAATTAATTCTGATTTATATAAAAGGTCAGTGATTAAAATATAAATTACATGTAATTCAAAGACAGTTTCAGGTCTTTTTCGTTGAAACAGCTTTGCAACCTGTTCCTAAAGATCAAATATCTATACCTACAAAGCTTATATTTTAAACTGTACTCGTGATAATTTCAACTTTGAATAACCTTAATAGGGAGTAATTCTCTAAATGAACATTATTGTATTAGCATAATCCATATGAGTTCAGTGAATGGAACTACTATTCTTAACGGGCTGGAATATAAACAACAATTATTGTTGGCTGTGGGGAACAACACTCAGCTTTACAAGTGTCCGTAGCCTGACCGTTGACTGAAAAACAACCATGGTGGTCAACACTTAGAAACATATTCCCTTACTATACTCCACCTCTTGGCTCAATCATGATAAGATTGAAAGGCTCGGACCATGTTTCATTCTTTTTAAATTTCGTAGATCCTTTGCCAATATGTGAAGTTTTACATATTTCTCCGCAGATGAATAATATTTGTAACTGTTGAATAGAATAATACATTGTCAAACAAAATCAAAATGATCATGAAAAACCTGCCACTATGCCCAAACTTATCGTTGGGAGAAATCTATCTCTCCTTATCAGTCGAGCTTGCTTGCACATCCTCAATCGAACTGGTAAGACCAAGCCTAACGCAGGAATGAAGAAAATGTTGAACATGGGGGAATCAAGCCAGTATTTCACGACGCCATAGAACATTTGAAGGAGCCTCTCGGTGAGAAAGAATAGTGCGCCACCACAAATAAAGAACCAGAGCTTGAAGATCAAGTAACTTCTTGAAGTGTTTTACTAACTCACAGTGTGAATCTTCCCCGTATCGTGTCTCTCTGGGGGGATTGTTATTTCTTTTGTTAAGAACTGACCTTTCATGGAAATATCCCCATGCCAGTGGTAAGTGGTAGTAATAGCAGTTGGTAGTAGTGAAGTTATAGATCATGTATTGGTTTGATGATAGGGGAGAAAAAATATAGCATTTAGACATTTAGCAGAAAATCAATATGCATGGAAAAAAAATGCCATTTCATTTCAAGAAGAAAGGAATCACACTCTCAATGTGCCACTGCTCTTTTAGAAATTTAAGTACGTCAAAGCATTCTTCACAAAAACATCTAAAAGGTAGAATTCATTTGATTCCAACTACATACTTAGGCTTGACCCTGAAGTTTCTATTCCAATATTTCCTTATACATAAATCTCATTTCCTTTGAACTCAAATTTCTATTTATTTCAACAAACACAAATGCTTTAGCAAAGACAAACTCCAACTCCTCCTCATCCTCAAGACAAGGACTAACTGCCTTGCAGCGATCCTTGTTTCATTGTGTAATAGTTGTTCCAAGGGTTTTAATTTGGGTGGTCGAGACTATTAGAAATTAATGGAGAAAGTTCAGTTAGGATAGGATTGAGATTCTAATTCTAGATCTCAGATCCTAATATTCAGGGAATGGTTCAAACCACCCGATTGTGAGAAAGTCTATATGTACTAGGTTGTTCTCTTGATTTAATGTATGAGATTGTGTGAGTGTGTTTGTACACTCTCCAGGTTCTCACCTAGAGAGCCATTTCATTCATTATAAGTTGGTATCAGAGCTTCAGGTGGAAGCTGAGTGAGTTTTCTTGTCCATAAAGAAAATTGTAAGCGTGGATTCAACATCAGTGGAGCAGACTTCAAATTGAATTGCGTGGACCATATCTTGTGTTTGATCCTTGCTACTGATCATGGAATCTATCTGGTGGCCGATTTCCTGTCAGATCTCAAACTTGAGGCTTGAGGACGTGATTTGTTAAGACAACAAAACAATGATTTATGGAAACAATTTTCTATCTATGGGTGCATTCGATCTTTTCGCAACCTTTCATAAGTCCGCGGAAGCAGAGTGAGACATTGGCTACATGGTGTTGAAGTAACAAGGGCGAAGACATTACAGTTCAAGTTACAAGAAACAAATAGGTAGAAGTCTGCGCTGTTATCACCATATTCACATTCACGTGTGTCGTTTCCAGCTCACTAGAGCACGCTGTATGGGCCGCATTTACCATAAATCAATATCAATGCTATAGTTTCTCTCCTCTTCATAATTTTTCCACAGACAGAGACTACATCTCCACATCTAATCTCCTCATCTGGATCGCTGAAAATGTGAAAGGGGAGTATGCAGCCACGGTTTGATTGATTCATTGAACCATTATCTCAAATGTCAAATATGGGGAGCTTGGGGCGTGCAGCCATTTCTTCCATCGTCGCTCTCATCTTCCTACTCATCTATTTTTCTTTTCCAAGCTTTAAACTAGCTACCATCATTTTCACTTAGCACGTGATTCAGGGAGATTAGGGAGAGCACTGTGGATCCACATTTTGAACTGGGATCACTGTTTCCCTGAGTAACATTTCTGAGCATGGATCTTGTAGCTAGAAACTATTATAGTTTAAATCCATCGTTAAAGGTCCCAAATACTCTCATAGCATTCGCGAGTTTGTCCGACATCAAGAAGGGTGATAATTTTGGTTCTCTGTGCGGTCCAGTGCTGGACAATGTTCAAGAATTTTGTTGAACAAGAGGAGGCTGCACCAGTTGAAGAAGTTGTAGAACTGTTCTGAGCGTGTGTGGAGGCTTTTGAAGGGCATAAAGAAGGGGATGTGGATTTAAAGATCCACTATTTCTCAAATTCCATTTCCAAATTTGTGACCTGAACTCTATGTGGAGAAATGCAAATCTTTTATATTTTTGTCTAATTTATTATATGCCACAATGAAAACGTGAATTTTTTTTTTTTTTCTAATTTGAACCCATTTTCAGAAATAGGTGTCATTAGAGATTGCTAATCACATGCATCAGAATTGGATGGCGATATCGTTTCCAGCTTGTTGAGAGGTCGTTTGTTGCTCGAGCCGAGGGCACTGAGACCTGTGTGGCATAGAAGCCACAGTCTACAAGGTTCTACTCTTGAAGAGCTGCCAAAGGGAGGATTCCCGCCTGCGTGGTAACGGGGTTTTTGGAGCTCGTAAGAGGACCGAGTGGAGTCGAAATCTGAAAGCAAGATAAAATCAGATAAGTTGGACCTTTTAACAACATATCTATATTTTTAGATATTTTTGATTCTAATTATGATGATGATGATATTCTCATGTTGGCATTTGGAGGCATTAGCATGAGTAGTATTTTTAAGTCTGGAATTTTTTCAGAAAAACAATGTGGTTCTGTTGATGACCACGAGAAAAAAGAGGCACAATCTGTTGTGCAAGATCCTGATATTAAAGAGTCACGAGTTGATCTTTAGGAAGGATGTAAAGAGGAACAAAGTGTTGAAGATCAATTCGACGAGCCACATGAAGCTGATGGCGAAGACGTGGTGGAAGAAGATAGAGCTGGAGAGAATTTAAAATGTGATAATCTCATGAATATTTATGCGTGTGCAGATGAAAACATTGCTAAAATTTAAATGTGTGACACTAGAAATGGTGAGAGAAAACAATATCATATTAAGCCTGTCATAACTTTCAAAAGGGCGAGGATAAGCGTTCAAGATTTCCATCACTAGGGAAGAAATGAGGCGAAGATACATCACTATCTCATGACAAAGAAAGCGAAGATGAAGCCTCATCCACGAATGAACAAATATGGTCTCACAAGCATAAACACCAAGATGAAAACTCTGTTACCAAATTTTTATGTCTTTTTACCATTGTAAGCCTAGCTGAGACTAGACCAACAGGTGTATGTTATCATATTTTATTGTTCTGTACCCTTTCTCCATTAAGGGGGAGTGTTATAAATTAATGGAGAAAATTCAGTTAGGATAGGATTGAGATTCTAATTCTAGATCTCAGATCCTAATATTCAGGGAATGGTTCAAACCACTCGATTGTGAGAAAGCCTATATGTACTAGTATGTTCTCTTGATTGAATGTATGAGATTGTGTGAGTGTGTTTGTACACTCTCCAGGTTCTCACCTGGAGAGCCATTTCATTCATTTTAATTGAGACTCGAGAGTATCATTTGTTATCCTCGATACACGTGGTTTGTTCTCCTTTGTATGTCCCTTCATTTTAATTCAATTCTATAATGAAATACATTTTTGCAAAGATATATGTTGACTCATTGTTATAAAGCTATAACGTGACTAAATTATTTTTCTTCTCAAAATTTAATTAAAAAATATAAATCATATTAAATATAAATAATTAAATTTTAATATACATATATATGTATGTAGTTAAAATATATGAATTTGATTTTCATTAATATTTCAATGAATAAGTAAAAGCTTATTATATTTAAATAGAGTAATCTATGGTTGAAACATATGTTTTTATTAATTTTTTTAATTTCAAGATATTATTATATTTATTATTTTTTTATATATAAGGTTGGAGTGTGTAAATAGATGTTTCAATTTTTTTAAAGGTATATAAAGATAGATATGTATATCGAAATTGTTGAATTGGTGGATTTAGGTGATTATTTATTTATTTTACCAATTTAAAATGGTTTTATATATTGGTAATTATTAAATTATTGAATATTAATGTGGATTAATCTTTGTAATGGTCTAAGTATTTTAAATAAATCTTGTATTCAAAATTTTTGGGCATGGAAAGTCGACAGATCAACTAGCCTCTTAGGTGTGCACATTCCTTTATTGTATCAACTCATATACTTAGATTTTTGCATCTCTATGGTTTTATAATTTCAGACATCACACTTTATGTTAGAAAGAAGGTTTGGCTTCTTGTAATGTTTTCTTGTGAATAGAACATAGCAAACACATCCCTTTTTAGATAAGAAACCATCATTTTAGCTAGGCTATGCTTCTTTTTAATATATATATATATATATATATATATATATATATTCCATTCATTAAAAGAATTTGAGTTTCAATGTGTTATTGTGTTGTATAGAAGCTCTATTTATGTTCTCATTTATATTTCTTCCTTTATTTCATTCTCTAAACATTATAGAATAGTATTGTTATAAAATTCTTCTCTTTCTTATTTCCTTATGTATGTCATCAAAAAGTTACGGTATAGGGAGTTGGCTCTTCAGCTAATTGAACATGGGGAATATTACTCTCATCTCGTCAAGTGACCTCACATGGTAGAAGAAAAGAAAATTTATGGTTCAAGAGATCCTATCAAGTTGTTACTTAGGGGAATCCCTTATGTGATAGAAGAATTAGACGATGAATTATTTCGAATGACTACCAATAGTGGTAGAGGAACCTTTAATAAAAAATCATATTAGAGGTGCCACACCCCTCAAGGTGCGTGTTAACCTTGAAATTCCTTTACTTGAAGTCTATATAGAAAAAAATTGTTTGTAAAAATGGTTAAATTTATTGGTTTCTTATTATTCCATTGAAAAACTATTTGAAAACAAAAGTATCACTTTCACACTCCTTATGTCCATTCCTTGTATCAAATATTGTTGGAATAATTATTGGGAGAGACATATTAGATATGACTCTATAACATATATGACAAAACCAACATGGGTGGCTTTTCTTGTTTGCCTCTTGGAGGAATTCTACTCCATTGGAAACTATAATGACTAACAGACAAGATGGAAAACATTGTAAAAAGAGACAATATGGTGTTAGAGTACACCAATGAGGGGTATTACTCTATGTGGAACTTCATACTAAGGTACCATAGTGGTCATATGGATACATATAAAATATGGAGTTGTTAGAAATCAACTATGGGAGGCATACATTATACATACAAACTCTGATTGAGGTTATTTTCAAAACATTACAAATTTTATGGCATGTGAAATAATGTGAAATCATGGTTATGAACTATACTAGCAAAGTATTCACCCAAGAAAGTGACCTTTGATATTTGAAATTGGAGTATAGAATAGTTTAGACCCAAAATATTTGAACTAGGACCCACCACTAAAAGGGACCTTGTAAAAAAATTCCTCCAATTTATGCAGCTAGAATGTACTAAGATATGTCATGTGTTATAAAATGATAATTTTGGATCAAAGCCCAATTATGTTCTTGTAAAAGAACCAATGCTTATGGTGACTTTGTATTGATTATGGCGCTCTAAACAAAATTTAACTCAAGAATTGATATCTAATCACCTATATTGATAATGGCCTCTATTAACTCAAGAAGGACAATCTTTTAGCAAGACTAATTTGAAATCATGTTATCACTATGTACTAATTGAAAAAAAAATGTATGGAAGATCATCATTAATTCTAAATAATTCCTTTTTAAGTGGTTGACTATGCCTTTTAGCATGACTAATGCTCTAGTATTTTTCATGAGACTAATGGTCGATATCTGTGCTTGTTGAAAATTTTATTTTGTGGTAATATATTTAAATTATATCCCAATCTTCAATGAAAATTAGTTAGAACATATTCTGAGGGGCGAAACTCAATTGGTGATCTAAGTAATGCGAGTCCTGAGAAAATTGAGAGATCCAAGGTTCAAATCCCCCAGTTGGAACCCAATTTACAAAGAGGAGGGTAGGTCGTAGAGCGCCAAAGGTTTACTAGTAGCTACATGCCAGGTAGGCTGATGGGTTCTTCTTATATAAAAAAAAAAATCAGTTAGAACATCTTTATGAAATTCAATAGGTCTTAACAACCTTCCAATATCATAATTTATATGCCAATTGACAGAATTCCTTACTATGCATGCATATAATTTAATATTTTGTATCATTCATGGATGGACATGGTGTGCATATGGATCTATATTGATCTGGATTTATGTAGGAATGCAACAGAATACACATATAACCATCAATACAAATATGCAGCAGAAATAACACTTCATTTCATTAATATCAAATAACTGAAATTTGCTTACATACAAAATGGAAATAAACTAGCTAGGGTGTTGGCAGCTTATCTATGAGAAGAGATGTGGTGGCTATAGGCCTCTGAACTATGTTAAAATGAGCCTCGAGGGCCTATTTATTATTTAAAAATAATGCAAAACCCTAAACATCCAGAAACCTAAACCTAGGAGATGAAGCGCCAAACCATGGGCCCCATTTGGGTAAATTGGTACATCAACTTTTCGAGGACGTAACTTTGGCATACGATCTCTGTTTGATGTGCACCATATCTCGTTAGAAATATATATTCAAGGACTACAACTTTTGGGTGAGAGACATCGGTCCATGGACCCATGATGCTCCCGGTTTTTCCAAAAAACGTAGTTTAGGGCCTCAAAACGGCTCTGAAAGTTCAGGACCCGAAAAACTGCTAAAAATAGTAAATTGTGCTATAGTTAAGGAAAGTGAAAAACTGAAAGAGACAATTGTGGGGCCCCAAGTGGAATAGGTGGGTGGCCACCGATATCCACCTGGATCATTCCTCCCCCTTTAGGAAGCAATTGTCCCCATTACGTTGAGTTCCTCCATGAGATGAGGAAACATCTGTTGAACTTGGTCCCTGGTGAACCACTTGCCTTGGTGCAGGAGTTGGCCAGCTTTGACAACCCAATATAGTTGGATTTTCTGCTAGCGATTGTTCTTAATTTTCATTTCCACGATACAATTTGTGGTGGCCCGTTCCGTGCATTTTGGGTTTAACTTTGTTGGTGTTAGTTGTTCTACAATGTTGGAGGTGTCCAGTAGAGGTGGCAAGTAGGGACGAATATGGTCCACATTGAATATTGGGTGCAGACCAAGGAATGGTGGAATACTGAGCTCAAAGGAATTTTTCCCTATAACCTTGGTGATGGTGTATGGCCCATATCAGAGCGGGCGAAGCTTGCGGTAGGGTCCAGTGAGACACTCCTTCTGCAAATGTAGCCATATTTTGTCGCCCACCTGGAAGTTGTGTGGCACCCGATGTTGATCATGTCGTCGAATGTACTTAGCATTGGCTCTGTGCAATATGTCATGAACTTGTTGGAGGATGTGTTGAATGCGCTCGATGAAGTTGTTCACTTTGTCAGCTTCAGACTGGACATGAGCCAAATTGGCCGGAGTGGCTGCAAATGGCATGGCTATGTTAATAGGACATAGTGGCTGGAATCCCAAGCCCACCTGCAAGGGGCTATGGTTGGTTGAGATGTGGAGAGCTTGGTTATAACTGTATTGTACATAGGGGAGGATCTCATCGCATGTGTGTGGATGCTTTGAATTGTACATGCGTAGAATGTGTACAATCATCCTCTTGATGACCTCTGTCTAGCCATTAGTTTGGGGGTGGAAAGTTGTGGACTTGGTGAGCTTGGTGTCCAGCATTGACCAGAGGCTGGACCAAAATGTGTTGAGGAACCTGTTGTCCCGATCTGAGATGATAGACTATAGGATCCCAAAGTGCACCCACACTCATTTAAAGAAGAGTTTAGTAGTGGATTATGTTGTGATATTGTTCTTGAATGTCGCCATAATAGCCATCTTCGAGAATCTGTTGACGACCACGAAAACACAGTCATTTCCATGCTTAGTAGAAGGAAGGCCCGACATGTAATTTATGGAGATGGATTTCCAAGGTCGACTAGGGGTAGGTAGCGGAGTATAGAGGCCTTACTTCTTGATGGTTGGTTTGGCAATGGCGCAAGTAGTGTAGGATCTGATGTACTTCCCGAAATCCTGTCGAAGGTTTGGCCAATAGAAATACTTTTGCAGTACTACCACTATTTTCTTGACCCCGAAATTCCCAACAACTCGACTAAGTGTGCTTCCCAAATCATCTTGGCACATTCGCTTGAAGGAACACAAAGGTATCCCGGGTGTGATAGCAGTGCATCTTGGAGGTGAAAATTTGGAATTTGCACACCCTCCAAGAGTGTCTTGTATGTGTGGCCGAATTCTGGATCGCTCTTGTAGAGAAGAATCCAATCAGAAGTCTCGTGGACACAAGAGTTGAGAACAGTGGTTAGTGCCACGATTGGTGGTCGGCTGAGGTAGCCTGAAACATTATTGGTGCTACCCTTCTTGTACTTGATGTTCAAATGAAACTGTTGCAGATGTGTGGACCACTTCTGATGGAGACCGTTCTACAACTTCCCTTGTGTTGGTATGAACTACAGGGGTCAGTGGTCTGTATGGATGATTATTTCTGTCCCCAAAATTTAATTCTTCCATTGTCGACAAGCCTGCACAATGGAATACATTTATTTTTCATAAGTGGGATAATTTCGGACTCTGTCGCACAATGTCTCACTGTGATATGCCACTGGATCCCCTTGTTGAGTAAGAACTGCCCAAATAGCATAGTCAAAGGCATCTGTCTCGATCTCAAATGGTTATTGCAAGTCTAGTAATGTGAGTACTCGGGTAGAAAAAAGGCGATGTTTCAATTATACAAACGCCTTCTCTTGAGATTCCAACCAAAAGAATTTTTCTTTCGCTCCTCCCTTGGTGACTTGACTCAAGGGCTAGGTGATATGAGAGAATCCCAACACGAACCTGTGGTAGAAATTAGCAAGACCGAAAAAGTTGTGAAGCTCTGTTAGAGTGGTTAGGGTTGGGCAATCCCAAATGACTTTGATCTTGGTTGGATCCACATGCGCCCCCCTTTCATCAATAATGTATCCCAGATACTGAACCTGGGTCATGCCAAAAGTGGCACTTCTCCAAATTAGCACACAACTTGTGTTGTCGCAGTGTTTGGAGGACCTGTCGGATGTAGTGGAGGTGCTCTTCCCAAGTCTCGATGAAGATCAGAATGTCATCCAAGTACACCACTACAAATGAGCTGGTGAATGCCCGCAAGATGTCGTCCATCAACCTCATGAAGGTTTTGGGATCATTCATCAACCCAAAAGGCATGACCAACCATTCAAAAAGGCCCTCCTTGGCTTTGAAGGAAGTCTTTCACACATTGGAGGGTTCCATTGGTACCTGGTGATACCCAGACATCAAGTCAATCTTGATGAAATATTTCTCCCCTTTGAGTTGGCTCATAAGGTCATCAATCTGTGGGATTAGGTACCTATTCTGGGCAGTGATCTTGTTCAGTGCCTGATAGCTAATACAGAGGCTCCAAGTCCCATCCTTCTTCTGTACCAACATGACCAGGCTCCCACAGGGCGATGAACTCGGCCGAATGTGACCTTTCTGCAGCAGCTCGTGAATCTCCCTTTTGATTTCATCGTTCTCCAGAACAGAGCGTCGATATATTGGTCCATTGGGTAGTGATGCACCTAGGGTCAGATCAATGTGGTGCTTGACCTGACAGTGCAGAGGCACCCCTGTGGGTGAGGTGAAGATGTCCCCGTACTCCTCCACAACCTTCTCCATTTGTTGTTGTCATGCGGAGGACCCTTGTCTAGAGGTCCTAGCCATAATCTTCTTCTTGCCCTCGGGGCAAATTATCAGGAAAACAAATTTCTGGGTTTTGGAAATGAGCTTACTGCATTTTTTTGCAGTAACCAAAGAGATAGCAGTAGGCGGTGGTACCTCTGGTATCATGTACAAATTATTGCCCAAAGTAACAATATCATTGCGAGGTCGATACTCATACACAGCATGTCGCTTCCACAAGTATGGTTGACCTAATAATACATCACAAACATCAAGAGGAGAAATTTCACATAATACCTCATCCGTGAAGGGCTTGATACTATAGGGAAGGTGGCACTGCTGGCTGACGCAGAGATCCTGTACTTGGTGAAGCCAGATGGTTTATGGATGTGGGCGTATTGTGGTCGGCAAGCCCGACCGCTTCATGACCTCTTCTAAAATGAGGTTATTTTGGCTCCCACTGCTGACAATGAACTTTAGTGGGGAACCCTTTACCCACATATGGGAGTGGAAGAGACGCTTCTCTTCCTCTGGATCTTCCGGTTCCTCTTTCTGGATATTTGAAATGGCAACGGTGGAATTGGGCTCCACATCAATAATATACTTCCCTTTTTCATTCCCCTTGTTGGGTTCAGATTCAGAGTCGGAGCATGCATCTGATTAAGAAGCCCACATCTCAACCACTAGTGACTGCTTGGCCTGACACCCACTTCTTTTGTGAGTGAAGCTTTTATGGAACTCACACCACTTTCACGTGTCCTTCTTTGGCTTCACGATGTTGTTCTTTGCTTGTGGCTTTGGCAGGTTGTCTTAGGCCCCCATGACTTGGCTTTGTCCTTTATTATGCGGTTCGGGGGCACCTTTCCCTTGCTTTTGATTCACATATCCAAAGTCTCGCTTCTTCTATTTGAATTTCTGCTCAATCTTGGTAGCATACAGGTATGTCGTACCAAGCGAGAAGATGTCGAGGAACTCCATTTCCTCCTGAATGTATATGTGTAGACAATTGCAATACTTTAGCACCAAATTTTTCTTCAAATATTTGATACCCAACTTTGTGCACAGGGTATGGAACAGATTCGTCAGCTCATGCACATCTTGATCCCTTTGCTGCTGCAGCGTGGTCCATTGTATGTACTTGTCCTCATAGCTCCCCATGAGATAGTATTGTTTCCTGATGGCATCTCATAAATAATTCCAAGTGGGTACGACCGAGAACAGAGAGGGTTTCATCTCGTCCTTTTTCTCAGACTAGGTTTCCCACCAGTGCTTGACATGGGGGGTAGCTTTGAGTAGTGCAAAAATAATCTTTCCCAGTCAGAAAAGTCATGAATCGAGAAATATCCTTCTAATAGATTCAACCATCGATCTACCTCATCTGCATCTATTTGGCCCTCAAATATGGGAATGTCAAATTTTATTTGTACCTCAAAGAGATTCGTGCCTTGAGAGTGGCTGCTGGATGCAGATGTGCCACCAATGGGCAGTCGTTGAAGGATCTAGGCAAAGTTATCCATCATCACGTTCCTTTTTTTGTCAAGGGTCTCCTTGAGAAATATTTTGATAGGATCTCCTAATCCCTCATCTTTCTTTTCATCCCCCATGGGCGGCCGTTGGGGTTTTCGAGGCTTATCTTGCAAAGGTTCAACCAGATCGAGCCCTAACTCCTTAAACCCCGACCTCGTTGGGGACAATGCAAAGAAGGATCGAGAAAAAATAGACCGCTCTGATACCACCGATTCTGATTTATGAAGGAATGCAACAGAATACACATATAACTATAAATACAAAGATGCAGTGGAAATAACACTTCATTTCATTAATATCAAAGAACTGAAATTTGCTTGCAGACAGAATGTAAATAAAATAGCTAGGGCACTGGTAGCTTATCTCTAAGAAGAGGTGTGGTGACTACAGGCCTTTGAACTATGTTATAATGAGGCTTGAGGGGTTATTTATTATTTAGAAACAATGAAAAACCATAAACATCCAAAAACCTAACCCTAGGAGATGAAGCGCGAAACTATGGGCCCCGTTTCGGTAAATTGGTACATCAACTTCTCGGGGACGTAACTTTGGCATACAATCTCCATTTGACACACACAATATCTCGTTAGAAATATCTATTCTAGGACTACAAATTTTGAGTGAGCAACATCAGTCTTACAAAAAAACGTTTTTTAGGGCCTCAAAATGGCTCCGGAAGTTTAGGACCTTAAAAAATGCTAAAAATAGTAAAATTTTCTATAGTTAAGGAAACTGAAAAACTAAAAGCGACAATGGTGGGGCCCCAAGTAGAATAGGCGGGTGGACACCAATATCTACCTGGATCATATCTATGATCCAATTCATTCATGATTGGCTAGCCATAACGAGTCTAATAAATATCCATAGTTTCTTGGGCATCACTGGCTTCTATTGCAAGTTTGTGTTAGGGTTCCCTCACATCACTTGGACCCTAACAAAAGTGACCAAGGATGGGGTTAAATCTAATTCCATTTGAAATAATTCATAATATAAAGGTTTCAAGGATCTTAAACACCATCTTAGTCTAATAACACTACTGTCTCTACCATCCCTATGACATCCCTTCAAGAATGATACAAATTCTTCAGATTATATTGTTAGTGTAGTTGTCACTTAGCATGGACATCGAATGACCTATGATAATGAGGAATTATCCAATTTTGTTCATAGGTACCCTACCTATGACAAGGAGATTTTTTGCATAATGTAATCTTGCCACCAATGGAAGCATTACATTTGGGGAAGGAAAAATCATCCACATTGATTGCAAGCTCATGCTATTCATTTATATGAAAGAAAATGTAGAGAATAACCACCATCAAAAGTGGTCCATGTACCTATAATGGTTCTAAATAACCATAAAGTATAAGAAGGATATAAAAAAATATAATTTAAGTTACCTTAGCTAACCATTAGTTGCGCGATAACCATAGTCCTAAAATATTATGGATATAAGACCTCTTGGGGGCTCCAATTGTATAACAGTGACCCCAAATTCATTCTTACCTATCAAACACTTGGCATAAGTAATCCAACTTTTTACTTTAATTTTTTGTATTTTATTTTATGCTATTTAGACCATCTCTTTAGTATTTCAAGTGAGAATGAGAAGCTTATTTGGTATACATAATACATAAGATAAAAGGGTACTTTACCATGGAGGAGATAGTGGTAGTACTACAAAATTATCCCTAATAGCCAAAGCTCTCATAAGATAGTAACAATAATATTAGATTGTGCATTTCCATTCACAAATTTACCACCACTAAATAGGGATTGTATGCTACTTTTCATAACCCAAACATACCTAGGAATGTTTCTCCATCGACTATAGTTTTGACCTACATTAATGTAATATCCCTCCATTGTTGGAATATTGTTTTGGTTAGATTGAGTCATCTTAGAGAGAATGGAAGAAAAGCCACAAATAATAATGGATTAGTTATGGAAATGAATATTTATTAATAAATAAATCGTATCCATGTACTTGGGAATGAGACATCGAAAATGAGATTCTTGCCAAAAATCAAAATCTCTTTGGTAAATGAGATTGGATAATTCTTTCATGATAAGACTTCTAGATAAAAATTTATATAAGCTTTATGGATGGGAGACAAATATCCATTAAATTTCTTAGATGGAGAAAGATGTTATGCTTGGAAAAACATAAAAGCATCGCGAAAGAGAAACATGCTCTTTTATGGGAAAAGCCTGGTCAAGTGGATAAAAAGATACACAAAAGCAGGACACCGCTAAAAAGAAAAAATATCATGAGAGACAAGTATCTAATACTTGAGAAGGGGATCAATGAAGTTTTTTTATTTCTTGGCAATAACTTCTAAGCTCGGGGGTGAACTGGAGGAAATGATTCTAAGTTGGGTAGAAACAGGTGTGAAATTCCCAAGTATTCCTATTTTTATGTGTATCAACAATTATTTTATTCTTCCACTAAAATTGATCGAATATGAATGTGTAGTCTAGATATCTATGATTTCATTTAAGCTATCTTTATGAAAGAATTGATTTTTCTATAAAGACATAGGTGGTTGGGGACGATGATTCAATGGTTGGAAGGACTATGTTGTTTCAACCATGGGACTAATATTATAGGTTAATTACTGCTTATCTCGAATTATTTAAAGGGATAATTGTTGTTGAAACATTTAGAGTTGTGCATACTAAGGAAATTCAGTTAATATTTCTACTAGAAGTTTTGTTTACGAATTTTTAAAAGAGTTATTTTTGTTGATTTTCAGGGTATTAGTAATATAACCATATCACATATTAGTATTTCATTTAACCCCGAATGGAACACACATGATCATGGTAAATTATGCATTTGGAACTAGAGTTCTTGGTAATGTTCCTAAAGAAAAATTCAAATTGTTTATCTATGATAAATTATTGCACAGTGGATATGTCTGGTTAGAGGGATCGCGGAAAGGAACTAGAAAGGGGTTTTTCATAGAAATGTCTCTGGCCTGCTTATAATGTTGGGTTAGTTATTCCTCGTATATCCTAAACTAATATTTGAGTGAAATGGGAGTATGTAATTCTAAAGTTAATCATGTAACTTGCAAATGATAAATATGTTGGGAGATAAGACCTAGGGGGGTCGTGATTTCTCAAATAGTCATGAATAAATTTGTCCGAAGCCGTTTTCGACTCAATCTAAATTAAGGCCGTATAATTCTTAGTTACGAGGATGACTAATGGAACGTGGATTAACGATGAGGTGGAATGCTGTCATTATAGGCTACTGTTTGGGAACACACCTTAATATAGTCGCTCGTATTTGGTAATAATAAATACATCTCGGTCTATCACCTAAAGGCTTGATGACCGAAGAAATCTTCAACCATTAAAATAAAACTTAATATCAAATTTGTAGGAGTAACTTTCAAAGAAAAATGAAGGATCATAAGTTTATATATATCGTGGAAAATAAGATACACCAATAGTTTTGATGGTACATATAGTATAAAACCCAAAAAAATATGTTAGACATTGCATCAGGACTATATCATTTAGATGATGCTCTTAATTGCGTCGAGAGGCGTATTCTACCGCTCTATATGATCCCGATGTGTAAGTATGTCGGAAGCCAAAAAAAAATGTTGGCTTGAACAATAAATTACATAAACATATAAATGAACAATTAAAAATTTATTAAAAATAAATTTAAGGATATAAACTTAAAATATGAAGAGGTTTACTAACACTCAAAAAAGAGATGGTAAATAAATAAAATATGGTAAATAAGTAAAAATATAAATAAACCATAGGTAGGGTAAATAAATAAAATCTCTTTTTAGATTACTCAGGAGGTATGGTAAATAGATAAAAATATAAATAAACTAGAGATATGGTAAATAAATAAAACTGATTTTTATATTTACTCAATAAACCACTTTATATTTACAAAAACTCAAAAAGAGGTTTCATTTAAGTGAAGTCTATGGGACAAATTATTATTAATACCATGGGCCAAATACCATGGAACAAATTATTAATAATACCATAGGAAAATACCATGGCCAAATAATACATTTATAAAAGAGGTATGGTAAATAAATAAATATAAAAGAGGTATAAAGAGGTAAGGTAAATAAATAAAAATATATCAAATACGATTAGAAATCAAGATCTAATTATATATAAAATATAAGGGTCAAATACCATGGACCAAATTATTATTAATACCATGCCAAAAAAACATTATTAACCCTAACATTAATATTAAAAATATTAATATTATTAAATTTAATATGTTTAGATTAATACAATATTAAATTTATTATATTGTAATATATATTAATATATCATGATATATGATAGAGGTGGAGAAATAAGGGGAGTAACAAGGGAGATATGGACATAAATTGAAGGAGAAGGGAGAAGAGGAATGAAGAGAGAGAGAGGGAGAAGAGTGAGAGAGTTAGAGAAGGGTAAGAGAGGGAGAGGGAGACATAAAGATGGAGGTGGGAGAGAGATAAGGAGAGAAGGAGGGATAAGGAGAGAGGATTGGAGGGTAGAGAGTGAGAGAGAGAGAGAAAGAAGGGGGAAGGGAGAGGGAGTTAGGAGAGAAAGGGAGAGAAAGAAAGGATGAGAGGAGGAGGAGAGAAGGAGGGATAGAGAGATGGAGCTAGAGGCGGAGCGAGGAAAGGAAGAAGAAATACATAGAGAGGGAGTGACAAGGGAGAGATGGAGAGAGACTGTGTATGCTTATGGGTGGGATAAAGATACATAGGAGTGATGGAGACAAGGGGGGAGAGAAGGAGAAAGGGGGAGTGATGGAGACAAGGGGGGAGAGAAGGATAAAGGGAGAGAAACAGTAAGATAGTTGGAGAGTGAGATAGAGTGACGGGGAAGAGAGAGGATTGGAGGACACAGTGAGCGAGAGAGAAAGAGAGTTGGGGGGTCAAATAGAAGGAGGCGAGAGAGGAATGATGAGAGAGAGGAAGAGACTGATGGGGGAAGAGAGGATTGTAGGAGAGAGAGAGAGAGAGAGAGAGAGAGAGAGAGAGATGGGGAAGAGAAAGGGAGGTAGGAGATAAAGGGAGAGAGAGGAAGGAAAAGAGAGGGGACTTGAAAGAGAGGAGGAGAGAGGGGAGGAGAGAGGGAGGGATAGAAATATGGATTTGGAGTGGGAGAGAGGGAGGGATTGAGAGATGGGGGAAGAGAAAGGGAGGTAGGAGAGAAAGGGAGAGAGAGGAAGGAAAGGAGAGGGGACTTGAAAGAGAAGAGGAGAGAGGGAGGGATATAAATATGGATTTGGAGGGGGGGAGAGGGAGGGATTGAGAGATGGAGCTGGATGAGGAGAGAGGGAGGGAAGAAGAAATACATAGAGAGCGAGTAGTGGAGAGAGAGGGGGAGTGACAAGGGAGAGATGAAGAGGGAGTGTGTATGTTTTGGGGTGAGATAAAGAGACAAACAAGGAGATATGGAGAGAAGGGGGGAGAGAAGGAGAGAGAGAGGCATATGGTAACAAAGTTGGAAGTTGAACTTATAGAGAGAGGGGGGGGGGGGGAGAGAGAAAGGAAGAGAGAGAGTGAAGAGAGGTAGGGAAAGAGATATGAAGATGGAGAGGGAGATAGGGGGAGATTTGAAATACATAGAGGGTGAAAGGTGGAGAGAGAGAGAGAGAGGGAGTGATAAAGAAGATTGGGAGAGAGGGAGAAAGGGTAGCAAGAAGGAAGAGAGATAGAAGCGAGAGAGAGAGACAGAGAGAGAGGGAGAGAGAGAGAAGGAGGAAGAGGGAGTGATAGATAGATATATAGATTGGGGAAAGAGAGTTTATGTTTTGGAGTTGATATAGAGAGATAGAGTGAGATATAGATATAGATGTAAGGTGAAGAAAAAAAAAGATAGATAGAGAGAAGGAGTGAGGGACAAGGAAATTGATAGATATGGAGTGAGAGAGAGTGTGTGTATTGTGGGGTGAGATAAAAAGAAAAAGAAGGAGAGATGGAGGGATATATAGATATATATATGGGGGAGAAAGGGAAGAATATTTCTTGCAGTAGATGCATTGATTTCAATGTAGATGGTGATTTCTAATCCTATTTGATTTCTTGCACTAGATGAATTGATTTTGGTGTAGATGTTGATTTATAATGATATTTGATTACTTACACTAGATGGATTGATTTTAATGTAGATGATTTCTAATCCTATTTGATTGCTTGCACTAAATGCATTAATTTCAGTGTAGATGATGATTTCTAATCCTATTTGATTGATTTCACTAGATGTATTAATTTTAATGTAGATTTTGATTTTTTGTTATATTTGATGTCTTTCACTAGATGAATTGATTTCAATGTAGATTATTTTTAATCCTATTTGATTGCGTGCACTGAATGGATTGATTTCAATGTAGATGGTGATTTCTAGTCCTATTTGATTGCTTTCACTAAATGCCTTGATTTCAGTGCAGATCGTGATTTCTAATCTTATTTGATTGCTTGCACTAGATGCATTAAGTTCAATGTAGATGTTGATTTATAATTATATTTGATTGCTTGCACTAAATGCATTGATTTAAATGTAGATGATTTAACTAAATGCATTGATTTAAATGTAGAAGATTTATAATCCTATTTGCTTCCTTGCACTAAATGCATTTATTTCAGTGTAGATGGTGATTTCTAATTCTATTTGATTGTGTGCACTAGATGCATTGATTTTAGTGTAGATGTTGGTTTTAAATCCTATTTTCCTACTTGCACTAGACTCATTTATTTGAGTGTAGATGTTGATTTCTAATCATATTTCATTACTTGCATTAGATGCATTGATTTTAGTGTAGATGTTGTTTTCTATTATTATTTGATTTCTTTCATTAATTGCATTGATTTCAGTGTAGATGTTGATTTATAATTTGATGTAATTAGATGTATGATGGTGCATTAATTTTAAAGTCATTGGATTAATAGTGTGTGTGCAATGATTTCAATGTAAGAATAAAAAATTATTGACAATGTACATCGATTTTTGTGTTATAGTAATTCAACCTATTAATATTGGAGAGAAAGAGAGACAAGGTATGATGTTTACTAGAACAGCTCGAGCTAAATATTTAAATGGTTTATGATTCCAGCTGTTCTTTTCAAATAAAATATGAAAATATGACAAAACTAACATAGGTGAAAATAAGAATAGTAGAAGAAAATAGTTTGAAATTGATCACAATGAAGACTATTCGTAATTGACTACATTTTTATTATTCACAGTTTCTATCATTCAATATTATTACATTGTCACTTTGCATTCAAAATTTTATTTCATCATTAAAGTTATTTTACAATATTTATCATCTCAACAAACTGAGGTAACTAATCAAATTTAAAATTAAAATGACTCAATAAATCTCAGACATATTTAACATATTTAAAATGGTTATGTTAATATTAGATGTATTTACATATTATTGATAAAATTAAGCATATGTTCCTCATATTATCGATAGATTTTCCTTAGTTTCACATGACTGAAACCAGCCTAGATCCATCTTAACTCCAGATCTATCAAGCGCCGAGAGGGATCAAATCTCTTGAGGTGAAAACCTTTCCTCAAGTTTTGCACTCAAAAAAGAGGTTTTCACCTCGAGAGATTTGATCCCTCTCAGCGCTTGATAGATCCGGAGTTAAGATGGATCTAGGCTGGTTTAAGTATACAACACGATAATAAGGAATCAATTGAAGAAATCATTCTAACCCAGATACTAGTGTCAGAAATGAAGAAAACAACATATAACATGTAATAGGACCAAAATTACTTGTAGAGAAATCGATAGCTAGAGTAAACAAGGAGAGTTGCGGAGCAACTAGTCCCTGCCTTCATGGGAGAGCAAATTAATGACTGTAACTTTATTTTATACTATCAAATTTATAATTATATGTCAGAAATATGTATAAATATTGGATACATGCGCAGAGATTTGATGTGCTACTTAATTTTTGCCAATTTTCAATGTGTGCTTTTGAACGAGCAGCAGCATTTCCTAAAATGTAGCTATGGATAGTGGGCCGGTTTGTTAAACAAATGACCTCCCATTATAACTGAGAGATTGCTCCATGTGAAGCCATTTCAATATCTGTAGACCGTGCGGCATTGAATTCTTTAATTCCACTGCTGTATCGTAACCTTTGTGGTTTCTGCAGACCATTTGACAATAAATTTTTCTGTATCTGTAGACCATTTTCCATTAAATTCCTTAATTCCACTGCTGTATGGAAACGAATTTTGCATCCCTGAAAACCATTTTCCATTAAATTATTTTTTTCCATTGCAGTATGGATACCCTCTTGGGTATCTGCAAAACATTTGGCATTAAATTATTTTATTTGTCTACAGATTCCATGTTGGGTTAACCATGAACAAGAAAAGAAAAAAAGAGTAAATATATGGACGTAAGAGTAAGTGGGTACTTCATACCAATCTCCCCCGTCTTACAAAATAATAGTCAAGAAAAGTAAGAATATAACAATGGGGTTCCAGCGCAGGTTTTTCAGAACATTTTCATTTTAAGCTTCAGAATCAATATTCAAAGCACTAAAATACTTGGTGAAGCAACGGCAAGATTCGAAACTCGAACCAGTATCGTTGACCATCTATACAGTAATCTCAGGAAGGGTCCCGCTTATCCTAGCCCAGCAATACCTAAATGAATTACGCGTGGAGGTATTTATGAAATAAAACATGCTCTTTTTCTACCTGCATGAATTACGCGTGTAGATGTTTAATTAACATGAATTACGTGTGGAGAAGCTTAATCAACGTTTTCTAGACTATGCCCCTGTAGCTTGGTAGTATGCCCCTGGTATGCCTATGCGTAAACTGATATGTCCATGGCCGCCAGCCAAGTGAATAGACTTCGGTTTAGGTATGAATACCTTTCGCATTGGAGAGAATTGAAATGACTCCTCTAATAAAGTTTTGGTGATATCCATGAGTTTTTGATGAGAAATACCAGAGAGTGTTTCCTCACCGACGGCCCAAGTCATAACCCCTGGCTTCGCTGATCAGGTGATTATGTCCTAAGTTAAAAAAATGCTCAAATTTGGAACTGCTCAGAACTGGTCATAAATTGATTCACTGGATATTGTTCGTCATTACGATCCTAACGCCGTGAACGACACTCAAATCCGATGTCGGATGTGGAAGATATTCAAGTTTTAATTTTGCCGAGTAACCTTCAAAACAACACTTTGGAAAGAAAAATTATGGCATCTTCAGAATTATTGTGAAATGGAAAATTTCATTTTTATAAAAAAGAAAATATGGCCTATTAGTGGATACCACGTGGCCTGCCCAAAGGCTTCCACATGGCCCCAGGCCTAATGGTTCAATCTAATTAAAAAAATTTTGAAGTTGAAAAGTTTTTTGGTTCAATCGGGCCAACCCGACCCGACTCGACCTGGATGGGCACGGGTCACCCACGGGTGGTGTTGACCCGTGAACATGGGGGGAGTGTGAACGAGACCTGGGTCAGCAGTGAACATGACGAGTCAGGGCTGAACGAGCGGGTCAGTAGTGAACGTAGGCATTTGGTCATGAACGGATCCACTAGGTGGTGTCTACCCACGGGTCAGAGCTGAACAAGCATGGGTCGGAGCTGAACGAGCATGGGTCACAAAGAAATGGCGGTGGCAAAGGTTTGGTGGTTAACAAACCTCAACGATTCAACTATGAAAGCATTCACATATGCTGAGGTTACGTTAACATTTATGCCATGGTTTCATAATCGTTGGCTCCACGGTTCCGCCGGCGGTGGGGTAGTCGGTCCATGTGACCACTATCCCCCTAACATTTATTGCCACCCAAACCAAGTGGCCAAAAATGGGCGGAGTCTGCCTTTTTAGGCGTTTATGCCAAAGTTAACGGGCTTAACTACAATCACTCCAATTTTAGTGGAGTTTCCTTAGGCCAACTTGGACAAAACTTCAGTTGGGCATAACTTTCACATAACTAAACCTTTTGGAGCGAATTTTTTTTTTTATTTCAGGTATTTTTAGCATTATGGAGCCATTGGAATAGGTTATAGAGCCATTATAGGTGTTCTACATCCATTTACACTTCAGAGAAGCTTGGGGAGCCATCAGGGCCTTGAGGGAAACAGAGCTGCATTGGACTATACTTCACTGGTTTAGGTAAAATCAGAGTCATTATTAGCTTATTTTTATGTTTTGAATCCATTTTCACAGTTGTTTTGGTATGTTTAGGCCTTTTACTCACTGTATTACCAATTTGAGCATCATAATATATCAAGGACATGCCCATTGGGAGCCTTGGACTTGGCAGATGTAGCCCAGGAGGGGTGAACTGCCTCATCATGTTGTTGTGTGTTTATGGTGAAGCTATTTTGTTGTGTTATTCAAATTAAAGTTGTTAAACAATAAATTAAAACAATAATCCCTCACACCAAAGTTCATAAACAGTTAACAAAAACACTTGGTTTCACTTGCAAGACTATCCAAACACTTTGCACACTTAATTTAATGGAAATGAATACTTTGAAAAAAAAAAATTTACTTTCATTTTCAGGTCAGTTGGTATCAGAGCACTAGTTTAGAGCCACATAAGCTAGAGTTTTTACTCAGCATTTGTTTTGTGCAAAGATTAAGTCATTTGTCTACAAGTTTTGATGCTGACTAGGTTAAAACTCAAGAGATGTGAAGGAAACTTGGTTAGTGCACAAACCAATCCACAACAAAGAAGGGTCAGAGAACCACCTTCAAGAGCCCTATAAGCAGTAACAAGCATGTCTTCAAGAGAAGGAGAAGCTCTTGAAGAGATGGATCCCAAGGAAGAAGAAAGGGTATTTCGAAAAGCTTTCTTGGATATCACTGAAATGGTAAGGATCCTCTATCAAGAAAGAAATTATAGGATTGCTGGAGAAGGGTCTAAAAACCAAAAATAAGGAGAGGATTCCTCAGGAGGAAAGAAGGGTAATGATCAATAAAGGAAAGGGAATGGAGGAAATGGTGATCCACCATCTCCATCGTCATCCTCTTTCTCGATATCGTCTTCCTCGATTTCAGTAAATCAGTCACATAAGTCGAAAACCACTGGTAAAAATCCTTTTTTAAAGCTTGATGTCAAATTTGAATTTCCCATGTTTAATGGTGAAGTTAATGTAGAGAAATTAGATAATTGGATCAGACAATTGGAAGTCTATTTAAGGATTCAAAATCTGCATGATGACAACACCAAAATACAACTAACCTCGCTGAGAATGGATGGAGCAGCTTTGGTACGGTGGGAAGCCAAGACCAAGGATGAAATCAAGAAACATGTTAAGATTACTCTATCATGGAATGACTTTATTACTGCAATCAAGAAACAATTTTATCCTCTTGCTCATCTTAAAAAGGCTATAATGAATTGGAAAAACTTTAGACAGCTTAAGGGACAGAATGTCCAAAACTATACCCAGGAATTTAGGAGAAGAGCACTCTTATTAGGGGTAGACTTACAAAGTCAAGATACTTTGCTAAAGTATATAGGTGGTTTGCACAGTTACCTTAAACACACTATCCTTAAGTTTAATCCTACTAGTCTAGACGAAGTTTGTGTACAAGCTACGCATTTAGAGGCTAGAGGGAAAAACACTTTTGATGAGGGTAGAAACAAGCCTTTCAAAGGGAAGAACAAAGATAAAACCTTTAAGGGAAAAGGTAAAAAGAATGCATCTATCAAACAAGAGGGTGAAAAGTTCATTTGTAAACATTGTTCAAGTGAATGCCATGAAGAGAAAAACTGTTGGAAATTACATCCTCAAAAAAGAAACCAGTTTAACAAAAAAAAGGGAAAGAAGAAAATTGCAGCTACTACAACTAAACCTCAAGATTTAGGTGTTGATTCAGGGGATGAAAACAAATTTCAGCCATGGGTTTGAAAAGTATGAAGGGAAAGGAAACTGAAACTAAACCAAGCACTAGTACTTCAAACTGTCATGTACAAGCTCCTAATGAGGAAGAAAGAATTGAATTGTTCCATGTGAGGGTAGTCTCAAAACATACTAAAATTGACACACTGTTTGACAGTGCGTCACAAGAAAATCTCATATCAGAAGACATGGTCAAACAGCTAAAACTTGAGACCATTCCACATCCAAAGCCTTATCCACTTGGGTGGATATGCAAGGATGCAAACTTACAAGTCTCAAGAAAGTGCATATTGTGATTCACCATAACTGCACACTTTATTGACACAGTTGAACTTGATGTGGCGTCGCTTGATATATCATGAATTGTTTTGGGAAGTCCTTACTTATTTTATAGGAAAGCAATCTTCTATCGCCATGAAAACAAATATCATCTCTTTAAATATGGCAAGGATTTCATTGTCAGAGCACATCACAAGAAGACAAATATAGAGATGGTAAATGCAAGACAGGTAAAAAGGCTTGTCAATTCTAGCAAGAGTTTTTTACTTCTTATGGTTAAGCCCAAGGTTGATATGAATCATGAGTCATTTGAAAATTGTGATTCCAAGCTTGAATCAGGTTTATATGATGTAGTTGACGCACAACATGAGATGTTTTAGGAACCGACAAGTTTACCTCTTAGAAGGGAGATTCAGCATGAGATCCATTTACATCAAGACTGTCCTCTTCCTAACATTGGCATGTACCGCTTCTCTATCATGGAGAATGCTGAAATCAAGAGGAAAATTAAAGACTTGTTGGAAAAAGGATTCATAAGACCAAGAACTTTGCCATGTGGGTCACCGATAGTGTTGATTCCAAAGAAAGATGGAACTTGGCGCATGTGTGTGGACTTCAAGGCATTGAACAAAATAATGGTAAAGAATCGTTACCCACTTCCAAGGATAGATGACTTGTTGGATCAGATGAAAGATGCTAAATATTTCACTAAGTTAGACTTACGTAGTGGTTATCATCAAGTTAGAATGGCAGAAAGTGACATTTGGAAGACAACATTTAAAACCAAACAGGGACTCTTTGAGTGGCTTATTATGCCGTTTGGTTTATGCAATGCACCTGCAACTTTCATGCAGGTAATGGATGATGTCTTACATCCTTTTCTTGATGATTTCATTATTGTCTACTTAGATGAAATCTTAATTTTCAGCAAGACTAGAGAAGAGCATGTCATGCATGTTAAGAAAGTACTTGATGTTTTGAAGAAAAATCAGTTATTTCTTAAAATGTCAAAGTGTGAATTTGGAAAGACTTCTTTGGTTTATTTGGGACACATAGTTGGAGGAGGCACTTTGAGAATTGATCCTTCCAAAGTAGAAGCCATTGTGAATTGGCCTACTCCCAAATCCATTACAGAGGTAAGAAGTTTTTTGGGTTCAGCTCAGTATTGGAGGAAGTTTATTTCTAACTTCTCTACCATAGCAGCTCCTATGCATGTAGTGACTAGTGTGAAGTGTGCTTTCCAATGGGGAGGAAAGCAACAGAAATATTTTGAGTCTTTGAAAGAGAAGATAAGTTCAGCTCCAGTTCTTGCATTACCGGACTTGAGACAGCCATTCGAGATTTATACAAATGCAAGCGATTACACCATGGGTGCAGTTCTCTTACAACATGGTAAGCCTATTCCATTTCATTCTGAGACATTTAATGGTGCTGTTGTAAATTATCCTACATATGATAAAGATTTGTATGTGTTGGCACAAAGTGTCAAAAAATGGAAATATTACTTTTTGGCAAAGAAACAATTTTTCATACCGACCATCAGCCTTTATAATACTTGCAACTGCAAAGTAAATTGTAGCAATCATGACATTTCAGATGGATGGGCTTCCTACAAAAATTTCACTTAGTAATAAGGTACAAGAAAGGTATTTACAACAAGGTTTCTAATATGCTTTCAAGGCCTATTATTATTGCTAGTACTTTACTTAAGAATGATTATATTGTACACGGGAGCTACATAGAACAGTATGCATCAGATGTTCATTTTAAGGATGTGTATGCTAACTTGAGTGAAGGGAATCAAGTTGAGGAGAATGATTATCATTTGCATAATAATTTGTTGTTTCATATGGGAAAGTTATGTATACCATAGGGGGAGAGACTAAGCATCATGAGAGAGGCTCATTCTTCTCTCATAGCTGGAAATTTCGGGGTAAGAAAAACAGTGGCACATTTACAAAGGTATTGTTATTGGCCTCGAATGGTAGATAGTGTTTCACATTTCATTAGAGGTTGTTCATTATGTGCTACAAGCAAGCCTAGCAATAGGAAGCTTTGTTTATATATGTCATTTCCGGTACCTTCTAGACCATGGGAAATTTTTTCTATGGATTTTGTTGGAGGGCTACCATTATCTAGAAAGCAGTATGATTATCTTTATGTAGTAGTTGATCGTTTCAGCAAGATGTGTATTCTTATGCCATGTAGGAAAACTATAACTGCTAAACAAACTGCTGATTTATATTTTCAACATGTATGGGTTCATTATGGCTTGCCTACTTCTATTGTTAGTTACAGGGATTCCAGATTTGTGGGGAATTTTTGGTCCAATTTATGGAAGATGATGGACACCAAGTTGAAGAAGAGTACTGCTTTCCATCCGAAAACAGATGGCCAAACAGAGGTAGTGAATAGAACCATTGTACATCTTTTGAGAGGTTATTGCAGCAAGCATCCCAAGTTTTGGGATGATCATTTGCATTACATTCAACATGCTTACAAACGGGCCAAGCACTCTTCTACAAATACTTCACCTTTTGAAGCTTCTTTTGGGTATTTGCCTAAGTCACCTTTAGATTTTAGTCTTGAGAAGGATGTGGCCATTGATGGTCATAGTGACATTGACAAAGCTCGCATGTTCATTAAAAGAATTCAGCTCATACATCAGCAAGTTCAAGAACACCTTGAAAAAAGTCAAGGAAAGTACAAAGAGAGGCATGATAAGCACAAAATTGATCATAAGTTTCAAGAAGGGGATGAGGTATGGTGGCATATTATTAAGGAAAGAATGCAAGGAGAAGGTAAAAAGTTGAAGCCTATTCGTTATGGTCCATTCAAGATCCTTAAGAAAGTTGGAAATAATGATTTTCAATTAGATTTGCCTTCATACATGTAAATGTATTCCGTTGTGAATGTGGAAAATCTACGTTTGTATGAACCTCATTTAATTGCTGATATTTAAAGTGATATTTAGCTACCATCCATAGAGGATTTCTCGCTAGAATTTTTGGATGAATTGAAAGAGGATGCTATCCTTGATAGAAGGACACGCACTTCAAGGAGGGGAAATGTTGATTATGTTCGGGTTGGTCTTAAAGGAAGAAAACTGAGTAAGGCAAAGTGGATTGAGGTGGAAAAGGTGAGGGACCCATACCCTCATCTTCTTAACAGGTAATTGAAGGCTTTTGGGGTCCAAAATCTTCCCAACGGGGAGGTGTGATCAGGTGATCATGTCCTAAGTGAAAAAAATGCTCAAATTTGGAACTGCTCAGAACCGGTAATAAATTGATCGACCAAATAGTGTTCGTCATTACGATCCTAACTCCATGAATAGAACTCAAATCTGATGTCAGATATGGAAGATATTAAAGTCTTAATTTTACCCAGTGACCTTCAAAACAACACTTTCAAAAGCAAAATTATGGCATCTTCAGAATTATTGTGAAATGGAAAATTTAATTTTTATTAAAAAAAAAGATGGCCTACCAGTGGATGCCAGGCCTAATGGTTCAATCTGATTAAAAAAATTTTGAAGTTGAAAAGTTTTTTTTGTTCAGTCAGGCCAACCTGACCCGACCTGACCCGGATGGGCACAGGTCACCCATGGGTGGTGTCGACCCGTGAATGTGGGCGGAGCATGAACGAGACTCGGGTCAGCAATGAACATGACGGGTCAGGGCTAAATGAGCGGGTCAGTAGTGAACACAGGCGGTTGGTCATGAACGGAGCCATCGGGTGCTATCTACCCGTGGGTCAGAGCTGGACGAGCATGGGTCGGAGTTGAATGAGCATGGGTCGGAGCTGAGCAAGAATGGGTCACGAAGAAATGGTGGTGGCAAAGGTTTGGCGGTTAACAAACCCCGACGGTTCAACTATGAAGGCGTTCACATATGCGGAGGTTACGTTAACATTTATGCCACGGTTTCATAACCGTTGGCTCCACGGTTCCACCGGCAGTGGGGTAGTCAGTCCATGTGACCACTACCCCCCTAAAATTTATTGCAACCCAAATTGCGCAGCTAAAAATGGGGGGATTCCGCCTTTTTAGGTGTTTATGCCAAAGTTAACGGGCTTAACTGCAGTCACTCCAATTTTGCTGGAGTTTCCTTAGGCCAACTTGGACAAAACTTCAGTTGGGCATAACTTTCACATTACTGAACCTTTTGGAGCGAATTGTTTTTTGGTTTCGGCTATTGTCAGCATTCTGGATCCATTGGAATAGGTTGCAGAGTCGTCAAAGGTGTTCTTCAGCCATTTACACTTCAGAGAAGCTTGGGGATCCATCAGGGCCTTCAGGGAAATAGAGCTGCATTGGACTATACTTCACTATTTTAGGTGAAATTAGAGTCATTCTTAGCTTCTTTTTATGTTCTGAATCCATTTTCACAGCTGGTTTGGTCTATTTAGGCCTTTTACTCATTGTATTACCAATTTGAGCATCATAATATATCAAGGACATCCCCATTGGGAGCCTTGGACCGGGGAGATGTATCCCAGGACGGGTGAACTGCCTCATCATGTTGCTATGTGTTTATGGTGAAGTTATTTTGCTTTTTTATTTAGATTATATTTATTAAACAATAAATTAAAACAACACTCCCTCACACCAAAGTTCATAAACAGTTAACAAAAATACTTGGTTTCACTTGCAAGACTATCCAAAAACATTGCACACTTAATTTAATGGAAATGAATACTTTGAACAACAAAACAAATACTTTCATTTTCAAATCATTCGCATAGATCTGTTCATATGCAAAAAAATAAGTTATTATTGATGGAACTGACTATCTCAATTAGTCCAGTCCAGTGCTCGTTCATTGTTTGTGTAGTAAAGGTAGAGGGGCTACGACAGCAGAGGTAATAGAACTGCCAAAGATAGAGTTAGCAGCATCAATTCCAACAGCATGGACGGGCCAGAAAACGGTGGCAAGTTCGATGAGAAGACAACTTCTGGCCGAGGAGCAACAGCAAGCCATCGAGATGGAAAGAACCCGGTTAGTAACGATTTTGATGATGCCAAAGAAACAGATTAATGTTTTTTGTCTAGCATTTTGGAAAAGAACTGGTAAACAGTCAACCCGAAATTTTTGTTTTCCATAAAGATTTTAATGTAAACCCTTTGGAACACTCGATTTTATGAATTCTATGATATGGGTATTTTGGGTGAGCTATTATATAATCATATCTATAATACAAGTAGTTTGGGCGAACTATTATATAATAATATCTATGATACAAGTAGTTTGAGCGAACTATATTTTTTAAAGAACACAACATTTTTTTTTGGAGCTCATATGGATCCTAAACTATATTTGTACACTATTTGATAGAGAAGCTAAAGACCATTGATTTTGAGTTGTAAAGTGCATTTCTATTTCAATAGTTTTAGTTGTTAAGTGCATGTCTATTTCAGTAGTAAAAAAAAATCCAATCCTCCAGTAAATTAATGTTTTATCTGTCACATGGTGATTGATTGTGCCACGCAAGAAAACTATATAGAACATCAACCAAAAAAATAAAATTTAAAATACACTTATTTTCATTATAGCACAATACAGCTCAAAAAATCACAACCACAAGAAGGAATTTGGAAAACAAAGAAAAAAATCCCTTGTTCCACATGAGTTGGAACATGGATTTCATCATGAAATAAGTATGGGATTCATATTGAGATTTGTAATGAGGTAGTGACCCTAACAAAATTGCTCTGACCATTACAAAACTAGAGGACAAGATGCAAGATCACTTTCCAGGTCTAATTGTTGTCAAAATGTAAGAATTGTTTACCATATTTACACAAAATATAAGGATTTTTACTGATATTCACCTGTGATATTTACATGTGATGCAGAAGAAGCATTTACATAAAATATAAGGATTTTTACTGATATATACTTGTGATATTTACATGTTTACATAAAATATAAGGATTTTTACTCATATTTACCTATGATGCAGAAAAAGTATTTACATAAAATATAAGGATTTTTACTGATATATACTTGTGATGTTTCTATAAGGATTTTTACTCACATTTACCTATGATATTTACATGTGATGCAGAAAAAGTATTTACATAAAATATATGGATTTTTACTGATATTTACATGTGATGCAGATTAAGAGTCACTTCTTTTGGTCATTAGTCCAGAAGCTAGGTTGGCTCTACCTTACCACCAATAAAAGCTCACATTCAAGAGAACCGCAGAGGATCGAGGAGTTAGAGCAACAATTTATTTAGAGCATGAAGAAGAAGTATATATCTAAAAAAAATCAAAAGGGTTCAAAACTCAATTACCAGTTGCTTATTCCTAGCTCAATTACCAGTTCCTCGCTCAATTACCAGTTTCCAGGGGAAAGAATAAGCCCGCCATCAAGTGATCATCTCTCTTACCATTCATATTCTTTCGTATTCTTCAGTGGGGATAATGAGAGTAACCTAGACAACACATACCACACATCATAATCCAATAGCTAAACCAGCCCATGACACATAGTTCACTGAAAATTGCATGATTATATAGGTGGCAGTTACATATTCATTCACCCGGTAGAGCAATAGAGCCAATTTTTGGTGTATTTCCTTAATCGTTAAATATAACAAGATAACATAAAATGTCAAGAACTAATGTTAGCATTAGTTAATTGATACTTAATTGATACTGAAAGTCTTTATATGAATGCACATTTATCCTAAGTATAAGGACATCTTGCCTCGATATGAGGGCAAATAAGATCTGAAAACTGCTGAGTGGTTGAGACCACGCTTGAATTAAGCTTATTGGTTGACCAAAAAAATATATATTGCAAACATGGTGTTAAATTTATTTTTTCACATTTGAGTTCTATGCAGTACTAATGAAAAATTCAGAAACGATTACAATAGTCCCTGCCTACCCCGAAGGGGCAGGGATTTCTATTTCAGTAGTTTTAGTTGTTAAGTGCATGTCTATTTCTGTAGTAAAAAAAATTCCAATCCTCCAGTAAATTAAGGTTTTATCTGTCACATGGTGATTGATTGTGCCAACCAAGAAAACTGTATAGAACATCAACCAAAAAAATAAAATTTAAAATACACTTATTTTCATTATAGCACAATACAGCGCAAAAATTCACAACCACAAGAAAGAATTTGGAAAAAAAAAAAAAAATTCCTTCGTTTAACATGAGTTGGAACATGGATTTCATTTGAGAGTTCTTTGTAGAGTGGCTTCTTCATCATCGTTCACTGGAACTTTCAATTTTGCTTCATTTCAGAGAAATAAGTATGGGATTCAGATTGAGATTTGTAACGAGGTAGTGACCCTAACAAAATTGCTCTGACCATTACAAAACCAAAGGACAAGATGCAAGATCACTTTCCAGGTCTAATTTTTGTCAAAATGTAAGAATTGTTTACCATATTTACACAGAATATAAAGATTTTTACTGATATTCACCTGTGATATTTACATGTGATGTAGAAGAAGTATTTACATAAAATATAAGGATTTTTACTGATATATACTTGTGATATTTACATGTTTACATAAAATATAAGGATTTTTACTGATATTTACTTGTGATATTTACATGTGATGAAAAAAAAAGTATTTACATAAAATATAAGGATTTTTACTGATATATACCTGTAATATTTCTATAAGGATTTTTACTCATATTTACCTGTGATATTTACACGTGATGCAGAAAAAGTATTTACATAAAATATAAAGATTTTTACTGATATATACCTGTGATATTTGCACGTAATGTAGATTAAGAGTCACTTCTTCTGGTCATTAGTCGAGAAGCTAGGTTGGCTTTACCTTACCACCAATAAAAGCACACATTCAAGAGAACCGCAGAGGAGCGAGGAGTTAGAGCAAAAATTTATTTAGAGCATGAAGAAGAAGTATATATCTAAAAAAATTCAAAAGGGTTAAAAACTCAATTACTAGTTGCTTATTCCTAGCTCAATTACCAGGGGAAAGAATAAGCCCACCATCCAGTGATCTGCCCTCTTACCATTCATATTCTTTCGTATTCTTCAGCGGGGATAATGAGAGTAACCTAGACAACACATACCACACATCATAATCTAGTAGCTAAACCAGCCCATGACACATAGTTCACTGAAAATTGCATGATTATATAGGTGGCAGTGACATATTCATTCACCTGGCAAAGAAATAGAGCCAATGTTTGGTGTATGTCCTTAATTGTTAAATATAACAACATAACATAAAATGTCAAGAACTAATGTTAGCATTAGTTAATTGATACTTAATTGATAGTGAAAGTCTTTGTATCAATGCACATTTATCCTAAGTATAAGGACATCTTGCCTCGATATGAGGCCAAATAAGATCTCAAAATTGCTGAGTGGTTGAGACCACGGTTGAATTAAGCTTATTTGTTGACCAAAAAAATATAGATTGCAAACATAGCATTAAATTTATTTTTCCACCTTTGAGTTCTGTGCAGTACTAATGAAAAATTCAGAAACGATTACAACAGTCCCTCCCTACCCGAAGGGGCAGGGACTAATAAAGGGAAGAAAATTTTAAAAGAGCATGCACATTTGGTTTATAAACTTTCTATATAACATAATCCACGTCAGATATGTTAGCACAGGATTGTATTTTAAAATAAAATACCAGTTGCAAATCTATTGATTTTTCTGGCGAAACATTTTATTGCACTGAAGTTTACATAAAAGTCAATACCTTAGAGATACTTGATAATACCAAGTAAATATTATTTTTGCACCACGATAATCTATATACCTATGTAAATCCAAATAATAGACAATGAAATGTGGGTTGGGCCTGGGATCAACCACTTAACCATCGAGAAAATACACAGAATTGGTGTAATACAATTATGCCATTTATTAATAACAAACTACATTAAACTATTTAGGGGAACTTTCATCTACACCCTTCAAAAAACAACAAACCCAGAATACTAGAATCAGGCTCGATAAAACTCTGGAAATCTCAGCGGTGAAACAAGGGATTTTTCTTTCTTCAACATGTTGAAAGAATCCCTTACAACTAGAGGAGCATGGAGATGCATGAGACACCGACCTGAAATCTCTATGTAGAAAAATAGAGCGCGCAATGGGTAAGAACTAAGTGCAAAAGGTACAAACATAAACCTAGATAATAAAATTTGGCTAGTTACCTGGGTATGAAGAGGTAAATTCAAAGCTGTCGTACTAGAGGGAAACAACACGACATCAAAGATGGTGATTTATAAGTATGCACCAATATGAACAATTCTTACCTAAATTAAAACAAAGAGAGGAAACACCCGAACTTTCTAAATAAAAAATATTGCTAGCGAGTACTTGGTGAGGCTACGTATAGTTCTGAATTTAATACGCGTTTGGTCATCTAGAAACTGGACCGATAAATTTCTTCCACTTATGATAGGTTACCTGCACCCAGATTTCAAAGAATCAAAATATTAAAATTAGAGAGAAGCCATTGCACAATATTAACACACAAAATAAAATATTGTATTACTATATATCTCCATCACACGAATACATCACAATATTTATAGTGTTGCTGAGATCCAACCACTTCTAAATATGAATAGGGAGGTTGAGATATTCTCTCAACATCCACCTAAAGATCTGCAACTAATTCTAATATGAGTATGGAAGAATTATCTTCCAATACTCCCCCTTAATTCTTACATACATATCATAACAATAAAAAATTATTTTCGTCTCACTGGTCTTCATCAGCAACTCTACCCACTCTGTAGTCTTATGGACTCCGCTCTTTCTTTCTCCACATCTTCGAGCTTACCTTCCAACTCATTTAAAGTACACCCACTTCTGACCAGCAATGCTAAATTTGTAAGATTAAAAAATCTTGACACCTCCGAAGAAGAGTCTCGACACTGAACTACCCTATTGAAATATTTTCATCTGTGAATAACCCCGAAGAATAAATTTCAACAGTTGTATAGGAAAATATTCTAGGTACAGAATATGATCAACGATCAATCCTACAAAGTGACCTTTTCACAGAAGGATCTCATTGTATAACTTGTAACCGATGCTCTTGAAGCCCAAAGCACAACAAGACTCATCAGCATATAACAAATTCACATAATCAAATTATCCAATTGTTCTTTCGGCACCGAAGAACGTCGAGAACGACTAATTTAAATAATACTAAATTGTTCAATAATTGGTTCTGCACTACACAAATCTCACAACAAATTTCACATAATATATATATAACCAATGCACAAGCAACTTCAATTTCTCCATCAGTATAGCACCTTGGTCCCGACGATTTGATTCTCTAGCGATCGCAGCCTCCGTCTTTTGCAAATGAATTTGCAGCTTCCATCGAACGCAAGTAAGGAAATATCCATATATCTACTCTCTTATTACAGATAGTTGACCAACAATTCAGTTGGGTCAACTCATATGGTGAAGAAACTTTGGACATTTCATGTGGCAAAAATGAATTGTCCTCGGCCTTGAATGCTGTCAATGGTGGCAGTGACAGTGATGAACAAGAAGCACGTCCCAACAATAATAACAAAAATGAATTGTCCTTGGCCTCGAATGCTATCAACATAAATACCATTCAACAAACCTCTGGTTCTTGCTGAACGAAAACCTGGTTGAACTGCCTACATGCTTCTCTCGGCCATGTTCAGTAGGGTTCACGTATTATTTCTTCCCAAGGTTTGTGAAAATGCATGTGGGATCTCATCCAGACCTCTTGAAAACACATATGTAAAATCTCGGGCCCGATCTGCAGTTGAGAACTCTACTAATCGTATAACAGGCGGTTTCCTTGAACAACGATGAAAAAGGACTGAAAATAAAAGGGAATCATCCCGACATAACATGAATACTACTCGTCTGGATACAAAACTGCGTCATCGGACGAATTACAAAGATCTTGACGAATAATCTCTGACTGTGCGGGCTCTGTCAAACGCCATGGTAAATAAGGTTATCTGTGTTAGAAGCGAGCAGAAGTCGAGTTCTGCATTCCCGTCCTCGTTTTCGTTATGGTTCAAGCGAAATGAGTTTAGCTCTTCAAAAAAGCAGCGCTTGAGAGCGGGATCTGCACTGGAAATGTGATCCACATAATAATTCTTTGCCTTCTTCCTTCAACAGTAGCAAATCAACTTGCACAGAAACTTACAACAATCTCTAACAAAAAATAATCTTCAACATTCATACGCACTATCCTATCTATTTACATAGGATTATGATTTATGGCTCTCACATCTTCCTGACCTTCCAGTGAGGGAATCAAGCCAGAACTGGCTTTGATACCATATTAAAATTAAAGAGAGCAGCCATTGCACAATATTAACACACAAAACAAAATATTGTATTACTCTATATCTCCATCACACGAATACATCACAATATTTATAGTGCTGCTGAGATCCAACCACTTCTAAATATGAATAAGGAGGTTGAGATATTCTCTCAACATCCACCTAAAGATCTGCAACTAATTCTAATATGAGTATGGAAGAATTATCTTCCAATACAAAAGAGAAGAAGATGTAAAATACACTACAAAGTCTGAAAGCTAATCTCCATTTACTTAGATAAGAGATACATAAATGACAACAAATACAGTACTGCTATAAAATGGGAATTTGGAGGAAAAAAATATTGTGCGTAATGAAATGCAAAATAGGGAAAAATAAACTGAGTCAAATATTTTGAATTAGTAAGCAAGGGAATATTACCTGGCACGACGAATCGACGGAGTGAGCGGTGTAGTAGATTCCAAATGAGGGATTCTGGAGGGGTATCAGTGCCAAGAAGCGAGGTAATTTTTTTTTACCTCGGCCATAACTCGGAACCCCAGTAGTGTTAGTACAACAATAATAAGGGAAACAATGAATTGTGAATAGAACGAACAAGACCAAAAATGTGGTAGGAAAGTGTACTACCTTCGGTGCGAGACTGGTTATTCACTGGAAAAACCAAAACTAGAAGTGCGACACGAGCAGTAGCCAGGTATGAGCACAAACTTAAGTAACACAAGCAAGTCACCCATAGAACAGTTTTCGAGCCAGAAAAGAGCAATTGGAAACTGATACATGAGCGCCAAGGAAAGCCTTCGTGTTAGTTGGAATTGTGGAACCAGACAGTCGTGTGATGACGAAACCAATAACTTGACATAGCTAATAGGAATTAAGTAGAAAAGTGATAGACAGGAATGGGTTGAAAGGTTTAGAGTTCGGGAAATCGACACCGTTATATTTCGTCATTGAATCCCAACCCTACACAAAACCCCCCAAATCCCACCCATGTGATATGCATGTGACCACTTATCAGATAGGCATTAGGGATTAGGGGATACAATTTCCAAGCGCTTCGTAGCTCACACCAAGTTGGACTTCATTAAGAGGCTATAAGTGGTATACGGAGGAACCAATATGGTTTTACAAGCCTTCCATTGCAAGTGGGGCGCAACAATCACTGAGTGGACATAAATACAGTTCTAAGGCACCAGTTATAACATGTAAGTTATTAAGCACTTCACCATAGGATAAAAGATATTTCCAACGAAATGGGTTAGGAAATAACACCCCAAAGTCATTCGCGTAAAACATTAGTGCAATGCCTATCGCAGCAAATTTGAAATATGCCTTAAAAAAAATATTTATTTACCATGATATTGCCAAATGTTTCTATAGTTAAACTCGAAGAGAAACAAAATAGCACTTGAGATGGTAACCAAATGATCTAACTCGTATAAATGCTAGAGAATAAAAAAAAATACTTTATCTATTTTTGAGGTGAGGTATATGACAAGTGGTATCAAAGTCCTAGATTCAAATCTCAAACCTAATGTGATTCATTTAACAACAACATTGATGGATTTATTAAAATAAAAGAATTGCTTTCACAAATTAAAAATGCTATTTATAAACTTATTTAAATTAAAATTAAGCTATAAAAAATAATATTTAAAACACAAGATTTATGAGTCTATAGTTATCATTTTTTATTAGTATAATTGTGCTCATAACTATTTAATTTAGATATCTAATGGCGAGGCATATTTCGCTCTATTCATTGGATTCGACTTCTTCTTCTTTTCTTTTCTTTCTTTCTTTCTTTTTTTTTTCTTTTTCTCCTCTTTTTTTTTTTTTTTTTTTTTTTCTTTCAGCATGAAAAATACAACTGGTTTATATTATGTACCAATATATAGACTATAATCATCCGCAAGAAGCTATTACATTCATCTCTTACAATTTAAGAGATCAAATCTCCATCTTTTCTACATAAACTGTAAAACAATAGGCCCATATCAAAAACTGTGCATACATATGAAATCAAGTTTTTGTCCCCGTCGAAATAATAAAATAGAGATACAAACATTTGGCCCTCCCTTTTACATAGTTCAATCCCTCTCATAATCGTAATATCAAAACAGAACAAGTGTTTGAAAAGCACTCCTAAAAATTGTGCCAAATTAGTATAGTCTCTTCAACCTCACAAAATTTAAAAGAAATTAACCTTTCCCACGGCTTCCACACTATTTTTGTTTATTAATTCATAGTGCACTACTCCAAATGTGCCCTCCAAGCCTCTTTTTGATAATCTGCTTCTGTATTTTTCTCCCTGTAAACATGACAAAAGAAGTAAAAGTGAAAGTTCTTTTAAGAGCAAAAATCCTCTGCAGCCAATGTGATAACATACCAGGATTTAAGGAGGACTTTGAATTCATATGATCGACTAGATTTTTGGAGTCCCCGAAGATCCATAACTGTTCCACATATAAATGATGTGCAAACCATAAAAGTCCCCACAAAGCAATGACTTTTGCCCTTATGTTCGTACCTAATCCACCATTCCAGTATACTTTGTAATCGCATGAGGGCGAGAGCATAAGCCAGGCTGGGCAACCACAAGATGAATTTTGTGCTGCCCCATCAAAATATCAAGCAGGGTAATAAAATTCAAAACTTCTATGGTCTTAATCTTTTAAATAAATCAATAGGTGGCTTTCTAGATAATTTAACCCTTTCCCAATAGCTTAAAATCTGGATAACTGTCTTATCAAGAGAACAATGTATTTAAAATATACCAATGAAATAAAATAGGAATGATCCGGTAGTTCCTTCTTCTTTGAAACCACCATCTATGAGTTCGACTTACTTTGAAAAAAATTGCTAACTAAATATTGATACCAGCAAATACCACATCACCTACTATCAATTGATTAAATCAATTAATTCTTACCTTCAGATTCGAGACCAGAATATTCGAACAAGCACTGCTGTCTGCTGGACTATATAATTCGTATTTAGAAGATAAAAACATGAACTGGATATTTGAATTAACATTAATTGAAAGTTGCTACATTACATGTTGATTTTGAGTGCGGGGATGGTTGGTAATCCCTTTGGTTTATTTTCATATTTATTAAATTTTCTGAATATTTCAAATTTGCAATTTACTAATATTTTCTATATATATATATAGATATGATACTATAGCGTTATTTTTATATTCATTATTTTTATATATATCTTTCAAAATTTGAAATTTAATAACATTCCCATATATATCACAGCCTATAAATAACTATTTAACCTTCAAAATGATATATAAAAATAGAAAAGAGAACGGCTTCTAAATAACTATTTTCTATTGTGCCAAAAAAGCAATGAACAGTAACAAGATAAATGGGCATCGCAATAATAACAAATGGTCATCGTAATACATGCGACATGAATCGAATACACCGAATGATAAATGGTCATCGTAATAATAACAAATGATTGAGAAGCAATTAATCAGACAGCAATGACGAAGCATGAGGAACGCGTTGACTCAGTGAAGTAAGTACCTCTCCATTTATGCCTATATCGTGGCCATGGCGAGCAAAAGAGATCCGCCAAGCAGGAGGACACCAGCCATGCGGTATGAAGGGAGGCTGTGCTCACCCCGTTTGTGGACGACGATGGTGTTTGCACGGCGAGCCTTATTTCCACTGCCATAGGCCCATAAATGCGCCCAGGCAGGGAATGCTCACCGCACGATGATATACAGTTTTGATCTGATGGCCAGCATTCCTTGCTTGGGCGCATTTATGGGCCTATGGCTTGTGGGTCGGCGCTGGCGCTGATACGGGAGCGGGAGAAGCTGAGATCATCAATCCCCAGAAGAAAACGATGCAAAGAAGTGCATTGAATGGGGCCATCTTGTCGGAAAGTCGCTAGTCTAACAATTGTGAAAAGCTGTGTCAGTGATGGTGTATGGAGTCGATCTCTTCCTCAAAACGAAAACAAAAGGTATTCCAGAATGAGGAAGAAGATTTTCGGAAGAGCAGAGCTTGAAATACTTAACAAAGAGGGCAGGCGTGATAATATATAGGTCGCTCCAGAGCTGGAAGGTCCGCTGCCAGCAAAGAAATATTCGTTTTCTTTACACTGGCAGGAAACGTTAGGTTATGTGGGCCACCTCTAACGGATACCAACATGTTCGCGTATCTACTCAACAGCATGCGGTCGAGCAGCGGGAATAGACTCTTTCAAATTACGAGGTAATATCCGTTGAAAGTGTTGGCCAAGAACCAAAGGTAGGTCGTTATATCACATTAAACCTGCGATAATAGACTCTTTCAAATTACGAGGTAATAGTTGTTAAAAGTGGCCAAAAGACAAAAGTAGGTGGTTATATCACATTAGCCATCCAACGGTCAAAATAGCTGGGCTGTAAACGGCTATGTCGAGACTAATTACCGAGAAAATAAGGGTCATGAGAGGAGATTGGGTTTCATAAACTACAAGTCTTGTTTTTTATTATTATTATTATTATTATTATTATTATTATTATTATTAGTAGGTTTATTATAATATTCTAATACAAATTAGGTTCACAAATATCATCTACCTACTATTCAAACCATGAAATTCGAAGGAGTAAAACAACAAACCATTACATTCAACTTAACAAAATTGCGGAAATATCGAAGTATGGGTAAAATTGCATATTTAAATTTGGATTTGTTTTTACGAAGTTTAAATTCAGTAAATTTATTTATTTAAAAAAAATCAATGAAAATTTTAATAAAAATAATTTTTTTATATTTTATATTTTAATTTATTTAAAAAATAAATCGTAAAATATTTTATTTATTTATTTATATAAATATAGAAAAAAAGATTTTTTATATGAACATTTTTTTTTGCTAATTATGTTATACAATTTTATATGGGGTACTACATTGTAAATGATTATTTGTAAAGATTTATAGAGATTTCATTAAAAAAATAACTAGTCTAGATCTATCTTAACTCTATATTTACCAAGCTCTGAATATTATTAAATTTCTTTTCACTCTAAAAGAAGTTTTCACCGCAATAAATTTGATCCCTCTTCACCCTTGGTAGATACAGAATTAAGATAGATCTTGGTAAGTAGAATAAGTAGATTATTCTACTTACCAAGATCTATCTTAATTCTGTATCTACCAAGGGTGAAGAGGGATCAAATTTATTGCGGTGAAAACTTCTTTTAGAGTGAAAAGAAATTTAATAATATTCAGAGCTTGGTAAATATAGAGTTAAGATATATATATATATATATATATATATATATATATATATATATATATATATATATATATATATATATATATATGGGGAAAATCATGGGTTGTCAAAACCTAGAGGTACGAAACCACCAAATATAAATTTACTTTTTACATCAATTTTATTCTAATTATTAGTTCTATTTTTATTTTACTTTATTTTATTAATTTTGTTTTATTTTTATTTTCATATTTTTTTACATGGAATTTAACTTACTCAAAAAATATGTTCAAATCTTGATTTCTGTTGTTAAGCATATATGTATTCAACACCCTGGAGGAGTTTCATTGTGAAGAGTTCACATGTCAAAATTGTGATTTCAATGAATCCTCGTGGGATTCTAGACAAATTAAATCAGAAAGTAAATCATAAAAAATTTCAAAAAATCACATTTAAAAGCTATTTATATTATAATATTATATTATATAAACATTTTGATTAGGTCAAATTACACACAAATAATAATAATAATATCTAATTGAAACTGGAGCAAGGGGATTTTTTACAATCATCTTCTCCAACCTAGAGGACAAGGAAAAAATCTTTGATGGATGCTCGTATTTCCTCAACAATGGAGACTTGTTTATGAGGCACTAGCAGGAATGCCATAACCCAAATCTGAAGAAATTTTTAGCAGCCCTAGTATGGGTGCATTTATTTGGGCTACCGGACGATTTTTAGGATCTGGAGATCTTGGAAGGAATTGGAAACTCAATAGAAAACTTCATAAAGGTTGCGGACTCCACGAGAAGGGGAAGATATACCTCGTATGCAAGGATCTGTGTGTATATGAATATCACAAAATCTCTGCCAGAATCCATCGAGTTGGAGTATTAAAACGAGGTATCGCAACAAGCTACTGATAATGAGCATATCCCCTTTAGATGTCGCAGATGCCATGAATATGGCCACCTATTCATGGAATGCCCATTGAATAAAATGGAGAGTCAAGAAGTGAATACAGTTGGGAATGCAGGGAAATCAAAAGACAAATAAGAGGGTTTTCAAGAAGTACAAAGGAAGAAGAGGACTCAAAAGCACCCTCCAAATCTGCCTCACCAAAAAATAAAAAAAGGACTGATCAATGACAATCAGTATGAAGTCTTTGAGGAAGAGGAGGAGAGTGGAAAAGGAAAGACGAGATGTCTAAGCCCAGAGAACCAAGCACGCTAGAAAGAAGGAAATACTGCAAAGAAGTGACAGAGCAGATAGATGAACAAAAAAACATGGAGATTGATAGTCAAAGGGAATATATAAGCAATGAGGAACACGTTATACGATGACTAAAGCATGAATGTAGATACCTGGATGAAACATTCATATCACAGGATAAAAAAAAACTCTATAAGGAAACTTTCCAGCAATATAAGTAAAACAGGGGACAATGGGAGTAGGGAAACCAGAGCGATTAGGATAAAAAAACAATCAAGGAGGAGATCCAAGGATCCTAAGGAAAGGAGGAAATACATGAGGATGAAAAAACATGAATGAGGCAATTCAATTTATAGGTGAAGCTCTGGTGAACTCCAGAAGGGTAGTGCTACTATCAGCAGTCTTCCACCAACTCACCAAATTTTCAAAATGATAATCACATCCTATAAAATAAGAGGCCTTAGTAGCAAATGAAAGAAACGGTGTTTGAAAGATCGACTCAAGAAATATAAGCCTATTATAATGATATTACATGAAACTAAGATTTCAAAATCGAAATTAAAAGAGATCATGCCAACCTTCAACCCAAAGAACGAGATTATAGCACAAGACGCCAGGGGTAGTTTGAGGGCTAGTGATTCTATAGAATCTAGCGGACATAATGTTTGAATATTGAACGAGATGACCTAGAATACTTTCAAAGAGATTCTGAAATCTAGGATCGACAGATTGGGCCCTGCTGACAGGGGTATATGGGCCTCATATCCCAGGAGAAAAATGAGCCTTTCTTCTTAATTTAGAAAACTTGAGAAAAGAATACCCGGATTATCTTTGGATTATGGGAGGGGATTTCAATATGATCACATCCATAGAGGAAAAAAAGACAGGGCTTCGATGCCAGGAGACAGACATGGAGATGTTCAGGACACAATCACCAATTTTCACCTGGTTGATCTCCAATAAACAATGGCATCCACACCTAGAATAATAGAAGAGGGGGTCCTCACTAAATTTCTTCCCATCTAGACAGGTATCTAGTCTCAGAATTGGTGGTCAGCACGGAAATTTGTCTGGAATATTCCATTCTTACATGCATGCGATCTGATCACTGGCTTATCCGGTTGGAGATCAATCTCAAAATGAGATAAAAAATCCACCCATTCAGATTTTAATCCTTTTGGCTCCAATACCCCAAGCTAATGCAAAAGGTTGAAGGATGGTGGAAACATAGTTAGGAAGCTAGAAGGAATCGCATGAACACATTTCAATTGAAGCTCAAAGAGATTAAACATAAGATCAAGAAATGGAATTAAGAAGAATTTGGAAATATTAAGAAGGATGAAAACCACCTGATCCAAAATATGGAATGGATCCAACAACAAACCATCAGACAAGAGAGGGAGGATATTTTAATAGAAGAGGAAGGGATGATCCTCAACTAGCCAAAGTAAAGGAGAAAACAGGAAGAAATATTATGGAAACAAAAGTCTAGAGTTAAATGTCTCGACAAGTAGAAACAAAACACCATTTTCTTTCACAAGGATATGATTCGACATCGACAACATAAAATGATATTCTCTCTAGAAGATGCAAATGGGAACATAATAGTTCAGCATGAGGAGATGGAGGAGTTGGTAGTCGACCATTTTAAAAACCTTCTCAACGAGACAAAGCAAGACAGGTCTTAGGTCACCCAAGAATCACGCAAAATATTCCCTAGTTGGTTTCCAAAGAGAAGAACCTCGTACTGATGAGGACGGTGAATGTGGAGGAAGTGGAGGAGGTAGTAAAAGGAATGGTGAAAAATAAAGCCCTAGGAATAGATGGATTCATGGTTGAGTTTTTATAAGCAGCCTGGAGATTCATAGGTGAAGAGGTTCTCGAGGTGGTGGAGGAATCAAGATGAAATCAAAAGATATGTCCAATCCTAAATCCAACATTTTTAGATTTAATCCATAAAACAACTAAATCGGAGGATCCCCAAGGGTTCAAACTTATAGTTCTATGTAATTTTATACACAAGATTATTGCTACGACCATTTCCAAATGCCTCAAACCATTGCTCTCCAGCCTCATCTCCCCTGAACAAATTGGTTTTGTGGAAGGTCGAAAAATCCTTGATGGCATAGTCACCTCTCAGGAGGTTATTCACTCCCTAAAACAATTAAAAACACTAGGCATGTTAATCAAGCTCAATCTTTCCAAAGCCTATGACAGATTCAATTGGACCTTCCTAACCAAAATCCTCATGGCCTATGGCTTTGACTAGAGATGGGTCAACTGGATCATCACCTTGATGTCTTCCTAGGTGTACTCTATATTCTTGAATGGCTCCCCGATAAGGAATTTTAACCCATCTAGGGGGCTAAGACAAGGAGAAACTCTCTCTCCCTTCTTGTTCATTCTCACCGTTGAGAGCCTTAGGAGGTATTTGAAACATGAAGCATGTTCTAAGAGAATTCATGGCTTACGATTATGGATAAATGACCTAAAAATTACCTGACAACAATTTTTTGATGATATTATGCACTTCTGTGATGTCTCCCTGTCAGAAGCTCGCCATATAAAATAGATTCTTCATGACTTTATGGAAGCCTCAAGGACGGTGATCAACAATGATAAGTCAAGTAAATTTTTTTTCAACACTGCCAATAATATTCAAACCTTACTAGCTCGTACCTTGGGATATTGTATCATCTCTCTTCATACTAAGTATCTGGGAATGCCGATATCCCTTAATTCGTTAAAGACTAATTGCTGGAAAAATAACCTGGACAATACCCAAATAAAAATGAGTAAGTGGACTTCCAAGTCCCTCAATATTGCGAGCCACACGATCCTTCTTAAAGCGGTCCTTTAGTGTATCCCTATATACCAGCTCTTTGGACGAGCAGCCCCCAAAAATTCCTGTGTCAAAATGACATACATCTTGAAGAAATTCCCATGGGGAGGAGCTCAAAATATTAAGAAATGGGTGTTGGTATCTTGGCCCAAACTAAATAAACCAAATATGGAACGAGGATTAGGGCTTCAAGATCTTCTCATCCTAAGTCAATTCATTGGAGCTAAACTATGGTGGAGATGGATACGTGGAGGAACTAACCTATGGAAGCAGATTTGGAAAAGAAAATACAACATGCCTAGGAACACGAAGGATATTTTGAGATACCATGACCCTCCCAGTGGATCGACAATATGGAACTTAGGAACTTAGAATAGGGACCTCATTCAATAACATTTCTTCTGGGAGATAAGAGATGGGAAAACAACTTGGTTTTAGTAGGACTCCTCGCAGGAAAGAGACAAGATTATAGGAACACAGGATCATCGAGACATATTCCTTCACACCCTAGACAAAAAGTACATAACAATACATCACTACTCGCAAGAGGATACCATAATGGAAGGTGGGAAGAAATGGAAAGGAAGGGAGGAATGGCCAGATCCACCAAATACAGAACAATGGTAGCAGCTGGGTAAGGAAGTGGCCTTAAGGATAATAACACAACAAGAAGGATCAGATATCTTGAGGTGGGGTTATACCACAATAGGCACGTTCAACATCCAAGAATCCTACAAGATTAAGGCTAGACGGGGACAAGAAAATCAGAAAAACATATGGAAGAAAATTTGGGCAGGAAGACTATTGTCAAAAGTGGCATTCTTCCTCTGGCTGGTATGTAGAGGAAGTATCCTAACTTGGGATCAATTACAGAAATGAGGCATGATGGGACCTTCGTATTTCATCCTTTGTGGTATTCAGGAAGAAGACATCGAACACCTTCTGAATTCATGCTAGTATGCAAGGAGAAGATGTCATCAAGTGGAAACCCTCTTTTGGAGAGTGGATAGAGACCCCAATAGTACGCGAGAAACCATTCTTCTTTGGCACCAAAATCTATATTCTAGCCTAGTCATTAATTCTAGAGTAAATGATTATCTGTAAATATTTATATGGATTCCATTAAAACATAGCCAGCCTAGATCCATCTTAACTCTAGATCTACCAAGCTCTGAATACGATCAAATTTCTTTTCACTCTAAAAGAAGTTTGCACCTCAATAAATTTGGTCGCTCTTCACCCTTGGTAGATCCATAATTAAGATAGATCTTGGCTAGTATCATATCTATATACACACACACACACACACACACACACACACACACACACACACACACACACACACACACACACACACACACACACACACACACACACACACACACACACACAGATATAGATATAATACCATGGGGAAAATCATACCAAATATAAATTAGATAATTTACATCAATTTTATTCTAATCATTAGTTCTATTTTTATTTTACTTTATTTTATTAATTTTGTTTTATCTTTATTTTCAATATTTTTTAAATGGAATTTAACCTTGTAAAAAATGAAAGGTTAAAAGAGAGGCTCTCTTTAGCTTTGTATGGAAGAGATATTGTAATAGAGTAGTTCTTGGAGTTTCTCTTGGAGAAAAAAATTGTGTTCGAATATTGATTTTTGTTGTTAAGAATATATGTATTCAACACCATCCAAATCCCTTGGGGCACTTCTATTGTGAACAGTTCAAATGTCAAACTTGCGATTTATGTCAAACTTGTGATTTCAATGAATCCCTGTGGGATTCTAGACAAATTAAATCAGAAAGTAAATCATAAAAATTTTCAAAAAATCAAATTTAAAAACTATTTATATTATAATATTCTATTATATAAACATTTTTATTAGGTCCAATTACATAATAATAATAATAATAATAATAATAATAATTAATATTAAGATCGAATTGAAATTGGGAGCAAGGGAATTTTTCTACAGTCATCTTCTCCAACTTGGAGGACAAGGAAATAATCTTTGATGGAGGCCCATATTTCTTCCACAATGGAGGCTTGTTTATGAGGCACTTAGAGGAATGTTATAACCCAGATCTGGAGAAATTTTTAGCGGGTGCGTTTATTCGGGTACCAGACGATTTTTGGGATCCAAATATCTTGGAAGGAATTGGAAACTCAATAGAATACTTCATAAAGGTTTGAGATTCCACGAGAAGGGGAACATATACCTTGTATGCAAGGATATGTGTGGATATGAATATTACAAAACTTTTATCGGAATCCATCAAGCTAGAGTATCAAAACGAGGTATTGCAAAAGGTTATTGATTATGAGAATATCCCCTTTATATTCAGCAAATACCATTAATATGGCCACCTACTCAAGGAATTCCCATTAAATAAAATGGAGACTCAAGAAGTGAATACGGTTGGAAATGAAAGGAAATAAAAAGACGAAGAAGAAGGTTTTCAAGAAGTGCAAAGGAAGAAAATGACTTATAAGAACCCTCCAAATCCGCCTCACCAAAAAATAAATAAAGGGCTGAGCAATAACAATCGGTATGAAGGCTTGAAGGAAGAGGAGGAGAGTGGAAAAGGAAAGATAATATATCTAAGCCCAAAGACCCAACCACCCCATAAATAAGGAAATACTTCAAAACAAAAAGTCGAGGAGGATATACCAGATAAAGAAGTGACACAACAGATAGATGAACATACAAACGTGGAGATTGATATTCAGAGGGAAGACATAAGCAATTAGGAACAAGTTCTATGATGACTACTATATGAATGGATATTCCTCGATGAAAGATTCATACCAGAGGATAAAAAAACCTCTATAAGGAAACTTTCCAACAATATAAAGAAAAATAGGGGACAGTGGGAATAGGGCAACCATAGTAATTATGATCACAAAAAAATTAAGGAGGAGATCCAAGGATCCCAAGAAAAGGGGGAAAGAAACGAGGATGAAAAAACATCAATGAGACAATTTAATTGATAGGCAAAGCTCTGGTGAACTCTGGAAGGGTAGTGCTAATATTAGCGGTCTTCCACCAACTCACCAAATTGTCCAAATGATAATCACATCTTGGAATATAAGAGGCCTTATTATCAAAGGAAAAAAATGATGTTTGAAAGATCGACTCAAGAAATATAATCTTAGTATAATGATATTACAGGAAAATACGATTTCAGAAGTGAAGTTAAAAGAGATCATGCAAACCTTTAAGCCAAAGTATGAAATAATAATACAGGACGCCAGGGGTAGTGCTGGAGAGCTAGAAATTATGTGGAATCTAGTGGAAATAATGTTCGAAGATTGGATGAGTTGACCTAGAATAATTTTGGGGAGATTTAGATATCTAGGATCAATATATTAGGCCCTACTAATAGGGGTATATGGGCCTCATATCCCAAGAGAAAAATTAGCCTTTCTTCATAATTTATAAAACTTGAGACGAGAATACCCAGATGATATTTGGATTATCAGAGGGAATTTAAATATGATCACATCGATAGAGAAGAAAAAGGGAGGGATTCAACGCCATGAGACAGACATGGAGATGTCCAGAGACACAATCACCAATTTTCACCTGCTTTATCTCTAGAAAAATAATGAAATCCACACTTGGAATAATAGAAGAGGGGTTCCTCACCAAATTTCTTCTCATCTAGGCAGGTATCTAGTCTCAGAATCGGTATTCAACAGGGACATTTTTTTGGAAGTTTCCATTATTCCATGCATGGGAGTCGATCACTAGCCCATTTGGTTGGAGATCAATCTCAAAATGGGATAGAAAAACTGCCCATTCAGATTTGAATCCTTTTGACTCTGAGACCCCAAGCTAATGAAAAATATTGAAGGATGGTGGAAATATATTTAGGAAGCTATATTTCCAAAGAGATAAAACAAAAGATCAAGAAATGGAATCAAGAAGAATTTAGAAATATTATGAAGGATAAAAACCACCTGATCCAAAATATGGAAGGGATCCAACAACAAATCATCAAGGGTGGGAGGATCAGTTAATAAAAGAGGAAGGGAGGATCCTCAACAAGCCGAAGGAAAGGAGAAAATGGGAAGAAATCCTATGGAAACAAAATTCTAGAGTCAAATGACTCTCGGAGTGGGAACAAAACACCAATTTGTTTCAAAAGGCTATGGTTCAACATCGACAACATAACATGATATTCTCCCTAAAATATGAAAATTGGAACATAGTAGTTCAACATGAGGAGATGGAGGATTTGGTAGTCGAAAATTTTCAAAACCTTCTCAATGAGACAGAGCAAGATAGGTTTGAGGTCACCCAAAGAATCATGCAAAATATTCTCCAGCTGGTTTCCAGAGAGTAGAACCCTAGAGAAATTGGAGTAGGTAGTAAAAGGAATGGCAAAAAATAAATCCCCAAGACCGGATGGATTCATGGCTGAGTTTTTCTAAGTAGCATGCATAAGTGAAGATGTGCACAAGGTGGTGGAGAAATCATAATGAAATCAAAAGGTATGTCCAAGCCTAAATGCAACATTTTTAGCTTTAATCCCTAAAATAACTAAATAGGAGGATCCCCAAGGGTTCAGATCGATAGCGCTACATAATCTCATATACAAGATTATTGCAACTACCATTTCCAAACACCTCAAACCATTGCTCCCCAGCCTCATCTCCCTTGAACAAACTCTTTTGTGGAAGGCCATCAAATCCTTGATGGTGTAGTCACCCTTCAGGAGGCCATTCACTCCTTAAAACAATTAAAAATATTAGGCATCTTAATCAAGATCAATCTTTCTAAAGCCTATGATAGAGTCAATTGGTCCTCCCTAACCAAAATCCTCATGGCCTACGGCTTTGACCAGAGATTGATCAATTGGATCATCACCTTAGTGTCTTCCCCTGTGTACTCTATACTCCTGAATGGCTCATCAAAAAGGAATTTTAACCCATCCAGGGGGCTGAGACAAGGTAACCTTCTCTCACCCTTCATGTTCATTCTTGCCACTAAGAGCCTTGGGAGGTATTCAAAACATGAAGCCTATTCTTAGAGAATTTGTGGCTTACACTTATGGGGAAATGACCTTCCAATTACCCATCAACAATTTGTTGATGATATTATGCTCTTCTACCATGTCTCCCTACAAGAAGCTCATTGTATGAAAGAGATTCTTCATGACTTTATGGAAGCCTCAGGGGTGATGATCAACAATGATAAGTCAAGTATCTTATTTTTTAACACTGCCAAGAATATTGAAACCTTCCTGGCTCGTACCCTGGGATTCAATATCATCTCTCTTCCTACTAAGTATCTGGGAATGCCACCCATTAATTCATTCAAGACTAATTGCTGGAAAAATCTCCAAGAAAAATTGCAAATAAAACTTAGTAACTCGACTTCTAGGTCCCTCAATATTGTGGGCCGCACGGTCCTTCTTAAATTGGTACTTCAGTTTATCCCTATATGCCAGCTATGTAGACTGGTAACCCCAAAAACATCCTCTGTCAAAATGACGGACATCTTTAAGAAATTACTGTAGGGAGGAGCTCAATAGATTAATAAAGAATAGCTTTTGGTCTTGTAGACCCATTTTACTCCAATAAATTCTTTACCTTCTGGGAGATCAACCAACTCCCATGTTTTATTCTTCTCTATGGAATTAATTTCATCATCCATAGCTTCTATCCATTTTCTATCTTTTATGGCATCTTTAAAATGAATAGGATCATCAACATGACAATACAAAGAAAACAAAGAGTTCATACCTTCATTTGGTGTCTCTTGCTCATAAATTTCATTAATATTTCTGAATTTGGTTCCTCTTTCATTTGGTGTAGTTGTGCTTGAAGAAGCACTCAAATCTGATCCATGTGGTGTGCAAGGAGAAGCACTCTCATTTCTTCTCAAGGGTGTTCTTACTCCTGCTTGTGGTGTATCTTGTTGTCCTTGTGTTGGTGGAGGTAGTGCTACCAATGAGGTATTATTTTCAGCCACATCTTCCACACATTCATCATGAGATAAATTTTTTTTAACATTGACTATTTTCTCAATGCTTCCATCCCATGCTTCCTCTTCAATGAATTGCACATCTCTGCTTATAACAAATTTCTTTGCGGATGGGTTATACAATCTATATCCCTTGGAATCTTCACAATATCCAAGGAAGATGCAATTCTCCCCCTTACTATCCAACTTCTTCCTCAACTGATCTGGAATGTGTGCATATGCCACACATCCAAAAACTCTCATGTGAGTGACTCCTTGTTTTCTGCCACTCCACGCTTCTTCTGGAACTCTGTTCATTACAACTTTTGTTGGGCATCTATTTAAAATATACACAACAAAATTTGCAGCTTCTGCCCAATACTCATTTGGCAAGTGTTTTTTCTTCAGCATACTTCTCACCATTTCCATTATGGTTCGATTCTTCCTTTTAGCAACTCCATTTTGTTGTTGTGTGTACCTTGTACTAAATTGTTTGTGTATGCCATACTCTCTGAAAAAACGCATAAATTATTTTGAGATGTACTCACCTCATCTATCAGTTCTAAGAACTTTGATATGTTGTCCTCTCTTTCTTCACAAGAGCTTTAAAATAACAAAATTTTTTAAAGACTTCACTTTTATATTTCAGAAAATAAACCCACGTTTTTCTTGTGAAGTCATCAATGAAAGTCAGCATGTAATTGCTGCCTGAAACTGATGTTGTTTGCATCGGCCCACATAAATCTGAATGAATAATTTCTAAGGGTGCTTTTGCCCTTATGCTCTTTCCTGATGGAAAGTTTTCTCTGTGTTTTTTTCCCAAGATGCGGCCTTCACATAGGCTGTTCGATCTCTCAATCAATGGTAGACCTCTTACCATTTCTTTTCTGTGCAACAAATTCAGACCTCCAAAATTGAGATGTCCAAATCTCAAGTGCCATAACCAGTTCTCATCTTTCACTTCCTTCTGAAAGACCTCTTGAGTTACAACTGCCACATTCTTTCCTTTCCCCTTCAGGTCAGTGTTGAGCTTGAGTGGAAACATTCTATTGCTGGTCATTTGTATTTCAACAATAATATTCTTGCTTGGAGGTATATCCATTATTGTGCACACATCATTCTTAAAGAATACATTGTAACCTTTGTTTATGAGCTACCTAACGCTCAAAAGGTTACACTTCAAGCCAGGAACATAGTACACATCTAACACAAATTTATGCTCACCATTTCTTGCATGGATACTAACTTTTCCTTTTCCCTTGACATAAATCTTAGTATCAGTTCCTGTGGTTACTTCTGATTTGAGTTCTTCATCAAGATTGGAAAACATTGCTATGTTTCCACTCATGTGATTACTGCAGCCGGAATATAAGAACCACACATCATCATGTCTATCTTGTGCTACATTACATGTTAACAGCACATTCTTTGGGTTCTTTTCTTCTCTTGCTACATTAGCATTCTACCTATTATTCATGTCATTTTTATTTTTCCTACACTCATTGGCATAGTGCCCATACTTCTTGCAATAATGACATTGGACATTGGATTTGTCATACCTTTGTCTATGTGCATGTTGGTGTCCACCTTGTTGGATGTTGCTTTGGTCATGGCTTTGACTCTGATTGCTGCTTCTTCCATGAGTATGATAAGGGTTGTTCCTTCCTCCTCTGTTTTGGCTTCTACCTCTTCTTCTTCCTCTGCCTTGACCTCTTCCTCTTCCAAAAGGCATCTGGGTCTTGAAGGAATGCTCTAGAGATGGGTTTACTGATTTTTCCAATCTCTGTTCATGAGTCATCAGCGATGCATGAAGTTCATTTACTGTGAAATTTGAGAGATCCTTAGTCTCTTCTATGGTGGTAACAATAACATCAAACCTTGAGGGTATACTCCTCAGTAGTTTCTTCACAATCCTTCTTTCCTCAAGTGTTTCTCCATGGGACCTTATCTGTGTGACCATTCCAATCACATGTGTGAAGAATGAGTCTATGTTATCAAACTCTTTCATACAGAGAGTTTCAAAATCTCTCCTCAGCAATTGTAGTTTTGTTGTCTTCACTTTCTCCATACCTTGATAGGCTATATTAAGAGTATCTCATGCATCCTTGGATCTCTTAGCTGTTGCTATCCTTGGAAACACACTCTCATGTACTGTTTGATAGATATAGAAGAGGGCTTTAGAGTCCTTCTTCATATTGCTCTTCAATAAATCCTTCTCTGCCTGTGTTAAGGCATTAAAGGCCTGCTCATCAACTGGTTCATCAAAACCATCTTCTACAAATTCCCATAAGTCCTGGGAGGCAAAAAGGGCTCTCATGGTAATGGCCCAATAATAATAGTTATTCCCATTAAATTGGAGAAGCTGAGTATTTCCAATACTCATACTGGTGCTTGGTCCAACCATTGCTTATAAACTGAACTCTGGACTAAACTTGACTGTGTTTTTCAAGCAAACTATATTTCCTTCTTTAAAAGACAAACTCTGTCTCTAAGGACTGCTCTTTTAAAAAAAACAACTCTATTTTTTTTTGAGAAATACCTGGATTTAATCTTCTGCTGAGCCTTCACGCTGCTGGAGAACTGCTGCAACAAATATTCCTTCTTCCTTTAGCTTCTTTGAAACCTTCAAAGAGCTTGGATAAGCTCCGATACCATGTTGGAATTTCTAATAATTCTGGAACAATGAATAAGAGAATAATACTCTCCTTCTAACACAAAGAATAAAAATACATTTTCTTATTGCTGGACAGAGATGGCATAAAATAGCTTTCTATTTCATTAACATAACTAAAACTATTACAAAATGATAGATTTATTCCTCCTCTGAGGGATTTACAAAAAAAAACTACACTGACTGCTATAGACGCAGTGCTCACTAATCTTCTCTATCTCTCAAAACGCACAAAACAATGCTCTGTTATGCTTCACTATGTTTTCTCTGCCTGCGGGCTTATACAACAATACAACACAACTACCATATAATACAATGCAATAAGCCTACAGGCTTTTTCACTCTTTTTATATGGCGCAGCGGAATGAAAACATAAAACAAATAAATAAACAAAAAACTTTAATATAATGTCGGAACATAAAACTTTAAACTAAAATTTATTTTGCGCGATATGCGAGTGGAGCCCACATCGCAATCAGCGATCGGCAGATGAGCAGAATGGTTTGAACAAAAAATTTGCGATGTTGCGATTATTGTGGTGGGACCACATTGCATCGCAAGTATTACAATGAGCCTGCGGTCTGGGCGGTTGGCAATAAGAGATTTGCGATGTGTGATGTGTGACCGTGGTGGGACCACATTACATCGCACCATCGGCAGTTTAAAACTTTGGATGGGTGGAGAACTCTTTTGACGAGCGATTGCGATGAGCGATGGTGGTGGGACCACATCGCATCGCAAACATTCAATGGAACATAACATATGGCAGATGAACCTTGGGCGAATGCGATTGCGATATGCGATATTGCATTTCAATGTAATACATCGGCGGGTTAACATTGCAAAGGGGGCTTTAACATTGTTCCTTTGCAATGTGCGATGTGCAATGTTGCAAAATTGCATCACATCAGAACTCCTTCATATCAACAAGAAAATAACTCAAAAACTTTGCGATTGGTGATGAAGTGGTGGGGACCACTTTAACGTGGCCCAGTTAAAAACTTAAAAGGACTTGGCACGTTTAAACAAACTTCTTCCTGTTTGGTTGTTGAGGGATTAAAAGCCCGAAAATACTGTCTTTAATAAACTTTGTTCTTGCATGGTTGAACCATGATTTTCTTCAATTTCTCTGTAAATACGGCTACGCCCATAAAAAAATTAATTCATCTCTGCAATGGTGGCTGCGGCCCATCAACACTAAAAAATTCCTTACGGTTTTTCTCCATCTCTCTTAAATGCATAGAAGTGTACACTCAACCTTCTGCTATTGCCCCTGTTGTACTTTGTTTCTATCTGCACAGGGTATGCAGGTGACTTCAATATTTCAACAGGTTACACCACTGACCATTGCAACCAAAATCGTGGCAAAAGTAGTGAGAAAATGCACCCCTGCATTCTCACTACTGCTCCAACTCAAGCTTCGAAGCTAGAAAGCTAGCCTGAATACACATGTTGGCCACTTTTTTCTGGAAAATGGGTTATAGTCATGAAAATAATTACCACACCAGTCAGCTAAATAACGCTTACTAATCTCCTCTCACAAATCAACACTCAACAATCAAATTCAAAGAAATTGGTCCACAATAAACAACCTCTAGCTTTTCCAAATAACATAGCGGATCAGTCAGTTCACACTTGTGAATATCACAAAGCACAACAATGGATAATATCCTCAAATAACGCCTTGATTCATGATCTTCACGTTAGCTATCGAGTTTAGGCACGTTGTCTGCTTGTCTTTTTCTTGGTTCCGTCTGACTGATTTACTTCACTAGTCGGCCACCATAAATTGGGTGTGCATGCATTTATTCCATTATATCTCTAATATGCCTACTCATCTTCAGCTTGTAGACTTCATAAAGAAAGTGTAGGGTTAGTTCCCTGTGACCATAGGGGCTATATAGTTTCGTCCACAACACATCGATATATTCATCATTCGTGGCTAGAGGATTGCAAAAATGATGTCTATCATGATTTTGAATATGGCGGTTATATTTACATGAATTTTTTTCCTTGAAAAGGGTTCAATGCATCTAGTGTTGGTCATTCGTACACACTCCTTAACCATTCTACACACTCAATTCTAGAGCTCACAAAATCCCAATTACCCGAGACAATGCTTAGTGCATATGAAAATTTCACTCTCCTCTACAGGCAACAAGTTAAACAATGCTTCTACACAACGTTCAATGCACAACAACAAAGTTCTTGAATCGTTTTCAGAAATACACATCCTCAGAAAAAAAATACCACCAAAGCAAACCAAGTGTGCTCCAACGAAAGTGATTCCCTCTATGTTCACGGAGATGACATCAATGTTGTATATATTTCACTGCAACATGCCAAACCAGCTTAAACTCTATGCAACATTTGAGATGGCTGTAAGAATCTTGGTGAACATTCCATATAAAATGTAATAAAAGTTAAAAAATAATAATTATAGTTGATGGGACACTTATTCCAAGTTGAATGATGGGAAAAAACATTCTTGTGGTTGTTCATTTTAAGGAAATTGGCAAAGTCAAAGACTTTGGAAGAGGAAAAAATTATTTTTGAAACATTTATTTATGAAAATAATGGAGGTTAGGAGAAAATAGAGAATAAAGGTCACATGTTGCATGTGAGGAAAATGAAGGAAAATAATGGAAAATGAAAAAAATAGAGGCATCATCTATAAAAATAGGATAAGTGGATAGCCTTTGGCTACCTTTTGTCAGTTCAATTTTGGAGCTCTCTTATTATTATCTCTTTCTCTCTCTCTCTCTCTCTCACACACACACACACACACACTTGGACACTTAGAGTTTCTTGCAAAATTTTGGCACTGGGCCAACAAAGGCAAGAAAGTGGGAAGGAGGAAGCAAGCAAGGAGGAGAAGAAATCAAGCAGCTATAGCATGATTCTTTGCAGGTATTGATTTACATGTGTGATTTCTCTGCTATATCTAGACTGCATGGTATTGCATGTGGTTCTTTTCTATCATGGCATGGGTTTTTATAGGCGTGACAATATTTTTTAGCCTTTCCTTTCCATTTTCGTATAGCTTTGGTGAGATGGGTTTCTCATACTTTGGTTGAGCTAGATTGTCGGATGGATTCAAAGATGAGTGGGGTGGATCTCCGAAATGAAAAACACATAGCGTAGGGGTCCTTGAACCAAAATGTGGATCACAGTAAATCCATTGGCTTAGTAACCCCTGAATTGGACTATGGGTCATGGTAAAGTTAGATAGTGTGCCTCAGTGGGCATAGGAATGGAGGGATATATGGTAAATCCAAGAGGTAAGTTGCTCTCAGTTGGGCCTAGTAGTCCTAGGATGGGATGTATGGTAAAGCTTAGAGAGTGGGTCTCAGTGTAGGTCCTAGTGATCCATGGATCAGAATGTCGACTACGGTAAAGCCTGAGAGACTAGGAGGCAATCAAATTTCGCACGGTGTAGGCGGACATCTTAGGTAGCATTCATGCGTGTTTGGTTCTTTTGGTTTGCTATGAGTCCCACATTCATGCTTGGAATATGGCATGAGAATGATTTGATGAACATAGATTTGGCGCAACCAATATATGGTCAAGTGGAACGTAGAAGTCCCATCTCTGGTTCATTTCTACATTTAATAATGAAGAGCTCATTCCTTTGGTATTTGATGTATAAATGCCTTGGTTTATATGTGGATTCTATTGTTGTTGTATCCATAGTATTTATGTTGTTATTATGTTGATTATAAGCATGTACTTTATCAGTGATGATGTATGGCTCTCTCCATGTTTTTACTTGTAAATGAATGCACCATGTATCTATGGTCAAATAGATTATGTTGAAGCTAATGATGTAAGGGAGCAATGATTCTTAGTGATTCTCAGATAAGTATGAGACCCCTATCCTTTATTCTTTTTCTTACACCTGTAGCTTCAATGTTTATGACATGTTTGACAGAATTCCTGTCATGGCCAGGAGGGGTCTATATGAGTTCTTATTGATGTGATTTCTTTCATATCCTTACCTTCATATTATTTATCATCTTTGAACTTTTCATGAAGTTCTGGGCAGAGTATTGGGTTATGGGCCTAAAAAGGTGGCTCAAATCCAGGGGACACATGAACATAACTAAGGAATTGGGGCCCTCGATGCTAGCATGTTGTGTTATGCCTGCATCTATAGCCTAATGGACGCTGAATTGCAAGACTTTTCTTGCGTCTATTGCTCAAAGAGGTCAAAAGGTCAGTGTGACCCAAGTGTAAGAGGCCTGAATGGTTAGGCTACTTCCTAGGGGTGTTGTTGTTATTGTAAAAGGTTTATATGTTGTGTTTTCATCAGTTCCACTTCTTTAAGGTCTCATACGAGGTTGAATCTCATTATAGTAGCATCTCGTCACATGTTTAACCTAGTTTTGCGGTTACTTGGGTATATGTGAGAGGAGGGTGTTACACAGTGGTACCAGAGCATGGTTCAACCCTCGAAATGGATGGGAAGTGTGTTGGTCATGCATTTATGTTGGTTTCATATGCGTTTAGTATGCTTGTGATATATGCGTGTGTGTTTCATTTGCATGGTGTTGATCATGGTTGTAGTGATGTCGGCATGTGAAAGAGGATGTTGGTGTTGTAAAGTGTGTCATCATGACTATATGATTGGTTATTCATTGCTAGATGTTTGTCGTGCATTCATTTCGATTGCATATGTGTTCCTCGTGCTTATGTTCTATGTGCTTTTTTCATATGCTTGGCATTGGTCATAGTTGTAGTGGTTTCTCCACGTGAAATTTGATGCTGTTGTTGATTGAATGTGATCGTCATGAGTGCATGTTATTTATGCATTTTCTATGCATGTCAGTGTCTATAAGATGTTATGCATGCATTTCCAAGGTTATAGTTGTTGTCCATGAGGTCATTGTATGCATTTCAGGTCATCATCATGCTTTTGGTATATTATGATGCCGATGTGTTGGTTGAGATAGGGCAGGAGATGCAGACAATCAAGTGAAGTTGCAGCACTAGACCTTGGGTAAGAGCATGTCGTTATACATGTTTGGATGTTGGGAATTTAGGTATGTAGGTTAAGTATTGTTATATTAATTATGGTTATGAGTATTCATTTCATTTTTTTGATGTTATGGTTACATATGTTATAGATACTAGTTGATTAGTGTGGATATATGTACATGTGTCAGATAATCATGAATGATATCAACTTGTGGTGGTATATGTTAGTCATCAATAATTTTTTCCTTGATGATGACAAAATGACTATTCCCAGATTTCTAGAAACAAAATTTATAGAACATTGTGAGTTCTAGAAATCTCACTGCCTTCATTATCCTTAAGATACATTTTTTCCCTATTTTATCATCCTATCTAGGCATGACTGGCCCACCACTCCCGGAAGACCCATCATGAGCTCAAGCCATTCATTTTGACCCTAGCTTGTCACCTTGGCTCAAAACATCTATTTTTGTTTTGCCTAAAAATCCCCACTACCACCTAAACCTACCAATCAAATAGCTTTGTTGTGTCTCACATGATACTCCCAAACACTGATGGTCTCAAATTTTCTTTATAGACCCTTTTTGGATGGTCAAGTATGATTGATGTTTGGATATTCAAATACACTAAGCCTATCATAGATCCTATCTCACACTTGGTGATCCCTAAGTCTAAGTCTCAGTCCAAAAATCCAAGTCCAAGAGAGCCCCCATTAGGTCAGCTAAGGTTTCACTAAGTCATAGGATGTGTTAGGAATCTGTAATTTTAGCAGATTGGTGAGACTAAAACTGTAGAAGCAACATTATTTCAACCACTTTGGGATTCCAGGATCTAGCCCTCCTGAATCCGGAGAGGGATCTCTCCAATAAGTGCAAAGATGGATTTGTCTTTGAATTTTGGGGTTATGATATTAGGCTAGTTATGAAGGCCAAGGGTTTTGTTTGTTTTTTGGATGGTTGAGCATGAATACTATTTGAGGTGGAAAGTCCCAAATGCAATGAGTTTCAAAGGTGAGAAGTTGCAAGAAATCAGAGTAAGCTTCAGCCAAAAAGATAGATAATTGCAGGTTTTAGTGCATTTGTCTATGGAGTCATAATAGGGTTTAATTGGAACAACAAGAGGCAAGAGTGGTCCATGGGGCAAGTCATCTATGTCTAAGGATCTCTTTGAAGTTTGATTTATGGAATGAAATGATACAATAAGAAGGAAAATTTAAACAGATGAAGAACAAAGAGCAATCCAAGATCAGGTAAGTGCTTTTAAACTATCCTGCTTTGAGATACACTTAAGAAAAACATAAAAGCAATCTAGGATTTGGTAAGTACTTTCAAACTAGCCAGCCTTTGATACACTTTTAATAGAAAATATTTTAAAACAAAGGGAAAATTGAAGGCAACTATTGGAGTAGAAACCAGCGGGCCAGGCTCACCACAAATCCTCTCCTAGCTCTGCTTTACTTGGTTACTTTCAAGACAAACACAAAGATAACACAAAATGACCTAAGATCTGGTAAGTACTTTCAAACTAACCAGATTTTAACACATTCCAAGGGAGACATTCAGATAGCTTTTGGGGATAAAACTAGGACCAGGGCACACCATATATTCCATAGTTCATCTCTACTTAACTAATACTGAACATAACATTCAAGAATAATATTAAGCTAAGACAATAAGACGAGGGAATGCCAACATTCCTATGCTTGAACATAATTAAATCATTCCTAAATAACACAGTTTAGAAGAAAACATTTAGATAAATATTTTCAGTCAGAGAACGTTACTGATGTACAATAGGTCCTAACTCTATGCATGATGTTCTTTATAAGAGAAATTGGAACACAGTGAAAACAGAAACAAAATGACAAGTCACAATGAGAAAAACATCACCGTCAATATAGACCAGGATCCCATAAATCACCTTGTATTGATGCTCCAAACTAGTTATAGCTTTAAGTCTAGTGATTTAGTTTAGCAACCATCTACACATCTCAGCCTAACCTATCTATCACAAGTAGAGCTCCAAGAACCAGTGAATCACTATTTACAATCAGAAATTTAAGCTCAAGTGTATATCAAAGTTCTGCAACCAACCCCTCACTCATCTTCTGCAGAAGTATATATAGAAGAATGAGGAGGTGAGATCTGATAACAGATCTCCAATTAAAATTAATACAGATTTAATGGCTTCTTGGCCTTTTAGGGGCTCAATGAAGAAACTTACATGGGTGCACTCTGTATTAAATGTTTTACATAAAGTTTAAGCTCAGTGGGAGCTTTTGTTGACCTTTGAGGCTCTGTGTGGCGTCGAAGTAACTCTGCAGATGTTTTTCATTAATTTCCTTGGCAAAGTTTCCTCTTTGGTTGCGTTTTGAGACAAATATATGATCCTGATCAATAAATTCGGCCTCTGATTGAATACTTTGAGGCACAAGTGGCAATCGTGGTAGCTAGAGGGATCAATTTACCTCAATTGTGGCGGTGGAGGTGCTCCTGTTGATAAAACACCTAAGATCTTCTTTAAACTATGTTTTAAATCGGGGATTAGGCTTTTGATAAACATCTTAGACCTAATCCCCACAATAGTTGTCTTCAATCTTCTATTCTGGCATATTTCTGGTTTTCTGCACTGAGACTCTTTCACTCTGCTTGATTCATGTTTTTCTGCTGGTGTGCAGGGCTGCGCAGGGGTCAAATGACATCGATGCCTCACGAATCATTGATAAAACGTGAAGTCTAAACCCTGCGATGATTTTGTTTAGTGAATCGAAGGCAGGAGGATCGTCACCCTCTTCTTTCTAATTTTCTTAAAAAATGGCGAGAAAATAATTTAAACCCTGCAAAATACAAACAAATATTAAAAAATCCTGCATATATAGGTTTTTTGTTGTAGAAGGTATGTGGAAGAAGCGCGGCTGTTGGATGGCATCATCCAACGGTCAGGATTTATCGGGAGAAGTCATAGAGGAGGCGGAAGAATTTGTTTAAATCAGAGCCATCGATCACGCAGAGATCGAAGGTCGGGAGCGGAAACAGAGAGTCAAAGAGGAAAATGTTTGACCGGGTGATGAATCAGGGTGATGGAATATGGGCCGTCGATCACGCAGAGATTGAAGGTCGGGAGCGGAAACGGAGAGTCAAAGAGGAAAATGTTTGACCGGGCGATGAATCAGGGTGATGGAATATGGGCCGTCGATCTGCAGATCAGATCGACGGTGGAAATTAATTGGATGCCGCGTCGTAGCTCGGTTAACTGTCGGGCATCTTCGGTGAGCAATAGCCGTTGGATGGCCTGCCCCATATCGGACGGTGGATGCCAATATCACGCGGGGTCCATGTCCGAACGTTAACGCGCGATGGACGGCGGTTTTATGAACAGTGCCCAGGACGCGTGTCAACTGTTGAATGGAATCGCTGCCAATCGAGAAAAAATTGCCCTCGCCCAAAGGCGGTGCAATGAATACCGCATGGTTTTTGGAATGGGTTAGTGGATGGCAGGGATCACACGAGAGATGGACTCTGCACCGTCGATCTACAGATCAGATCGACGGTGGAGATTGATTTGAATTTCGAACCGGCGGAAATTTATAATATAATAAAACCGATGAGTTTTAATATATAACCAAAGGTTTTAAAATTTGATCAGAAATAATTAATACTAAAAATGGCTTGGCACCGGATTGCGGGGCCGTGGGGCACATGGGAGATAATAAGACCGGAGGCTTATGAAGAAAGGGCTAACCGACATCAGAGGACGCGATAAACGCTTAGAAGACTGGCACTTGGTTTCAGCGCCAGGGCATATGAAATGGAAGGGTTAGAAACTTAGCCAAAGGGGGCTTAAGTCTACGACATATAAAAAAATGTTATTTTTATGGATTTCCAATGGTTTTCAAGGGAAATTGAGGGTTCCGATATAGTTTAAAAATGAGTTTTAAACTATGTAAAGAGGATTTTCACAAAAGGGAGAAAATGAATCATGAAAATAGAGGAGTTTTATGGAGAAAAAGGGGAGCAAATGAGGGTTAGTTTTGGAAGAAGGGAAAAGGGAAAAGGTGCTTGCAGCAGTATTCTGGCTTGGAAATCAGCAGGATTTTTGAGTTTTGAAGGGAAATAGCTAAAAAATTTTGGACAGAGGAAAAGGAATGAGGCCTTCAAGAGTCTTCAAGAGCCAACACTTTTTAGTAATAAAATTTGTTCCTTGAAGGCTCAAAAACTCTTATCCACCTTTTGATATAACAAATTTTATAGGTGGCTAACAGTGGCTCCACCTGGGGATGATGCCTTCTTGAAGGCATCAAGAACTTCGGGCTTGCATTCTCTAGGAGGTTGACCTGTGCCACATCCATTATAATCTCTGGGAGGCTGACCTGTGCCTGATCCATTGGGCTGCCCTTCCTTTGCTGGGATGATCTTCTCTAAAAACATATTAGCAGCCATGAAAACAATGGACCTTCATCAATACAAAATTTATACCTACCCAATCCTACTGATCTAACATTTTTTCTTCATTAGAGTGCACTTGGATTGGGAAACTCTTTTCACAAAATTTTATTATTTTAAAAGCATAAAAATAATCTAATTCTACTCCTTATTTCTCCCTGAACTCGGATTAAACAGTTGAGTTCAGATGCTTCTCTACCTATTCTACTATCTGTTCGGATTAAACTGTCCAACAGATTTTTATTCTCTAATTTCTACAACAGAAATTCAAAAGAATTCAAGTCAGGATTGAACAGTCTAACTTGATGCTGGTCTATGGCATAAGAACAAACTACACATAGACATTATTTTGCACACAATTTGAAAAAAAAAATGGAAGGCTTGAGATCGGAAATTTGAAAGCACTTCCTTCATCTTTTTAACAGCTCTGTTTTGACTTTTGTTTCAGTTGTTCCTCCTTTGTTCTCTGGTTCAGATTTTGAGTTAATTAGAACCAGATTTACATGTTTTTTGACTCAGAAAATGAAGCAGATTTTAGTCATCTCCTTTTGGAAACTTAGGTTCAGATTTTGAGCATGTTTGAACCTTTAATTTCTATCCTAATCTATCTACTGATAAGCGAAGATTAAACAGTTTGGCAAATTGAATTCACTGTCCTATCAGCAGAAAATTTAAAACTAATTAGTCAAGATTAGGCTGTTTGACTAACTAGAAGTGTGTTTTGTAGGAGTGGCATTTAAGCTTGCACACTTTCAGATTTGTTTCTCTTTTTGGTATGGGGCTATACCTTTCTTGTTTTGACAATCTGCCCTCTTTTTTTTCTTTTCTTTATTTTTTGTATTTTTGAATCTTTGATTTTTCTTCAAAGCAGAAAACAACAACTAATCTACATGCTCAGAACTGAGATTTATTTACATTCCTATATAACCTACTCTAACTTGGAATATTTACATATTCCTATGATACAAAAATGCCAATGCAACCAGCTGAGTAATGTCAAGAAGAAGTAGAAACTCTGGCTGCTTGTCAGAGGTATCCATAGAACATATTGAAGATTAACCTTCAATATCAAGGCTATCACAGAAGGTGACAACTTTTCATGTCTCTGGCGCTTGCAAAGGATCACTGCTTGATAATTAGAGCCAGTTGGGATTTCCACACACTCTTCCATAAGATCAACAAAGAAAAGATGAAGATTCTCTTATTTTTGGTCCTCCACAATTGGTAGATTATGTACTTCCAAGACATCAGCTTTGAGGATTATCTCTTCAGTATGTAGCTTGGAAGTATCGTCATCTTTAACCTGCATAATAGAAAACAGTGAAATATTTTTTTTCTCTACACATATGCTTGCTTCTAATCTACATTCAGGTTCTTTGGATGACAGATTGATATCAATGATAGGAGAAGTTTCTTCTTGGGAAGATGGTATATCCACAGTAGGATAGTCTTGTATTTGTTTCTCTCCCTCTTCTTCATCATCATCTAAACTGGAGGAATCATCATATTTGGCAGTGTTGTCCTCTTGTAGCCCTGGTATGCTTGGATTCAGTGGGCTGAACTCTGTGAAGAGGTTATTATATTCTTGAGTGGGGGTGTATTCAATGGTTTCCTCTTGCTCAAAAATTTCTTCATTACTCTTCTCTTCACCTTCTGAGTTGAAAGGCTGCTGATTTCCAATAAAGTGAAAGCTTTTTATGATGGATCGAAAAGGATGATTGCGACTTTCAAGTTGATGATGGTGAAACTCATAACAACAATCAAATGTTGGTTGCCCTGCATGATTAGTTTCTGCTTGGAAATCATCATCATCATAAGACTGATTGAAGTTTGAAAATTTATTAGGATAAACATTTTCATCAGTCAAACATATTGGGATGTCAGTAGGTCCTTCTTCATTCTGATCTACAAAATAACTTTCTAAATCTGTACAACAAAGTTCTCTATGTGAATGGGAAAGAGTGTTTGTTTTGCAGAAAGTTTCAGAGGCTGACTGTTTATAAATAGTCTGATCTATTTCCTTCTCTGTCAAAGGGGAAGATGTTTCCATGCTCTTTTGTACAGAATTAAAACAATTCTCTGTCTCTTGCGAAGACTGATTTTGAGGCTGGATGGCTTCTTGAGCCTCGGCTATAAGGGATGATGAACCAATATTTGAGTTTTCAGGGATATCTTGAGGAATGCCCATTATTTCTTGGATCATCTCTTCCTCAACTGATTCATCTATGTTCTTAAAATTTTTCAATAGGAGATTAAACTCATGAATGGCTGTTAAAATATCTTCAGGATGCATCTCTTCCAAAGCTTCCTTATTATCTATAATGTGTTGGGTGATGTTTTGTGATAAAACATAATATATTGCACCCAATGATAATGATGTAGTGTTTTCTTTATAGTTCTCATAGAACACATATTCAAGGTCTCTTAAAGAAAACAAACTACTAGATCTTAAGTATTCATACCGATCCCTAGCTTTTCCTTCTAATGTTAACATGAACATTTTCATTAGGCAGTCTTCATGCCATTCAAATTTCAACCTCCATACATGTATATGAAATTTGATGAGATGTAATAGAGGGTCATCAAACTTTTCTCCTTGAAAAACAGGCAGGTTGTCATCCCAATTCACCTGGGGCATCTTATGTGGAAACCCAGGGATATGATCTCTACTCATTGGGGCATATCTTCATTGTATTCTTGGAATCATATTTGTAAATCAAGAAAGAGGTCACTGTGTCTGGTCAATCAGTTCAGGGTTTTCTACCAGTGGATTCATTTGGTCTTTTGGGAGTTTCAGAGTGTGGAGTCGCCAGGTGGATGAATTAACTATTTGAAGCAGGTTGTTGTCCACCATCAGCAATGAGATACCAATCTAACCAGAGATCTTGGGTCTTCTTAGTGCCTAAGGGTGTGTAAGATAAAATGCACTCAAGTCCCCAGTGGAGTCGCCAGAAATGTTAGGAATCTGTAATTTTAGCAAATTGGTGAGACTAAAACTGCAGAAGAAATATTATTTCAACCACTTTGGGATTCTAGGATCTAGCCCTCCTGAATCCGGAGAGGGATCTCTCCAATAAGTGCAAAGACGGATTTGTCTTTGAAGTTTGGGGTTATGATATTAGGCTAGTTATGAAGGCCAAGGGTTTTGTTTGTTTTTTGGATGGTTGAGCATGAATACTGTTTGAGGTGGAAAGTCCCAAATGCAAAGAGTTTCAAAGGTGAGAAGTTGCAAGCAATCAGAGTAAGCTTCGGCCAAAAAGATAAATAATTACAGGTTTTAGTCCATTAGGCTATGAAGTCATAATAGGGTTTAATTGGAACATCAAGAGGCAAGAGTGGTCCATGGGGCAAGTCATCTATGTCTAAGAATCTCTTTGAAGTTTGATTTATGGAATGAAATGATACATTAAGAAGGAAAATTTAAACAGATGAAGAACAAAGAGCAGTCCAAGATTAGGTAAGCGCTTTTAAACTATCCTGCTTTTACATACACTTAATAAGAACATAAAAGCAATCTAGGATCTGGTACGTACTTTCAAAATAGCCAACCTTTGATACACTTTCAATAGAAAATATTTTAAAACAAAGGGAAACTTGAAGGAAACTGTTGGAGTAGAAACCAACGGGCCGGGCTCACCACAAATCCTCTCCTAGCTCTGCTTTACTTGGTTACTTTCAAGACAAACACGAAGATAACACAAAATGGCCTAAGATCTAGTAAGTACTTTCAATCTAACCAGCTTTTAACACATTCCAAGGGAAACATTCAGACAGCTTTTGGGGATAAAACTAGGACCAGGGCACACCATATCTTCCATAGTTCATCTCTAATTAACTAATACTGAACATAACATTCAAGAATAATATTCAGCTAAGACAATAAGACAAAGGAACGCCAACATTCCTATGTTTGAACAGAATTAAATCATTCCTAAATAACACAGTTTAGAAGAAAACATTCAGATAAAGATTTTCAGTCAGAGAAGGTTACTGATGTATAGTAGGTCCTAACTCTATGCATGTTGTTCTTTATAAGAGAAATTGGAACACAGTGAAAACAGAAACAAAATGACAAGTCACAATGAGAAAAACATCACCATCAACATAGACCAGGATCCCATAAATCAACTTGTATTGATGCTCCAAACCAGTTATAGCTTTAAGTCCAGTGCTTTAGTTTAGCAACCATCTTCACATCTCAGCCTAACCTATCTATCACAAGTAGAGCTCCAAGAGCCAGTGAATCACTATTTACAATCAGAAATTTAAGCTCAAGTGTATATCAAAGTTCTGCAACCAACCCCTCACTCATCTTCTGAAGAAGTATATATAGAAGAATGAGGATGTGAGATATGATAACAGATCTCCAATTACAATTAATACAGATTCAATGGCTTCTTGGCCTTTGAGGGGCTCAATGAAGAAACTTACATGGGTGCACTCTTTATTAAATGTTTTACATAAATTTTAAGCTCAGTGGGAGCTTTTTTTGACCTTTGAGGCTCTGTGTGGCGTCGAAGTAACTCTGCAGATGTTTGTCATTAATTTCCTTGGAAGAGTTTCCTCTTTGGCTACGTTTTGAGACAAATATTTGATCCTGATCAATAAATTCGGCCTCTGATTGAATACTTTGAGGCACAGGTGGCAATCATGGTAGCTAGAGGGATCAATTTGCCTCAATTGTGGTGGTGGAGGCGCTCCTATTGATAAAACACTTAATATCTTCTTTAAAATTTGTTTTAAATTGAGGATTAGGCTTTTGATAAACATCTTAGACGTAATCCCCACAATAGCTATCTTCAATCTTCTATTTAGGCATATTTCTGGTTTTCTGCACTGATACTCTTTCACTGTGCTTGATTCATGTTTTTCTACTGGTGTGCAGGGCTGCGCAGGGGTCAAATGGCATCAATGCCTCACGAATCATTGATAAAACGTGAAGTCTAAACCCTGCGATGATTTTATTTAGAGAATCGAAGGCAGGAGGATCGTCACCCTCTTATTTCGAATTTTCTTAAAAAATGGCGAGAAAATCATTTAAACCCTGCAAAATACAAACAAATATTAAAAAATCCTGCATATATAGGTTTATTGCTGCAGAAGGCATGTGGAAGAAGCGTGGCCATTGGATGGCATCATCCAACGGTCAGGATTTATCGAGATAAGTCATGGAGGAGGCGAAAGAATTTGTTTAAATCAGAGCCGTTGATCGCGCAGAGATCGACGGTTAGGAGCGAAAACAGAGAGTCAAAGCGGAAAATGTTTGACCGAGCAATGAATTAGGGTGATGGAATATGGGCCGTCGATCTGCAGATCAAATCGACGATGGAAATTAATTGGATGCCGCATCGTAGCCCTGTTAACTGTTGGGCATCTTCGGTGAGCGATAGCCGTTGGATGGCCCGCCCCAGATCGGATGGTGGATGCCAATATCGCGCGGGGTCCACGTCCAAATGTTAACGTGTGATGGACGACGGTTTTGTGAACAGTGCCTAGGACGCGTGTCAACCATTGAATGGAATCACTGCCAATCGGGAAAAATCCGCCCTCGCCCAAAGGCGGTGCGATGAATATCGCACGGTTTTTGGAATGGTTTAGTGGATGGCGGGGACCACAGGAGAGATGGACTCCGCACCGTCAATCTGCAGATCAGATCGATGGTGGAGATTGATTTGAATTTCGAATCGACAGAAATTTATAATATAATAAAACCGACGAGTTTTAATATATAACCAAAGGCTTTAAACTTTGGGCGGAAATAATTAATACTAAAAATGGCTTGGTGCCCGATTGCGAGGCCGTGGGGCACATGGGAGATAATAAGACCAGAGGCTTATGAAGAAAGGGCTAATCGGCATCGGAGGACGCGATAAATGCTTGGAATACTAGTGCTTGGTTTCAGCACCAGGGTATATGAAATGGAAGGGTTAGAGACTTAGCCGAAGGGGGCTTAAGTCTACGACATATAAAAAAATATGATTTTTATGGATTTCCAATGGTTTTCAAGGGAAATTGAGGGTTCCGATATAGTTTAAAAATGAGTTTTAAACTATGTAAAGAGGATTTTCACGAAAGGGAGAAAAGGAATCATGAAAATAGAGGAGTTTTATGGAGAAAAAGGGGAGAAAATGAGGGTTAGTTTTGGAAGAAGGGAAAAGGGAAAAGGTGCTTGCAGCAGTATTCTGGCCTGGAAATCAGCAGAATTTCTAAGTTCTGAAGGGAAACAGTAGTGAAGTTTTGGACAGAGGGAAAGGCATGAGGCCTTCAAGAGTCTTCAAGAGCCAACACTTTTTAGTAATAAAATTTGTTCCTTGAAGGCTCAAAAAGTCTTAGCCACCTTTTGATATAGAAAATTTTATAGGTGGCTAACAGGATGGAGTTGGTACCCTACAAAGTATGATTTTCTTTGTGAAGATATTGCATTCAAGGAAGAATAAAGTCAAGAAATTTGATCCAAGACTAATCAACAGTCTTTGAAGAAAATCCTCCTTGGCTTAGAGCACAAATACTGCAAGGGACAGTTGCCCTTGTTCAAATTTTTACAATAAATGATCAAGGTTGCCATCAGCAAAAAGGACAAGTAAGGTAATAGGATGAAATCATCACCAGGAGACATACACAAACAAGAAAAAGGCAGCAAGCTTGTGTTTTAAAAGAGAATCAGGGTTTTTTTTGGTTGGTTAACAAAACAATGGTGACAAGCAAGAGACCATCACAAAGGCTACAAAGACAGAATCCACCTCAACCCCATCAAAATACACTTTGAACATTTTTTTTACAAAGGATAAATAGGTTTTGAAAGTCTATTAAAGATAACAAAGCCTCCTTCTAAAAAAAGCAGAGGGCATACAAAGAGTATCAGTTTGAGAGACTATGCTTGCAAGTACAGTCAAAAGACCTATAGAAGGGATAAAAAGCAATGAAATATAAGCATCTGCAGAAAAATCAACAAAAGGCCTCCTTGTCAAAGGATTATTCTACAAAAAAAGTAACAAAGGCATAAGTAAAAGTTTTTTTTTATAGCGAAATATCAATTAAAAGGCACACTGAAAATATGGGGAGATTTTAACTTTTCAAAAGTGGGGTTTTTCCTTTTAATTTATTTTTCAAAACACTATAAAGGGTTTTTTAAAAAATCATCCCCCACATCATTTTCCACTTCCCAAGAGTGAAGAAGTCGTTGAAGGAGATTTGCAGGGTTTTCAGGCGAAATTAGGAAAATTTATCGACGCTACATACCAAGGCTAGCGCTACGCACCTGGCCTTCGGTGCTACGCACAGGAGCGAGGCAGGTAGTGTAAATTTACACTATGCTATGCACCTAGGACGACGCTACGCACAGGCTCAGCAAGGACCAGAAAGCGCCTAGGAGACCACCCATTTTTCCCGGTGCTGTGCTCCGGTGCTACGCTCCGGCTAGAATTCTCCACATTTTTTCAAAGAGCTCCAAATTTCAGAATTTTAGTTTCAAATCTTCTGCAAGCAAAGCTTAATATTGGTGGGACCTCTTCCTCCTCCTAAGCACTCATTTTCCTAAAAACAAAGAGGACATCCATAGTGAAGTTGGACCAAACCCTAACTATATAAAATCAGTTTTTAAACCCTAGGGTTTGTAAGAAGAATTTATTTTTTTCTTTAGTGCAAAAAGGACCGGGTAACTATGGGCTAACCTCCAACACCAAGTGAAAGCTTTAAAAAAAAAAAATTTCACCTTAGCCTTTATCTTGCAAAGAGTTGACCTACACCACCTATTTTTCTCAAAAACCATCAAGAAAAGTCCAAAGGTCCTATTGCTATTTTTGGACCAGTCATCATGTCAGAGGGAGACAGTCACACCAATAGTGATGAGAGTCATACTCTCACCAAGCCAAAACATCATGGAGGAAAAGAAAAAATATTTGAGCCCCTAGACACCACGCCAATCACTTCATCTCCTATGATCCTTTCATGCTTTCAGGATGTAGGGTGCTACAAATTTTGTGAAAGGGTCAAGCAAGTCAGTAGCCATTCAGACTTGACTATATTATTTGTCTGTAGCTTACAAAACCATCAAGTCAATTTAGCAGGGGTGCAATTTGAGCTCTCATCTGAAATCATTTCCAAAGCAACAAGTATACCAGATATTGGTGAGGTATGGTTCAAACAAAAGAAGTTGGGGTTGAGTTATTATGGGCCCTATTTGAAACCAAACTATCAACAAAATTGTAAGGTTGTTTTCCCTTTTTCCCATTTGCTAGAGAGGTATGCTACATTGATGAGGCAGATTCTCAGTTTTTTCACATGTGAGGGGAGATACTCCCGTATCTACTCATATCATATAAGGTTGTTGATTCATTTTACGAAGGTCAAGATGATGAACCTACCTTACTACCTTTTCCAAAGCATTGATAAAATTCCCTCAGTTATCAAGAAGAAAAGCTATGACCACCAAATGTCAAGCCTCTTTCACCACTCCCTGATCAAAATAATTGTCCTATATCAGCTAAAGCAGCAAGGAATATCTTTGGAAACCTTCATCTCACATGATGTGTTTACAGACCCCCAGGACTTCATCCAGCAGAAATTTCCTTCCACTTCACAACCATCTACCTCCACTCATCCATCATCTCCCCATGTGCCTTCTCCACAAAGAATTTCACCTCTTGTTTCTTCCCCTAATTTTCCAAGTGAGGGGGCTGACAGTAGCCCTAGTGAAGAACAAATAGAAGGCAATAGTTAGGAGGAAACTGAGACAGATAATGATGGACAAGGAGGAAGCAGTGGAAAAGAAGATGATGAAAATGAAGAAAAAAGTGCAGAGGAGGGAAGTAGACATGAAGAAAGAAGTGATGGCAATGATGAAATTAGTGAAGGCAGCCACAAAGATGAAAGTAGTGAGCATGATGAAGAGGAAAACAAAGATGAAAGTAGTGAGCAAGATAATGAAGAAGAGCAGCCAAATGATGAAGACGAGCAGCATGATGAGGAGGACAACCATCAAAGTGCCCAAGACAGTCAAGGAAAGAGTCATGACAGTCATGACAGCTATCATGACTGTCTTGATAAAAATCAGTCCATGGAGGACAAATAAAATCAAAGTGAGGCAAGTGCAGAAGATGCAATTAATCAGAGGATCAAAGTGATGATATCACTACATCCAAAACTTCCATTGTTTCCCCTCTTACATACTCTTATCACAGAGGGATAAGAGATGTGTTTGCTGCCTCTAAAAGGCAAAGGGACATCTCCTCTCAAACTGCCAAAACATTGGACAAGGGCAAGGAAAAAATGGAAAATGTTGAGCAGAAGATACAAGTTAGAAGGAGAAAAAGGATCAAGAAGACTTCTCAAGGGCCTCTTTTTGTTGATCTAGACAGTGACAATAAGGACCAAGAGATGAGTACTAAGTTACTCCTCTTAGAGAAAGATGCCCAACTTCAAGAATGGGAAAATGAATTTGAGAGGGCACAAAGAATTATATACTATTATAAGGAATAGCACAAGCATTTCAAAGAGGTGAAGAGGGGCCTTTCCTTACAGAAGAAAATGGTCAAACACTGTGCAAGGAAGAGCATGCTTGCTAATGCCAAACTGAAGCAAGCCCTCATAGAGCTAGAAGAGCTAAAAAGGACCAAAGTGCATGACAACCTCAGGATATTGGCTGAAGCTTCTCAACAGGTGTCTAAATCCCCTTGAGGGGTCTACACACAAATTTTGAGGCAAATTCGATTTTTTTTTTCTCCAAATTTTGACCCCTAGGAGCGCAACACCCTAGGAACTACACACAAAATTGGGGCATCCCCAGCTGCTAAAGTTTACATTTTTTGATTTTTCAAATCACCAAAAATATACCCACAAAATTTCAGGTCAATTGGAGCATTTTTACCACCTCAAAAGGTCAAAAAACACCTCAAAATTGACCTTTCTTCCTGCTTTTCAGGCCAGGTGCTGCACAAAGAGCAGTCATGGGAGATTTGATTGAGCTGGTAAATGGCATCCATTCAGCACATCTCAAGTATTTTTGGAAATTAGACTCATCAAGATTTGCAACGAGCCATCACGGGGCCAAATCCGATGCCGGGAAGGGGTCCAAAACTCAGCTACAACAGACCCTATCTTTTGCTGAAATGGTGCTACGCACAAAGACAACCTTTTGCCAAAAATTCAACAAAAGACACTGATTAATGACAAATTGGTTTTTTAATATTTTTTTTGACAAATCACTCTTGATTTGATTGGGGAGTTATGTTTTTATGTTTTTTTATTTATTTTCTTATCTATATTGTGTCTTGGGCCTTGCATGGTCATTAAGTACATTTATGACTTTTATGGATAAATTATGGTTTCTGGAAGCCTCTTAGGGTTTTCACCTCCTCATTTGTTCCACAAATAGAGCATGAGGCTCTTATGTATTTGTTGGATTTTGATGACTTATTCTAGAGCAATACATAGTCTCTTGGAGTTTTTGATGAGAATTTGATGTCTTGGAGCTCATGCATGACCTGATTTGTTTGTTGATGGAGGAGGATTGTTTGCAAGATCCATAATCCTAGTTGATGGTGAAGTTTTCTTTTGTTCCTGTTTTCTAGTTTATCATATGTTTCCATCTTTCTACGTTGCAGTAGGACAAATAATTTATACTAAGACATGTTTGCTAATGGCACCTTAAGTCTGTTTGTCCCTTCACTGCCTTAATGTTTTCTGCTACTAGGATATATTAGAGAATTCATCTTTTTTCTCTCTAAGTATTTCCTATGCTTGTCTATTTATTGAATGGTTTAGATCAGTTGGTTTCAACATGATTCATGGCTAGCCCTACATATTTGTCGCCACTAAATACTCTGTTCTTCGAATCATTTCTTTAAAGCATCTTTTCCTAGGTTTATCAAAGAAGTCTGTTTCAATCATGCTCTTTGCCTTTACTTAGCTAAATTTTTTTCAAGGAACCTTCATAGCTGTAACTTTAGATGTTAGGGTTTTCTCTCCTTCTATGGTTATAGTTATTTGTTCATCTTAAATGTCTTCCGCTCTTGATGATGAAATCTATTAAAGTTAAATAAGTCTCTTGCCTTTCTATATTTCATTTGAATGTTTGTCTTGGTTGATTATCTACTTTTAGTATGAAATCAAATGGATTAGGTTTTTCTTATGCCTTTGATTCTCTTGCTATGCTTATAAATCTTCTAACTCCCTCAATTTACAAGTATATAAAGGATTTTGTTTCTGCCCTTTATTAGCTTGTTGTTCTCAAGCTTAATGTCCATCTCATGATCCTTCACAACCTTAAAGCTCCACCAACCAAGTTAAAGTTTCCCTGCAAATGCTCTTAACACCATTGATGTACTTATCATGACCTTTTTTAGACTCTATTTCCCAATGACTTAACAATATTCCATGTTTTCTATCTAAATCCATCTGAGCATCATACCCAATCAAGAACAATCAAAATATGTTGCACTTAACATCTAGCCTAAAATCAACCCTAATAAACAAACAAGTTCACATCTTTGCATCTACTAGAGAGATCCCTCTCCAAATCCAAGAAGGCTAGGTCCTTGGATTCCAAAGCTTGGTTTGATGTTACCCCTATCCATTTGTATCTCAAATCAATATAGAAAATTATGGGAGCGAACATAATGGCGATCATGGTGGGAATTTGAGTAAAAAAAACATCCTAGGTGCCTCTTAGGAAATTCTCAAAATCTCAGTTAAACTTAGAAAATCAGCTGATAGCCAGGAGTAGAAACTAATTGCCTCACCATCCTAGCAAGATGATGGCTCGGCTAGAGGATACTCATTGAAACTTTAGGGCTATATAATGAAACTCAGAAGACCGAAAATAGTCCCTAGATTGATTTTTATCAAAATTTGGCGGTGGACCATCATATACATACCCTCAAAACTACAAAAACATACACCTGGCGAGTCCACTAGCCTCCAGTAGGCCTTTTTTCATCTCACTAGTCCCGTAGGTTTTTCCTAGGATTGTGTGAAATCAATCCAAATCAGTTTTAGGGCCTAGTTATACCTTGTGTAAGTAAAATAAATACTAAGAGAGGTCAACCTTCCAAAAAAATAGTCCCAAACATTTCAGCCTCTTTGATTTTTGAGAAAGAGATCTGGCTTCACAAAGGATCAATACCAGATCTCACCTGGACCCAAATCCTCCTACCATAGTTGATGACCCAGAAAAGATTTTGTGGCAAACTTCTAAAGCCAGAAACTCAACCACTACTAGGAAAATTCATAGAGAAATCTCCACACGAGAACATCTCACAATTTCACAAGATCCTCAGTTTGACTTGCACCATACCAAGAACCTTTTTAGGACCAAGTCACAAAGTAGGGTTGACCAAGCTGACCTTGAGCCTATAGAATTGTAGCAAAGCTCCAGTAGAGAAGGTTCTCCTTCCACCACACCTAAATTTTAGATTCTCCATCACTTTATCCCTTTTCATCTCAAGTCTACTCAGAATCAGTTCTCCAGTCCTATTACCTCAGCTACACCCATTCATACCACCACTGTGCAAACCACCTCATCCCATCCTACTCCGCCTCTCACAAACCCTTCCCTTGTAAATCAGTCTTTGTTTCCATTTCCTCCCATCATGGCAGCCTGGTATGCTCCACTAGCTCTACAACAACCACTATTACCATTTCCAAATGATTATCAGTCCAAGATTCCCCATTTTTCGGGGACTGAATCCATCACTGCCCAGAAGCATGTAGATAGATTTAATGATGCTTTTGACTACATGGAAATAGAAGAAGAAACCATGCAAATGAGAATTTTTTCCCAAAGCTTGGGAGGAGAACCCAAGAAATGGTTCAAAAACCTACCTCAAAATAGCATACATGAGCTCCCTTCCCTCTACCGAACTTTTTTAAACAAATGGGAAATCAAGAAGAACCCCCTTCAAATTCTTTCTGAGTATAACGATCTTAAAAGGAATCCGAGAGAAAGTGTGCATGACTACTCCACTAGGTTTAGCAATGTTTACAATGCCCTCCCACCTCACATAAAACCTCCCCAAAGCTTAGCCTTAGTAAAATATCTCGAAGGCTTTGATGCTAATATGGCCTATCAACTAAGGGAGAGAGATTACCTAACTCTAGAATACATGCAAAAAGGGGTTGTGAGTGTAGAGGCCAATTTAATTGAGAAAAGGGCTAGGATGAGATCAGAAAAAAGGGTGACTTACAAATATGACACAACACCTACACCCTCCTCTTCTGACACCAAAATTGACTCCATAATTAGGACAATGGAGAGGATGATGGAAAAATCAATTTGAATGAGAGAACACCTCCTAGGGAAAATCAAGCCAATTTTCAAAATAGGAATAGGAATCAAAATTTCAGAAGAGACCCTCCTCGAATCATAAAAAGAGAGAATGAAAAACAAATTATACCCCCTTTCCAAGACAACTATGTAGATGAAGAAGAAAGAGAGCCTGAGCAGTTGGAATAAGACCATGTAAATGTCATAGGTTCTGATGATGAGTATAACACCTTCCTTACTAAAGAAGAACAAAGGTTGTTTTCTTCCAAACCAAATGAACAATCATATGAAGATTTTGAATACTATAAACTAGGATTTGAGAATTCCATAATGGAAGTGCATAGGCAGTATTACCTTAGGAGAAAAAGGAGTCAAGATATTCCTAAAAAAAATTAGCTAAAAACTACTGTTAGAAAAACCTCTGAACCTATTCCTAAAAAGAAAGTAGAAAACACAAACACTATGGCTAGGAAAACTGATTTAAACAAACCAAAAACCAACCAACCTAGTAATGATTCAAGCTGCCCTAGTACTTCAACTAGTGGCCCTGAAAAAACATTGGTGTCCAAACCATCAAATTAGAATCAAAAAATCAAAAATGTAGAAAAGTTTATGGCTGATAAAATTTATGTAAATGCAATAAAGAAACCTACGCCTTTCAGTTTTGAAAGGGAGATTGCCAAAATAAAGATAACCATACCCCTCACCGAATTGGTGACCCAAGAGGTATATAGATCCCATATTTTCAAAATTGTAAACATAGGGAATGATACCAACACTTTAAACTTAACTGATGATAAACCAGAGTTGTTGTTTGGTCCTGAAATAGAGGGAAAATATCAAGGAGTTGTCCCTCCTTTCTATGTTAGTCTAAACATACATGACAAAATTCTGCATAATGCTATGCTGGAATCTGGTGCCTCACACAACCTCATGCCAAAGGTTGTGATGGAAATATTGGGCCTAGAAATCATGAAGCCCTACAAAGACTTATACTCTTTTGATTCAAGTAGGGTTAAGTGCCTAGGCCTAATCAAGGATCTGTGTGTCAATCTGGCACAAATCCTTGCTAAAAGTCTAGTCATGGATATAGTTTTTGCTGACATCCCCCCAAAATATGGCATGCTTTTATCTAGATCATGGGGTGCCAAAATTCAGGGTAGCCTTCAAATGGACATGACTTATGTGACCATCCCGATCTTCAATCAAACAAGGAGTTTGTATCGGGAATCCCACATGAAGTATATGGTGAGTAACATAGATAGGCCAAATAACACACTGGTTTATTCCATTCACTCAGACCTTGACTCATTCATCTTGTACAATGAAAATGACATAAGTGCGCAAGTAAATGACAATGAGGGACAACTAAGCCCCCCAGAACAACCAAACCAGCTCTGTAATCAAGAAAATGACACCCAAAACTCTAGTAGCCCCGAAGTGCAAAACAATGACAAATCTGAAATTGTCACCCTTTTACATATGAGATTTGATGGTTCTTATGGAAAGGCTAGCTTCAGAGCTAGGGTTTGGATCCACAACACAAATGAAGGCCATTCCCTTAGGCTATATTTTCAATGCACCAATAATGTTGCAAAGTATGAGGCTCTCCTTATTGGTTTACACTTACTTAAAAATCTCAAAGCTAAGAAAATCTTGATTCAAGGAGATTCAGAACTGATTATAAAAAAAATTAAGGGATAATATTTAGCCAAGAACCCTAGACTAAGGGAGTATAGGAATACTGCCCTAGACCTTCTCAAAAATTTTGAAAAATATGAGCTCATTTTCATCCCTAGGGCCCAAGACTATCTTGCCAATGAGCTTGCCCTTGCTGCCAGCAATTGCTCTTTACCATATGAAAATAAACAATGCCTCATCAAAGTAAAAAACAGGCCTACTGTACCTAACAACTTAAACCATTGGCAAGTGTTTGATAGTGATGAGAAAATAGATGATTTTCTGCAATCCAGAAATGAATTTGCAAGCACAAAACATAGTTTAAGATTTGAAAGAAATAATTTTTTTGAAAATGAAACTCCCAAAATAGAGCTACCCTTTAATGATGATATAAACCATCTTCAAAACCCTTGTGCTGCAGAAATTTTTGATAAATCAGATCAAAGAAAACTTGAAATTTTGCAATGCAAAGATGACACCTTGGCAAGAGGCCTTATGCCACTAGAAGAGTTGTTTGATTTTAATGATGTAGCTAAAAAACCCAATATGGAATCCACTGAAACAAATGTAGAAGAATGTAACATTGGAGGGATGAAAGAGCCCAAAATAATCAAGTTTTCCAAAAATCTCCCGCCTCACACAAAACAGAAATACATTGAGCCTTTTAAATAATTTAAAGATGTGTTTGCTTGGGGGTATGAAGTCTTGAAATCCTATGACACCAAAATCATTCAACATAAAATTCCTCTCAAGGAAAATCAGAAACCATTTAAACAAAAATTGAGAATTAACTCCCTCTTGTTACCTTCAGTTGAGAAACAAATCAAAAAGATGTACGATGTTAGGATCATAGTCCCTGTCTGATACTCAGAATGGGTGTCCAACCTTGTGTCAGTTAGGAAGAAGACCAGAGAAATTAGGCTTTGCATTGAATTCGGAAATTTGAACAAGGCCTGCTTAAAAGACAATTACCCCTTGCCTAAAATGGATCACATACTCTAAAAATTAGTTAGCGCACAAAGAATCTCATTACTAGATGGCTTCTCAGGTTATAACCAAGTTCTAGCCTTTCCAAGTGACCAACTCAAAACTGCTTTCAGCACACCTTGGGGTACATTCATGTATGTTAAAATGCCATTCGGTTTAATGAATGCAGGGGCTACTTTCCAAAGGGCAATGGAAATAGCTTTTTTAGAAGACATAGGTTACTTCATAGTCATATACCTGGATGACATCACTGTCTGCTCTAAGACTGATGAAGAGCACTTAGTCCACTTGAAAAAATTCATTGAAAATTGTAGAAAGTATGGCCTATCCCTGAATCCTAAGAAAACTTTGTTTGGCCTTTAGGAAGGAAAACTCTTAGGTCACATCATCTCTAAGGAAGGAATCAAAATATATCCGAAACAGATAGAAGGCATATTACAAATCAGCCATCCTATAAACATTAAAGAGCTGCAATATTTCATTGGAAAGATTAACTTCCTAAGAAGATTCATCCCTAACCTTGCTGAGCTCCTAAAGAATATCACAAACATGTTGAAATAGGAAGTGGGAGTGAAGTGGAGTATGGAAGCAAAACAATCTTTTGAGCTGGTAAAACAAGCACTCACACAAACACCAGTCTTAATCAGCCTTGACTTCACCAAGGACTTCTACATCTTCTCCTTTGCCTTTGAACATACTGTGGCAGCAGTATTATTGCAAAAGAACATCATGGGGCAAGAACAACCCAAAGCTTTCTTCAGCAAAGCCTTAAGGGATGCTCCTCTAAAGAGTAACATCATGGAGAAACAAGCCTTTACCTTAATCAAAGCTTTGAAGGATTTTAGAGTTTATATTTTGAATTCACATATCATAGCTTTTGTCCCACATACGGTTGTGAAAGACATACGAAATCAAGACCTTGATGGTAAAAGGGGAAAGTGGATTGCCACTATCTTAGAGTATGATTTAGAAATCAGACCCACTAAATTGATTAAAAGACAAGGACTTGCAAAACTTATGACTGAATCAAATTTCCAAGCTTTGGAGATGAATATGGTTGATGTGTTAGAGGAAACTGAAGAATTTACAACACCATACATTGAAGAAATGTTTTTAAATTCATCTTGGTATGCTGATATTATTTATATGCTCCTTTATCTCAATGCTCCCCCTTCTTTGTCAAAAACCAAAGCTAGATTCTTGAAACAAAAAGAATTAATTTTTTCATTTTAGATGGAGTGTTATACTGGAAGAGTTCTGCTGGTTTTCTACTTAAATGTTTGCTTGAAGATGATTTAGAAAAAATCATGCATGAATTACATGAGGGGGAATGTGGAGGTCACCTCTATTGGAATACTACAACCAACAAGATCCTTAGAGCTAGCTATTATTAGCCTACCCTTTTTCCTGATACTCACAAACTAGTCATGGCTTGCCATAAGTGCCAAATTTTTGATGGCAAAAGAAAACTTCTACCTCTGCCCTTGCATCCCATCAGTGTTGAAGCTCCTTTTAAATAGTGGGGTTTGGAATTCATAGGAGAGATCCATCCTACTTCATCTGCCCAACACAAGTGGATCCTCACTGCCACTGATTACTTCACCAAATGGATAGAATCCATCCCTTCTAGAAATTCCACCGACTCAGTCATTATCAAATTCCTTGAAACCAACATATTGTTCAGGTTTGGTTGTCCCAGAAAGATCATCACCGATAATGCTGTTGCTTTTGCATCAAAGAAAATGGTGGACTTTTGTTATAAATATCACATCACCCTAGGCCACTGCACTTCTTATTACCCACAAGGTAATGGGCTAGCTAAGTCCTCTAACAAGAGCTTGGTAAATATCATCAAGAAGCTCTTAGAACAAAATCAGAAGGCATGACATGGAAAACTAGTGCATGCACTATGGGCTGATAGACTAACCACCAAGAAATCAATTGGTGTGTCTCCCTATAAACTAGTATATGACATGGATGCAGTTTTCCCCACATCTTTGGGAGTTCCGGTCATGAAGCTACTCCAAGAAGTACAATCAGAAGAAAATGACATGCAAAGGAGGCTGAACCAAACCATTCATTTGCAGCAGTCAAGGGAGGAAATTTACAAAAGAACAAGAGAAATACAAGACAATATCAAGAAATGTTTTGATAGGAGAACCAAAGAAAATGATTTCCAGATTGGAGACATTGTTCTAAAATGGGATTCAAGAAGGGAAGACAAGGGCAAACATGGAAAGTTTAAAAATTTGTGGAAAGGCCCTTACATCATTCATTTAGTTAGGGGCAAAAATTCTTTATTTTTGCAAGAGCTTGATGGAGCAGAAATGTTTGGAGGTCCTGTCAATGGGAGGATGCTCAAACACTAATTTTGTCAAGATTCCTAAAATGATAAATCTGCTACTCATTGTACATAAAATTTCTTGTTTAAAAATGGAAAATACAAAAACCCTAAAAAATAAAAAGGGAAAAAGAGGGAAGAATTTGAAAGAAAGGTACAGCCTCATACCTAAAAAAATAATGATGCTGAAAGTGTGCTAGTCTAAATGCCACTACTTGTTTCTAAAAGAGAATTCTTGTTCAGTCATCTGGTCTAATCATGGCTGAACATGTTTTAATTTATTTGACTGATAGGTTAGTGAAATAAAGAACTTGTCAAAACATCTAATCTTGACTTGTAAATAGGTATAGATTAGGAATGAGAGATGCTGGTTCCACATGCTCAAATCTGAACCAAAGAGAAAAATAGGGATGTTTAACAAATGACATATGTTGCCCTTATGTTTCCTAGGTTTTGTATATACATAAATAACACTTGTGTGTAGCTTGTTTCAATGCCACAACCAATGGTAAATTAGACTGCTTAATCCTCGTTTAGCCATATTTTCAATTTCATGTCAGTAGTCTAGAGAATAAAATTTGTCAAACAGCTCAATCTTGACAAATAAGTAGACTAGGTAGAAAATAAAGAGAGTTCACCAGCCTAATATGAACTCTCGGAAGAGATAAGGGTACATTTAGAAAGTTTGATTTTTGTTTTTCAAAAAGAAAAAATATCAAGGGTTTGCCAGTTCAAGTGCACCCAAAGAAGGAAAAAATGTTAGGCGAGTAGATTGGGTAGGTAGAGATGATGCTGATATAAATCATGTTTTTTCAGATCTCAAAGATCACAGACTCAAAACAAATATCAACAAATGAATAAAGAGCACATTTGCCCAATGGAGGAAGGCACTGGTCTCCATAAAGCCAAAAATTTGAATTTCTGGACACCTCTTGAAAAGGAGCTACCCTCCCCAACTGGAGCCACTATTAGTCATCAATAATTTTTTCCTTTATGATGACTAAAAGACTATTCCCAGATTTCTAGAAACAAAATTTATAGAACATTGTGAGTTCTATAAATCTCACTACCTTCATTATCCTTAAGATAAAAAATTTCGCTATTTTATCATCCCATCTAGGCATGACTGGCCCACCACTCCCAAAAGACTCATCATGAGCTCAACCCATTCATTTTTACCCTAACTTGTCACCTTGGCCCAAAACCTCTGTTTTTTTTTTGCCTAAAAATCCCCATTACCACCTAAACCTACCAATCAAATAACTTTGTTGTGTCTCACATGATACTCCCAAACACTGATGATCTCAAATTGTCTCTATAGACCCTTTTTGGATAGTCAAGTATGATTGATGTTTGGATCTTCAAATACACTAAGCCTATCATAGATCCTATCTCACACTTGGTGATCCCTAAGTCTAAGTCTCAGTCCAAAAATCCAAGTCCAAGAGAGCCCCCATTAGGTCAGCTAAGGTTTCACTGAGTCATAGGATGGAGTTGGTACCCTACAAAATATGGTTTCCTTTGTGAAGAGATTGTATTCAAGGAAGAATAAAGTCAAGCAATTTGATCCAAGACTGATCAACAGTCTTTCAAGAAAAGCCTCCTTGGCTTAGAGCACAAACACTGCAAGGGACAACTGCCCTTGTTCACATTTTTACAATAAATGATCAAGGTTGCCATCAGCAAAAAGGAAAGGTAATAGGATGCAATCATCACCAGGAGACATACATAAACAAGAAAAATGCAACATACCTATGTTTTAAAATAGAATCGGGGTTTGTTTTTGTTGGTTAACAAAACAATGGTGACAAGCAAGAGACCATCACAAAGGCTACAAAGACAAAATCCACCTCAACCCCATCAAAATACACATTGAAGGTTTTTTTTACAAAGGATAAATAGGTTTTGAAAGAATATTAAAGATGACAAAGCCTCCTTCTGAAAAAAGCAGAGGGCATACAAAGAGTATCAGTTTGAGAGACTATGCTTGCAAGTATAGTCAAAAGACCTATAGAAGGGACCAAAAGCAATGAAATATAGGCATCTGCAAAAAAATCAACAAAAGGCCTCCTTGTCAAAGGATTATTCTACAAAAAAAATAACAAAGGCATAAGTAAAAGTTTTTTGCAAAAAATGTCTCCAAAATGTTTTTTACAGCGAAATATCAGTGAAAAGGCACACTGAAAATATGGGGAGATTTTAACTTTACAAAACTGGGTTTTTTCCTTTTAATTTATTTTTCAAAACACTATAAAGAGTTTTTTTTTTAAATCTTCCCTCGCATCATTTTCCACTTCCCAAGAGTGAAGAATCCGTTGAAGGAGATTTGCAGGGTTTTCAGGCGAAATTGGGAAAATTTCTCGGCACCACGCACCTGTCCTTCGGCGCTATGCACAGGAGCGAGGCAGGTAGTGTAAATTTACACTGCACTACGCACTCAGAGCCCGACGCTACACACCTGGGCCGGTTCTATGCACAAGCTCATCAGGGATCAGAAAGCGCCCAGGAGACCACCCATTCTGCCCGACACTGCGCTTCGGCGACCTGGCTGCGCACAGGTGCTATGCTCTGGCAAGACTTCTCCACATTTTTTCAAAGAGCTCCAAATTTCGGAATTTCGGTTTCAAATCTTCTGCAGGCAGAGCTTAAGGTTGGTGGGACCTCTTCCTCCTCCCAAGTACTCCTTTTCCTAAAAACAAAGAGGACATCCATAGTGAAGTTGGACCAAACCCTAACTATATAAAATCAGTTTTTAAACCCTAGGGTTTGTAAGAAGAATTTTTTTTTTTCTTTAGTGCAAAAAGGACCGGGTAACTATGAGCTAATCTCCAACACCAAGTGCAAGATTTAAAGAAATTGTTTTTCACCTTAGCCTTCATCTTGCAAAGAGTTGACCTACACCACCTATTTTTCCCAAAAACCCTCAAGAAAAGTCCAAAGGTCCTACTGCTATTTTTGGACCAGTCATCATGTTAGAGGGAGACAATCACACCAGTAGTGATGAGAGTCATACTCCCACCAAGCCAAAACATCATGGAGGAAAAGAAAAAATATTTGAGCCCCTAGACACCACTCCAATCACTTCATCTCCTATGATCCTTTCATGCTTTCAGGATTTAGGGTGCTACAAATTTTGTGAAAGGGTCAAGCAAGTTAGCAGCCATTCAGACTTGACTAGATTATTTTTCTGTAGGTTACAAAACCATCAAGTCAATCTAGCAGGGGTGCAATTTGAGCTCTCATCTGAAATCATTTCCAAAGCAACAGGTATACTAGACATTGGTGAGGTATGGTTCAAACAAAATAAGTTGGAGTTGAGTTATTATGGGCCCTATTTGAAACTCGGCTATCAACAAAGTTGTAAAGATGTTTTCCCTTTTTCCCATTTGCTAGAGAGGTATGCTACATTGATGAGGCAGATTATCAGTTTTTTCACATGTGAGGGGAGATACTCCCGGATCTACTCATATCATATAAGGTTGCTGATGCATTTTATCAAAGTCAAGATGATGAACCTACCTTACTACCTTTTCCGAAGCATTGATAAAATGGCCTCAGTTTTCAAGAAGAAAAGCTATGACCACCAAATGTGAAGCCTCTTTCACCACTCCCTGATTAAAATAATTGTCCTATATCAGCTAGAGCAGCAAGGAATATCTTGGGAAACCTTCATCTCACATGATGTGTTTACAGACCCTCGAGTCTTCATCCAACATAACTTTCCTTCCACTTCACAACCATCTACCTCCACTCATTCATCATCTCCCCATGTTCCTTCTCCACAAATAATTTCACCTCTTACTTCTTCCCCTAATTTTCCAAGTGAGGGGGCTGACAGTAGCCATAGTGAAGAACAAATAGAAGGTAGCAGTCAGGAGGAAACTGAGATAGATAATGATGGACAAGGAGGAAGAAGTGGAAAAGAAGATGATGAAAATGAAGAAAACAGTGAAGAGGAGTGAAGTAGCCATGAAGAAAGCAGTGATGACAATGATGAAATTAGTGAAGGCAGCCACAAAGATGAAAGTAGTGAGCATGATGAAGAGGAAAACAAAGATGAAAGTAGTGAGCAAGATAATGAAGAAGAGCAGCCAGATGATGAAGAAGAGAAACATGATGAGGAGGACAACCATCAAAGTGCCCAAGACAGTCAAGGAAAGAGTCATGAAAATCATGACAACTCTCATGAATGTCTTGAAAAAAATCAATCCATGGAGGACAAAGAAAATCAAAGTGAGCCAAGTGCAGAAGATGTCAATCAATCAGAGGATCAAAGTGATGATAGCACTACATCCAAAACTTCCATTTTTTCCCCTCTCACATACACTTATCACAGAGGGAGAAGAGATGTGTTTGCTGCCTCTAAAAGGAAAAGGGTCATCTCCTCTCAAACTGCCAAAACATTGGACAAGGTAAAGGAAAAAATGGAAAATGTTGAGTAGACGATACAAGTTAGAAGGATCAAAAGGATCAAGAAGACTTCTCAAGGGCCTCTTTTTGTTGATCTAGATAGTGACAATCAGGACCAAGAGATGAGTACTAAGTTGCTCCTCTTAGAGAAAGATGCCGAGTTTCAAGAATGGGAAAATGAATTTAAGAGGGCACAAAGAATTATATACTATTATAAGGAAGAGCACAAGCATTTCAAAGAGGTGAAGATGGTCCTTGCCTTACAGAACAAAATTGTCAAACACTATGCAAGGAAGAGCATGCTTGCTAATGCCAAACTGAAGCAAGCCCTCACAGAGCTAGAAGAGCTAAAAAGGACCAAAGTGCATGAAAGCCTAGGGATCTTGGCTGATGCTTCTCAAAATGTGTCTAAAATCCCTTGAGAGGTCTACACACCAATTTTGAGGCAAATCCAGAAACTTTTTTTTTTTCCAAAATTTGACCCCCAAGAGTGCAACACCCTAGGCGCTACGCACAAAATTGGGGCATCCCCAGATGTTTATGTTTACATTTTTGGATTTTTCACATCAACAACGGTCTACCCACAAAATTTCAGGTGAATTGGAGCGTTTTTACCCCCTCGAAAGGTCAAAAAACACCTCAAAATTAACCTTTCTGCCTCCTTTTCAGGCCAGGCGCTGCACACAAAGCAGTCATGGGAGAATTGATTTTTGAGCACGTAAATATCATCCATTCAGCATAACTCAAGTATTTTTGGAAATTAGACTCATCAAGCTTTCCAATGAGCCATCACGGGGCCAAATCCGATGCCGGGAAGGGGTCCACAACTCAGTTGCAACAGACCGTATTTTTTGCTGAAATGACGCTACGCACAGAGACAACCTTTTGGCAAAAAGTCAACAAAAGACACTGATTAATGAAAAATTGGTTTTTTAATATTTTTTTGGGCAAATCACTCCTGATTTGATTGGGGAGTTATGTTTTGATGTTTTTTATTTATTTCCTTATCTATTATGTGCCTTGGGCCTTGCATGGTCATTAAGCACATTTATAACATTTATGGCTAAATTAGGGTTTCTGGAAGCCTCTTAGGGTTTCCACCTCCTCATTTTCTCCATAAACAGAGAATAAGGCTCTTATGTATTTGTTGGATTTTGATGACTTATTCTGGAGCAATACATAGTCTCTTGGAGTTTTTTATGAGAATTTGATGTCTTGGAGCTCATGCATGACCTAATTTGTTTGTTGATGGACGAGGACTGTTTGCAAGATCCATAAGCTTGGTTGATGGTGAAGTTTTCTTTTGTTCCTATTTTCTAGTTTATCATATGTTTCCATATTTCTATGTTGCAGTAGGACAAGGAATTTAGACTAAGACATGTTTGCTAATGGCACCTTAAGTCTGTTTTTTCCTTCATTTCCTTAATGTTTTCTGCTGCTAGGATATATTCGAGAATTCATATTTTTTCTCTCTAAGTATTTATTATTCTTGTCTATTTCTTGAATGGTTTCAATTAGTTGGTTTAAACATGATTCATGGCTAGCCCTGCATATTTTTCGCCACTAAATACTATGTTCTTGGAATCATTTCTTTAAAGCATCTTTTCCTAGGTTTATCAAATAAGTCTGTTTCAATCATGCTCTTTGCCTTTACTTAGCTAAAATTGTTTCAAAAAACCTTCATAGTTGTAACTTTAGATGTTATGGTTTTCTCTCCTTCTATGGTTATAGTTATTTGTGCATCTTAAATGTCTTCCGCTCTTGATGATGAAATCTATGAAAGTTAAATAAGTCTCTTGCCTTTCTATATTTCATTTGAATGTTTGTCTTGGTTGATTATCTACTTTCAGTCTGAAATCAAATGGATTAGGTTTTTCTTATGCCTTTGATTCTTTTGCTATGCTTATAAATATTCTAACTCCCCAATTTTCAAGTATATAAAGGATTATGTTTCTGCCCTTTATTAGCTTGTTTTTCTCAGCTTAATATCCATCTCATGATCCTTCACAACCTTAAAGATCCACCAACCAAGTTAAAATTTCCCTGCAAATGCTCTTAACACCATTGATGAACTTATCATGACCTTGTTAGACTCCATTTCCCAATGAATTAACAATATTCCATGTTTTCTATCTAAATTCATCTGAGCATCATACCCAACCAAAAACAATCAAAATACCATGCACTTAATATCTAGCCTAAAATCAACCCTAATCAGCAAACAAGTTCACATCTTTGCATCTACTAGAGAAATCCCTCTCTGAATCTAGGAAGGCTAGGTCCTTGGATTCCAAAGCTTGGTTTGATGTTACCCCTGTCCATTTGTATCTCAAATCAATCTAGCAAATTATAGGGAGCGAACAGTATGCATTTCTCTTGTTGCTTTTATGTTAGCTAAGTTATATGTTGTTAATGAGCATGCTATTTTATGATAGTTAGCTTGATGATTAGGTTACATGTTTTCAATAATCATGATATATAACTTGTTTTTGTTACATTCTAGTGACTTGATGGTTAGGGTTATGACATTCAGGCATGAGTCGACCTAATTATGATAGTTTGTTGTATTATGTCTAGACTAAATGTCCATATGTGAATGTATGCATGAATGAAATTTTTTTATGAGTTTGGGATGTGGGCATGTTAGATAGATATTGTTATGGATATGATGACCTAATTTATGATTGGGTTGATATGTTGTGAAGTTTTATCATGCTAATTTAGATTTTCAGTGTAGACAAGATAGCTTCCCTAGAGATACATTAAGGTATGAGTTTTCTTATGTCATATACTTGGTGCTTGATTATTTTATTATGTTGTCTATTTGGTGTTTTAGTGTTTGGTGTATATTATGTATATTAATATTTGAATGTTTGATTATTTGCATGATATGAGTATGTATTTATAAGATTGCATCAAGAAATGATTTGGTTTTAATATGGTTGTAACGGAATATGTGTTGAGGCAACTGATATGTACTTGAGTATAAGTAGGTGATAGTTGTAGTATTATGATTTTTACTATTATTTGATTATGACATGACTGTTCATCTTGGTAGAGGATGGTTTCAATTAATATATATGATTTCTCAATATTTTGAACACGTGATTGACATGTGTGAACAAATTTCGGGCAACATGCTTGGTATTAGAATGATAAGGTAATAGTTTATATGTTTATATAACTAACAAATGGGTGATATGACATCACATAATAAAGAATCAATTGCAACAAGGTAAAAAGGTAAAAGAAAGGAATTAGTCAAGAATTCCTTTGACTATGTTTGGAAACCCTAATTCCAAATGAATGAGTGCTTTGCACAGAGGAAGTCTTCTCAGCCTTGATTTTTTATAACATTATGCGGATATTTTCTATATTAATGAGCGTGTAAATCAGTCAGTTTCTATTTATGGTTCGATTCATCAAGGGATTGGAGGCCCTTCAGAGATAATATATGTATGTGTTCAGATACAAAGCAGCATGTTCGGCACAACAAGGTAAGATAATTGGTATATTGTTATATTTATTTATGCGATGACAGTTATGTGGTTATGGCAATATGATGCAGGGGATTGCATGGCAAGATACTAACATGAAATATTAGAGAAGGATCAGGCTAAGTTTCCCTGTGAAGCATTGGGAACCATGGGGATTGAGTCATGGTGTTTGTTGCTAGTCTTGTTCTTTTTTTCTTTTGTGATTTGTGAGCTTTATTTTCAGTTTTGTTTATGTCTGGTGCATAACTATGCTACTTTGGTTGCGGTGTCGTATTGCTATTGGATTTCATGGTTTTCTTCTTTTTGTTTCTTGTTCTTGTCCTTGCATTTTATGTTTTGAGAGTCTTGGGAATTGTTTGGGAAAGATGAAAGTTAACGGAGCTCGAGGAGAGCTTTGTGATACCCAACAGGTAATGTAAGAGTAGAATGAAGCTCAGTGCATGAGTAAGCACAATGGAAGGTAAGAATATGATAGTGGGTTGGATTGGTTGAGTCCATTGGGTAAATGGAAAGGGGAAAAGTAGGTAAAGTGAATGGATCTAAGATGTTAGATGCCTTGGCTATGTTGGAAAATGTTGTTCTCAATGTTGTGCAGTGTGCACGAATCAAGGAGGTTCCCTTAACCTTGACCTTATGCTATATGGTAATTATGATGTGATCATGATTACGTTGGCATTTATATATGTATACATGTATGTATGTCGTGTCTGACAAGGTCATTATGGATCATGGTTGTTTAATGTTAAATGTTTATATGTATATTGTGTGTATTTATATCGTTGTCTAAAAAAATCATGATTGTGTTATGCTAATGGTTATATATATGTATGTATTTATGCATCTATGTCACTGTATGATAGGGTTTCCAATGATCATTCTTGTGGAGGAATGATTTCTTATGCAGGTGAATGGCATGAAGAGGTTCCTAGCTATCAAGAATCAAGTGGCAAAGTAGCCTTGAAAAATTTATGAGGTCAGTATCATGTGGATACAATTTAATGTTATATGCTTGTACTATTCCAATGTTTATGTTATGGAAAAGTAATGCTGAGGGGTACATCAACGAAGTGATAAGCGTGTGGTCTACGGCATGCTAGGATAACCATGTACAAAGACACTATAAGCAAGGTTACTTGTGGGGTAAGTGTGTGGTCTATGGATGTGCAGTACTATTATTGTGTATATGTCATGCATGTTTTATATTTAGTGATTGTACCTAGGGTGATGTGTACATGTAACATATGTAGTATTGTGTATGTATGATGTTGTATATATGGTGTTGTGTGTGTTAGGCTCCTATAAATGATAGGATCTCAAGGTGATTGAGTATTGCATAAGTTGCAATTTCATATTGTGTATGATTTTCAATATTCAAATAATTTCCAAAAAAATATGAAAAAGAAAAGAAAAGAGGGTATCTTAACAAAAAAAGATATAAAGAAAAAAACAAAGAAAATAAAAAGAAAGAAAAACCCCAACAAGAATCATACTGATAGTGTTGCAAATCAAAATGCCACTACTGATTAGATTAGTTTGTTCAATCATACATTCTAAGCATGATTGAACAATTTTAAATTTCTATTGGATAGGTTAGAAAAATAATGATTTTCCAAACAATTTAATCTTGGCATATTAGTAGTTAGGAAGAAATAAAATTGACTCCACAGTTTAATCTGATTCAATGGAAGGAATAAGGGATAGAGTAGGTTACGGTTTTATATATATATAAAAAAATTGGGTCTCCAAGGCTAAATGCACCCTGCAAAAGAAATGACGAAAAAATGTTAGATTAGTGAGAGGAAAGGTAGAAATGAAAGAAAAAAAATAAAGCTGAAGATACATGAAATTTGTCCCAAGACATCGTTCAAAGGATTTCATGTATTTCCTGATTAAAGAGGAAAAATAAAAAAACAAAGGTGTTTTATCCTAAATTTTGGGATTAATGATTTATTAAAGACATTTGAAATATTTCATGTCCTATATTAATATCCTAAGTCCTGAAACTATACCCTCTCTCAAAAATTATTCACCCGACACCACCATTCACTCACCCATCCCATCACCATTAAAATCTTATCGCCTTCCATCTCATCTCTGACCCCAAATCCCCACCCCCCCACCACCATGCCCCCCTCATCCTCTAAAAATTAATGTCGGGTGGGGGGGGGGGGGGTCTGAAATGGGCGGTTTCCCAAACTGACCCATCTGCTACGTGTCAAGCCCTCATATTTCGCTTCCCCCCCCCCCCCCCCGAACCCCATTTGTGATTGGTGAGCTTGATTTCCAGTCTTGTTTATGTCTGATGCATATCTATGCCACTTTGGTTGCGGTGTCGTATTGCTATTGGTTTTCATGGTTTTCTTCTTGTTTCTTCTTGTTCTTGTAATTGTATTTTATGTTTTGAGAATCTTGGGAATTGGTTCTGAAAGACTAAAGTTAATGGAGCTTGGGGAGAGATTTGTGATACCCAACAGGTAATGTAAGAGTCGAATGAAGCTCAGTGCATGAGTAAGCGTAACGGAAGGTAAGAATATGATAGTGGGTTGGATTGGTTGAGTCCATTGAGTAAATGGAAAGTGGCATAGTGTAGTCATGGTATCACCACATGTGTCTTCGTTGTGTTGTACTTTGTATATGTATTGTATTTTTTTGTACACCAGATGTAGGTGTATGTATTTTTTTGTACGCACACCGGGTGTAGGTGTATGTGTTGTACATTGGATTTAAGTGTATGTATTGTGTTGTATGGTACAACGGGTGTAGGTGTATGTGTTATATGCCGGTATAGCTGTACATATTTTGTTATATTGTACATCGAATGTGGGTGTACGTATTGTGATGCACATTGTGTGTATGTGTATGTGATTGAAGAGATGCAAGGGCACTGGGTGCTTGCCGGGTGTGGCAATCAATCTGGTAAGGATCAATGAAGGATAATAATTGATATTTTATTTCAGTTCTATTATGCATGTGATCTATGATTCTAAATTATGATGGTTACATGTGATTTATGATTATGGCTTATGATGATTTCATGCGATTCATGAATTTGACCAATGATGGTTTTGTTTTGAGCTAACCAGATGTGATATTTATATATGATGAGTTGATCAAACAATTGGTTTGACTTGTTGTGACAGGAAGTGAACAAAATTGCAATTGTGCCTTATTTACGAGCTACCAATGAGGTATGATGTGAATTTATTTCAATTTATTTTTAATCTAACGGAAGTTATGTGCTTGGTACAGGAAGCAAGGAAATTCCCAGTTGGGTGGTTGAAACAAATTGCAAGCATTAGCAGTAACAAGAAAAGGAATTCAAACATGCAACAATATGCTGGTAAAGCACTTCAGGAGCAGGGCCATTGTGGGACACAGGTACCCAATAGCTTCCATTTATTTCCATGAACATTCTATGACTGGCATGATGATTTTGAGGATGGTATATTCATTGGTTTTTTTATATTTCGATACGAGGAAGCCTTTGCAAGGGATGGATCGCCCGAGACAGGGGATGTCGGGGAACTTGGAAGTTGAGTGACTGCATGGAAGGGGATGGCCGGATTTCCAGAGGAACTTTGTATTAGAGAAGGGAAGGTTAAGGATTTATTTGTTTTGGTCATTAGAATTTCTGTATGTAATCAAATGCACATTGGGAGTGTCCCCCAGAACAATGAGGCGGTAACTGTTCACTGAGAGGACAAGTGGCATAGGATTGTAGTAATGGAAATTGAATGTAGATTTGGCTTTGGTAGTGGATTCTGGACTTCCCGGGGAGGAGGTGAATCCTGGTATTACTTTAAGGGTGGAGGTACACGAGCCTCTGGATTGCCTTGTTGCAGATGCAGACATTGTATATTTTATTTGTTAGTTGATAAAATGTGCATTTGTGTATATGTGTATAGTATTATAAATATTATAATGAGCTATGTTATAAAGCTCCAGTACATGGTATGATTGTCATGATGATTTTTTCTTTTGAGAAAGTTATTCATTGTAAATACTACAACGAGATATGTTATAAAGCTCCATAGGCAGTATGTTTTATTTTTAGTGGTTTTATAGTTTGTAGGTGTCATTGAAAACCAAGGGTGGTGTTCCCATAAGGGGGATGGTTATGTAACAAAAATGATGAAAATTCCATCTAAAATGTAATAAAAATAAAAAAATAATAATCACAGTTGATGGGACACTTATTCGAAGCTAAATTTTAGGGAAAAAAATCCTAGTGGGTTTTCATTTCGATTAATATGGCTAAGGAAATTGGAAAATACAAAGGCTAATGATTTGGAAGATGAAAAAAGTATTTTTGGCACATTCATTTATGAAAATAATGGAAATTAGGAGAAAAGGGATATGAAAGGTCACATGTTTCATGTGAGGAGGAAAATGAAGGAAAATAATGGAAAATGAAGAAAATAGAGGCCTCATCTATAAAAAGGCTTATGAGGATCAGTGGACATGATTTTGTTACCTTTTCTCAGTTCATTTTTGGATCTATCTCATTATTATTTCTCTCTCTCTGTCACTCACACTTGGCCACTTGGCGTTTCTTGGAGAATTTTGGCATTGGACCAAGAAAGGAAACAAAGAAGGAAGAAGGAGCAAGCAAGTAAGGAGGAGCAGGAATCAAGCAGCTACAACATGATTCTTTACACGTATTTATTTGCATGTATGATTTACCTGCTAGATTTGGCATGCATGGTATTGCATGTAGATATTTTCTTTCATGGAATGTGTTATTCCAAGTGTGAGAGTGTTTTTCAACCTAGCCTTTACATTTCCATATAGCTTTGATGAGATGGGTCTCTCATACTTCTATGGAGCTAGATTACCAGATGTATTCGAAGCTGAGTGGGGTGGACCTCTGAAAAACACATGGCCTAGTGGTCCCTGAACTGGAATGTGGATCATGGTAAAGCCACTCACCTAGTAACCCATGAACTAGACTGTGGGTTGCAGTAAACTCATATTGTGTGCCTCGGTGGGCCCAGGGACCCTTGCTAGTGAATGACAGGATATACAGTAAATAAAAGAGGTGGGTTTCTCTCCATTGGGCCTAGTAATCCTGGGATGGTGTTGTGAAACCAGCTGCAAAAATAGAATAAAAGAGATATCAACGCCTTAGAAATAAGCTACTCCGGGGGGGGGGGAGGGACTCCAATACATTACATGAATGAATAATTATTGGATGATACAAATGACCAAAACCTCCTTCTATATATAGGAATCCATGGGGCCACAATATAATCCTAGTGGGGCCACAATGAAATCCTAGCCGACCTAATAATAATAGTGTAAGGGGACAATAATAAAAATATGGGGATTACAAGGGTAAAACAATGACAATAAGGGGGGATCCTCTAACATAATAAGGGACTACACTATTAATATAGGGACTTAACATGCCCCTCTCCTTCAAACAAGTGTTGTCCTCAACGCTTGATTATTTCTTGATGCTTCTATATAAAATTCTCATCCTCCCATGTGGAATCTTCTACAAGAAAGTTCTTCCACTTGCTGAGATACTCTGAAATTTATCATACTTATTGAGTTCTTTTTTCTGTGATTTCTTCAGAACTTCTTTCGATGTGATGTTGATCTTCCTATTGTTTCATTAGATTCTGCACCAAAGTTAGGTTATCCTTTGAGAGTTGGAGAACTTGTTGTTGATGCTTGATGTGATCTTCCACTAATTTATCATCCATATTAGCTATTATTTGATCCTTCAAACCATACAAATTAGCCTCCATTTATTATTTTAAACCATCTATGTCATCTTCGGTTGGTCTTCGTAAGATCAAAATTTGTTGCACTTGGTACCGTAATTTTGATATCTCATACTGCAATTCTTCCTCTTCATGCGTCATAATATAGATTTTTTAGGGCTTAATGGGTATGGAATTATTTTTTTGGAGGAATTATAGAACCCAATACTGATAAAAATTCTAAAATATGCCCTTGGAATCACTTCAATCTGCTTTTTCAAACAAACGTTATGCAATTTTAAAAACCAAATACACACATTTTTCTTGCTTTTGAGGAGCTCGATATTGAAACTGAATTCTTTGTGATTTCAGATCTTGAATATATGAAAATTTTCCCTAAGGTAGCCCTCTCAATCCTCTTTCGAATGCCACAAGTATGACCTAATTTGGATTCTTCAAGGCAAAGTTATGTCTAATCTCTCACAATGACCTAATTATGGAATGTTTCAATAGAGAGAAATTGTATGACTTATCACGTGTCCCTGTTTCCTCCTTCAACTCTAAAATTGATAGAAAAGAAACGAAAGTCCATGTACTTCCAGACAATTTTTATAGAATTCCAATCTGATGCTCAGAGAGAGAGTTATGAAGATTTTCCCACGATCACCGCTTTGAGATGAAATTCGGGAGCCTAAAAAAGATCTAACTTCACCAGATCATATCTCCGAAAATATTGTGAAACAAGCTCTAAAATTTTGCAAAGATGTTCCTCAGGATTTCAGCTTCGCACTCTAAAAATTTCAATTTCTGAACCTTCATAGAAACAAAGTTATAGCGAAAATTCCATGATGACCTGTTTGGATTAGCGAAACCCTAGACTCCAAAGCTCTGATACCAAATGTTGTGAAACCAACTCCAAAAATAGAAGAAAAGAGATATCAATGCCTTAGAAATAAGCCACTTCGAGGGGGAAACCTCCAATACATTACATGAATGAACAATTCTTGGATGATACAAATGAACAAAATCTCCTTCTATATGTAGGAGTCCATGGGGCCACAATATAATCCTAGTGGGGCCACAATGTAATCCTAACCGACCTAACAATAATAATGTAAGGGCACAATAATAACAATATGGGGGTTACAAGGGTACAACAATAACAATAAGGGGGGCTAACTAACATAATAAGGGACGACACTATTAATATAAGGACTTAACAGATGGGATGTATGGTAAAGTCTGGAGAATGGGTCTCGTTGTAGGGTCTAGTGATCCCTGGATCACACTATGGATTACGGCAAAGCCCGAGAGACTATGAAGCACTCAAATTCCTCATGGTGTAGGCAGATAACACCAATAACATTCATGCTTGTTTGGTTATTTTGGTTGTTTATGTGTCCCACATTCATTTTTTTTTGGTATTTTGGTTGGTTATGAGTCCTACATTCATGCTTGGAATATAACATGCGGGTGATTAGCTGAAGAGAGATTTTGCTCAACCAATATATGGTCGGGTGGAACATAAAAGTCCCATCTCCAATTGGTTTCTACATTCATTAATGAAGAGCTCATTCCTTTGGTATTTGATGTTTAAATGCAGTAGTTTATATGTGGATTCTATAGTTGTTGTATCCATTTTATTTCTATTGTTATTATGCTGGTTGTAAGCATGTATTTTATCAGTGATGATGTATGGATATCTCCCTGTTTCTACTTGTAAATGAATGCACCATGTATCTATGGTTAAATAGATTGTATTGCAGTTAATTATGTAAGGGATCAATTATTCATAGTGATTATTAGATAAGTATGAGACCCCTATGCTCTATTATGTTGTTTACACATGTAGGTTCAATGTTTGTTACATGTTTGACAAAATTCTTTTCATGGCTAGGATGGGTCCATATGAGCTCTTATTGTTGTGATTGCTTCAGTATCATTTTAATTTTCTTATTTATCATCTCTAAAATTTTAATGAATTTTTGGGCAGAGTACTGGGCTATGGGCCTGAAAAGGTGGCTCAAATCCCAGGGACGCTATATATATTGTGTTTCTATCTATTCCACTTCCTTAATATCACCTATAACATTGAAGCTCATTATAGTAGCCTCTCTTCATATGTTTACCCTAGTTGGTTGGTTACTTTAGTAGATGTGGAAGGAGGGTGTTACAATGGAATTCTCTTTTTTCCATTTTATGGGATGTTTTTTTAATTAGACAACTCGCTTCTCATCCCAAATATTTTCAAATAAGGAAATACACGTATGAGTTCATGCATACACGATGGTAGCCACCTTAACCAACAACTAATCTACATGCATACCACTATATTCCTTGCTCTTTGATTGCTAATGCAACTCGCTCTCGACATCCTCGATACACAACTAGATCTCACCCTTTCACATATCCATCTCTCTCTTCCACGAAGAAATAATCAAATCACTCCATGAAGAATAAAACTATCCAAAAATGCTATGTTTCTCATAATCAGCTCTGATAGGAAGATCGCAATCATGGCTCTGCTCTTCAGCTCAATTTCCAACGATCATCTCTACAATTCACTCTTCCATTGTGCAAATATACACCACACCAGCCTCACTCTTCCGAACCTGCAATGTAAACAATGACCCTACGATCGATCCACAGATTTTAGCAATGCTACCAAGCATCAATTTTCACATTCACAAAACATAAAACTTCGACGGATCCATGAATTAATCCCAGCTACACAGGATCAACTGATTACTTCACCTTCAGATTTTGAAAAACACTTCCACATACTCCCTTACTGAGTTCCATATCACAAAATGGTATAAACAAGTGGAATATTCATTAGATATTAAAATAGGAACACCTCCAATCTTATATCATGACCCTCTGCTCAAACTCATTCATCCAAATTTCACGTGATGCTCTTGTACCAAATAAAATTTAGGGGAGAATAGAAAATAGAGGAAATGAGCATCTCTCAGGTGAGCCAAGCTCAACCTGAAGAGTGGTTGTATAAGACACTATATCATTCTCCAAACCATTTATACATAAATAATCTTTGAAATATGTTGAGGAATTGAACATATTCCTTAATAATAGGATCCAATCTAGCTGATCCCAACATATCACAACACATCTCTAATAAAAGAATAATCTGTAGTATTATACATTTCTCCATTATTCCAAGTAAAAGTATATATCTTATGAGTCTAGATCCAACAATTGTTTTAAAAATAAGTGAATGGTTTTTTTAATGGTAACAAGTACACTTACAAAGACATGCAATTACTGCATTTTGAAAGGTGCTATGGTGGTGAAGTTCATGCTCCTAATGAAAATATTTTCTTTCTTCCTTGGATCCTGCTTCCTTTCTTCGTCACAACCTCCATTAGAAATTGCAAAACATATAAGACTTAACACAGTAACATAGTGCTTAAATAAATTGAAGGACCACAAAAACATTGAAAATTCATATCTTTTATGATAGTGAAGGAACACATAAAATTTTAAATGTGTTTTAGGATGAAGGGCTCATTCTCAAAATTCGAATTCAGGAGATGAAATATGTGGTTTTCGTCATTCACCATAAGCATGTCGAATTGTGGTATTTTCCCACCTTTACATTAATTGTAAAACTCACGCAAGTTTGAGGGAAAATATTTCTTGTAACCAATGAGTGTAATCCTTAGCTATTTTAGAGCCACATTTCATAAATATTTTTTTAATAAATTAAAGTTAAGATCTAAGAAACTGAAAACAATGTGTATATCTTCTATATTGTTTGTTGTTGGATTATGTATTAGATAAAAAGTATTATGAGATTATTAAATCTACACCGTTCATAATTTAAATATTTGAAATTCCTCAAACCCAATTGTAATATATACCACTCTTATACATAAATATTTATTTGAGAGATTGTTTTCAAAGTAAGTCGATTTTTTTTTTCAAAGTAAATTAAGCCCAATGTATAGAGTAAAATCTAACTTGCCATTAAATATCTAAATTTAGTAATAGTGTACACAATTTAATTAATAAATATAGATTTATAAATCTTAGTTTTTCAATAGTGTTTTTCATTATTTAAAAACATAATTTCTATTTTAATAAATTAATAAAATTATAAATAACATTTTTCATTTTTCAAATATTTTATCTTAATAATTTCATAAAAAAACAAATTTATTGGTCATAAAGATATAAATGAAGTAATATTAATTTATGTTTTTATTAATTTAAATCATAATTTTGAATGCGTAAACCAATTAAGTTAATTGAAAATTTCTTGCAATGATTATATTATGTCGAGTAAATAAATCAAATATCAAGTACAACTAATATTTTATACTTTATTTTTGGAGAAATTGATTTAAAATTGATGGTGGGGATGATTAACGTTCACTAAGATCTATATGGTCTATGATGCCTTAAGAAGGTAAGGGAATTGTTTAACATTATATTTCCATGATAAAAGAGAAGTTAGAGAATGATCTCTAGATCATTGTAGTTTTACCAACTTGAAAGATCAATAAGGTTGGTAGTATGACAAATATTTTAAAAATTAGATCAAATGTGAGTTTAATATGGACAATCGAAGAAAAAGTGATTTTTATTTTCAATTCTCTTAGAATCATATATTTGATACACTGTTTCGTCCCATGGTGATTTCAGAATTTTCTAATGCCCAATTTCACTAAACTCATGAGAATTAGTTGTATCTTTACAATATTAATTTTTTTCTTATCATGAGTCAAAATGAAAAAAATAGTTTTGGTTTGCAAATGTCAATCATCTTATTAAAACTAATCAAAACAGTAAGATAATTTGATTTTAAAGTTGGACTTGATCACTAAAAAATTTCACTCTCAATTTGAAACTCCCCCCAAAAATAAAAAATATATGATAATTAAAATCAAGTTAATGGTACAACCAATTATTCCTAATATTTCAGATGCAACGACTAAACCTCTTGCAAGTTTACCTATTATACGACTACTATGATATGTGCAGATAGTCGTTTGTGAACTTTTAGTAAGGTTTTAAAGAGCCAAAAACCTAGTGTTAATTAGCTTAATGCAAAAATCCTAAACCTAACCATGGCTAGTAAAATATTGGGTTGCTATGAAAGGAAAATGATTCATTCCTATGGAATTGTTTATTAGTCCATAATAGATTAGAGCATATAAGAATATGACACAAAAGAAGAAGAGATGAAATAGAAGATCATATAATAACCATTTATATCCCAATGTGCAAGGAAAATCCATATTGAGTGCACTTTATTTGTACTTGTATTTTATAATCTAGAATATGACAGAAAAGAAGAAAAGAGGAAATAGACGATCATATAATAACCATTTATACCCCCAATGTGCAAGGAAAATCCATATTGAGTGGACTTTATTTGTACTTGTATATTATAATCTAGAAGAAGAGAAAGTGTATAGGCCCTGCCTTCTTATTTAGTCTTTCTAATGTATAACTTGTAGTTTTTTTACCTTAATGACATGTTATTTTCTAAGTTTTTTATTTTATTTTGATTTTAGCTTATTTCCATATTTTATGCACTAATATCAGAAAATAAAATATAAATCTAAGGCAAACCATTACATTATAAGATAATTTAGAATATTCTAAGATCTCTTGTGATAAATAGTTACAATGGAATATCTATCATAATTTAGGTCTCAAACGGTCTTTCTTCAATGCCATTTGTGGATATAGTTCACAAAATGAATGGTCATATTTTTTATTACATGAAAGAATGTTTTTAAATCCCTTATCGTATCGAATATAAAATTTTAAAATGTTTTAGAATGGTTACTAGTGATGCACAATTAGGATGTGAACCTATGAGTTATTAGTCCCTGCCGCTTGCAGAAGGGCAGGGACTATAGTAACCGCTTTTTGGTCCTTCATTAGTTCGTGCAGAAGAATGAAATAGAGCAATTCAACTTATTATAAAGTTTTAAAAACTACTTTTCCCATCTACCAGTGATTTTTATGTAAGGGTCATGTAAGAGCCAATCAGCAATTTGGAGGTCTTATTTGGCCTCATATCGAGCCCATACCTATCAAAAATTAGGGTAAGTGTAAATTGATTCCTATTTTTATAGTTTCTATTCACTAATGCTAACATTAGTTAGCAAACATTTTATGTTTTGGAGGATTTATACAGAGCTCGGTTTAAAGGTAAAGGCCATATCTGCAGATTTACATGTTCCGCTTGTCTTGTGTATGGTGGCTTCCCCGGTAGCACACACATTAATTAAGTACTCATCTTCTCAGAGAGGAGCACAACTTTCCTTTTCGCAACTTCTTGGTTTCCAATGGAAGGAACTTCATTCTCTGCTGCCTGGAGGATGGTTGGAGTTATCGGGTTTCCTTCCGACCTTACTTCCGCTGTGTGCTTGCCTTTCCCCACCTATGATTCTTCAGCCTAGAGGGTAGGGAAGAGAAGCTTCTACCTCATCTACCTCATACATTAAGGAAGAACTTGCACCGTGGGAGGTGACATACCTCACAGTTCTGATTCAGGACTCGAAGGTAGGTTGTTAGGTCAAAAGGAAGAGGGCAGGTCCTCAAGCATATGAGTGCTTCAACAGTCTTTGGATTTGTATGTTCAACTGCAAGGTAAATTGCTGAGAGGCTGACTTTTCCTTTAGGCAGATCTCGTTGAACTTACAAATTACTTGGATTGGGCAGGTTCCTTCTTACGTGGACTGGGTGGACTTCTGATCTTAGCTGCACCTAAAGAACATGAATACATACTCTTGATTAGACATGGCACAATCCTCGCCTAGGGGATTGGAACTTAATTCAGGAGTCCTCAACCTCCGCCATACTCAGCCTTTGGCTCTCTCTTCGTTCTATGCTGCCTGGAGCATGGTGGGAGTTATTTGGATGAGGGGTGCCTACTCTCCCATTCATACCGACTAGGAGAACGTAAGATAACTAGAAGAGAAATAAGCATAAGGTCTAGGAACAGCATTCACTCCCCACCATTAGGCACAGGAAACATACTTACCACCGGCAGGCATAGTACAAGGATCTATTTATCTAGAAGAAGAAAGATCACGAGCGATAATAGAATAATGATTTACTATCGGGAAGGAACAATGGGTGAGGATCCACCAGATTATTCACCTCCCAAAACCAAAACCGAGTTCAAAGTGTTAGCCAACTATAAAATTTGTCATATCAAATGGTGGCTAAATAATTTTTGAAGCCTCCAAGAAACAAGTTTTATTGCAAAATTGTTAATTCTTGAAGTCTTATGAAGACATCTTATTCTTTGATTAATCTTCACTATTGTTTCCCTCTTGATTCTAAAATTCTGTTGTTTTCCTGAATAAAAGACTGCTGCAAAAAATCTAATTTTCCCTCATTTTACCTCCCATTTTCACTCAGAAATCCCTTCATTTTTATCCCCTTTACTCCCATAAAATTCCTCTATTTTTCCTTTATTCCCTTCTTCCCTTCATAAAACCCCTTTATAAGGTTAAAAAATCATGTTTTACCTTATCCGAAACCCTCAAAATCCTTTGAAAAGTCTTGAAAATTCATAAAAACAACCTTTTGCATTACAGGCCTAAGCCCCTTTGGGCTAAGCCCTAAACCACTTCCCCACCAAGCGCTATGTCCAAAAGCGCTTATCGCATTGGGGCGTTTTCAATGAGCACAAGTCTTTTGTTACATAAAAGTTTTGATGCCAATTGGCCCTTTTCTATATAAACCCCGGTCCCTTTATCTTTTTCATATATCCAAAGGCCCCGCAATCAGGCGCTAAAAAAATTATAAACCCTTCCCAATCCTATTTTCCCTTTGTATTTCATAAAAACCCAATTTCCTATGTTTTATATGAAAACTCGTCAATTCAATGTTTTAAATGAAAAGGACCATTGATCTAAACCGATCGACGATCAATGAAATCTCGCATCGGAGATTTTCGTCGGGCACATTTGAAAGGCCCTCTCCTTTGTTCCAATTCTGATTGGCTCCGTTTGTATAAACCCCCGATCCCTTCATTCTTTTGCATAACCCGAAGCCCGCAATCGGGCTCTAAACCTTAAATAAAACCCCTCCCCAACAAAAAAATCCTTTGTATTTCATAAAAATTTCGATTTTTTTATGTTTCAAAGGGTTCCGCCAGTTCACAGTTTAAACAAATCCTGACCGTTGATCTTAAACCAATCAATGATCGGCCAAATATTGCATCGGATATTTCATTGGTTGTGGTTTAATATTTTATTTCCCCCTCCCGATTAGCCTCTCCCGATGAATTCTCAGCCGTTTACCTCCCCCGCCAGATCTAGATCCGACGACCCTTATCGCTCCTTCCCAAAGCCCATTTCCCCGCTTGTGAACTCCTCCAATTCATTTCCCACCGTCGATCTGATCCTCAGATGGATGACCACTATTCAATCACTTCGACATCCTTTCCTCTTTCCTTCCCCCAATCGCAAAACCTCCGATTGAATCTAGGCTATCCGTGCATCAAGATCCGACGATCCAGATTGAAGCCCACCACCTTGGTTAAATTCATGAAACCCCCTGTCTAATGTTTTTTCGATAGATCTTCGCCGTTGATCTCTGAAAATCAAAGGCCCATACAAACCCATTCTCCGCCTCATATTTTATTTCTTTATCCCACAGATCATATCTCCACCGTTCATACTTGTGATCGAATGGCCCATATTCATCCTGGTAGGCCCAACTCCTTTGGGTCCTACCCCTTCCACATCAGATATTCACCGTTCATACCTGTGATCAGACGGTCCGGATTAAAACCACCCCACCTCTTTCCGTCCCTGCATCTTGCCGATATCGCGCTCCCTCACAGCCGTCTGATCTAAGACCCCTGATCTGACGGCTGACGCACATTTTCGCGCAGATTTAAGCCCGAAAGTTAATTCTCCAGAGCTACATGATATAGGTGGTTTTGAAATGCCACATTTCGGGTGCTAATGCATATCACGTTCAAGAAGTGAAAACCGCCCTTCCTCCATTTTCTTGCGCGAAACCCGTGGTTTTCTCGTCCGAGACTACTTTCCCCATTTTCTATTGCGTTTCATCACGTTCATTCCCCTGCGTTTCATCGAATTCAATCTTGCTTTGAACTATCGCCCTTCGGCTTCCTCCAAGGTTCTTCATCCATCAACCTCAGCCGTTGATCTCTGAGGCCTATTTCATCCAACGGCCCAAGATCGTTCGAAAACCCCGAATTTCCTTCCAATGTATATTTCCTCTGCTAAAGGTTTTAAACCTATTTCCTTTGCAATTTATCTCATTTCGCTATAGTGTGGCCCCCTCCGCATTATATATTTGGGAATTGATCCCGACCGTTGGTCTCTACAGATCAACGGCCCTGACTTAAATCTCCCCACCATTTCATCGACCGCCTTCCTTTGAACCTCTGTGAGAAATCTCCATCATTGAATGCTTTCATCCAATGGCTGCAACCTAACCACAACCTCTAAAGCAGTTAAACCAAAAATACACCATATTTTCTTAGTATTTCTTTGTTTGTGCAGGTTTTAAAGGTTTTTCAAATGTTTTAAAAAGAAAAATGAAAGTCGAGGATGACAATCCTCCGGGCCTTCATTCATCAAATAATATCCATCTACAGGGTTCAACACCATGTTTTATCAGTGCCTCATGAGCATTGGAGCCACTATAAAGCCCCTGTAGCACCTACACATCAACAAGACACAATAAAGCTTAAAAAGAATAGAGAGTATCAGTGTTGAAGATCAAATCAAACCAGAGATGAAGAATTAAAGACAGTTTACTCAGTTTGGGTGGATTACGGCTAAAAACGATAATTAAAAACCTAATCCACTAAATTAAACATAGTCGAAGAACATAAGACAAGATTAGGGCCTAATTATTCCTAACACACAAATCAAAAGAAAGTTAGTCCTATTTTAGGTAAAAACAAAAATATCTACCAGACCGAGAAAGCCTCCACTGCCACATCAGAGGCTAATTGAATCCTCTCAGCTACCAAAAAGCCACCTATAACCTCAAAGCATTCAAAAGTGGCCGAGTTATTACCAGAATAGAGGATATTTTCCTCAATACAGTCGAATAGTTAATTTAGCCAAAAGAACTTATTGCAAAATATCAGCAGAGTTATTACAAAGATGACACTGAGCCTTAAAGTCAACAAAATCTCCCTAGAAAGCTTAATACTTAATGTAAGCCAATTAATACAGAGAAATATCTGTAATATTATCCATTAAGCTCGTCAAAGGCCGAGAAGCATTAAAACGTATTAATTGAGCCTGTAGATCTTTTCTCTCTTTCGACCTCCTCATTCTTTCTATAAAATCTTCTTGAGGAGCTCATTGTAAAGGGTTGGTTGCAGAACTTTGAAATATACTTGTGCTTGAAACTTCTACATGTAAATAGTGTTCAGAGGCTCTTGAAGCTCTATTTATAATCAAATAAGTTAGGCTGAGAAGAGAAGATGATTTCTGAACTGAAACATTGGACTTGAAGAATGTAATTGAATTGACATCAATATACAAGCTGATTCTTGGGATCTTGGTCTATATCACTGGTGAAGTGCTTCTTTATATGTTATTGTTTTTCCTTTCATGTATGCCATTTTTTCCATTATTCTCTGATAAATAACAACAAGCTTAGAGTTAGGATTTACAGTTTACAGTACCCTTCTCTGAGTGATAAGCTTTATCTCAATGTTTTCCTCCAAGTTGTTTATTTAAGAATGATTCAATACAATTCAAGCAGTTAGGAATGTTGGCGTTCCCTCGTCCTAATGTTTACTTTAAACATTGTTCTTGAATGTTTTTTTCATTATTTACTCAGTAAAGTTAGACTAGAAAAGTGATGGTTTGCCCTGTTTTCTAGCTTCTTTCTCCAAAGGTAGTTCTAAAAGTTTCCCTAAGAGTATGAGTCTATCTTTAAAAGTATCTTATCTGATCTTAGGCTGCACTTTGTTTTTTATTATCTATTTTTCATCCCTTCTAAAAGTAATTATGTGGATTACTGGATTGTTTGTCTATTGAGTTAGCTTTAATATGAACTTGTCCAAAGAAGTCCATGGTTAGCCCTATCCTTTGGTCAGTTTTAAACAGTTACTTAAAGATGCTTTTCTTGTTTGGATAGACTGATAAATCCTAGTTGAAATTATTGTCTGTTTCCACCCCTTCAACACTTTAATTGTTCCATTCCATCATTTAATCTCAAAATTCTTGTGATATAGATGACTTTCCCCTTGGACCACTCTTGAAATTGTTGCACAATTAAACCCTTTTATGACTCCATAGCCCAATGGACTAAAAAACAACGTCATATCTATCCTATCAGTGAAAGCTTGTTCTGATTGATTGCAACTTCACACCTTTGAAACTCTTTCGTTTTAGGACTTTCTACTCAACTAATAATCATGCTCAACCATCCAAAAACAAACAAAACCCTTGTTCTTATTAACTAGCCTAACATCATACACCTAAAAGCCTTAAAGATAAATCAATATTTGCACTTAATAGAAAGATCCCTCTCTGGATTCAGGAGGGCTAGATCCTAGAATCCCAAAGTGGTTCAAGTGTTCTCTCTGTAGTTTGTATTTTCCAATCTTGCAAATTACAGGGAGCTAACATTTCTGGCGACTCCGTTGGGGATATTTTTGAGTTCCTAATTGCTTAGAATGCTTTGATAGACTCATTAGTCTTCCAAACAACCATAAAAAACTCAGAAAAAACCCAAAACATTTTAGATTGGTACATGGTGGTGGACCATAAAACATTTTACCTCCAAAAGAGCTAAAAACTTCCACCTGGCGACTCCACACTCTGAAACTCCCAAAAGACTAAATGAATCCACTGGTAGAAGACCTTGAACTGATTGAACAGACACAGTGACCTTTTTTTCTGATTTACAAACATGGATTTAGATATAGACCCAAAGACAAACATATGGTCATGATGGAAAAATTGATGTACATGCTTGGAAAGAGAGTGGATAGGATTATTGCTAATCTAAACATTGGTGATCCAGAGCAACATATGCCTTGCCCTAAGCAAACAGAAACTTTACCACTACAAGACATATATGATGAACAAAATTATAGTGAAAACCATCAAGATAAATTTCTAATCATGATGGAAAATATGATGTATATGCTTGGGAAGAGAATGGATAGGTTGATGGCTAATATGAATATTGATGATCTAGAACAAGCTATGCTTTCTCCTGATAAAACACAAGCCCAATCACCTCAAGATCAAGACAGTGATCAAGACATGTGTTATGATCAACACCTTATGGAAAATGACGAGAAAACTTACAAAGAAAGCAATAAGGAAGGTTGTCAAGAAATTTTTGATTTCCTTCCTACGTCTTGTACTATGATGATAAGATATCTTCACAATCAAATTGCAAATATTAATAGTGAGCAGTTCTTTGAGGAAACAAGTGGCCATTTGGAAAACAAAAAACCTGAAATTGAGGAGACACCGACACCTATAGAAACCCTTCCTTTGTGTTATAACTCGTTTCAGATTATACAACAAGAGTAGCATCCTGATAAATCAGAAGAAACAACTCATGAAACTGGTGTGAAAACTAAGTATCATAACCTTCATGAGGAATTTTTTGAAACAAAAGAATATCAGGAAATAATAGAAAATCCTCAAATTTTCCCTGCAAGCACAAGTCAAGATCTCCTAGAAGAGGCTCAAGAAAACATCTAGCCTCAAAATCAGCCTCTATAAGAGATAGAGAAATGTTGTTTTTTTGTTCAAAGGAACATAGAAACATCTTCCACGTTAACAGAAGAAGAGATAGATCAGACTATTAATAAACAATCAGTCTCTGAAACTTATTGCAAAACAAACACTTTTGTCACATCACATAGAGAAATTTGTTGTAAAGACACAGAAAGTTATTTTTTTTATCGTAAGAAAGAGGGTAGCACCTTTTCTTTTTATAATGAAAGAGAAATCTCTCCTTTAACAGAAGAAAAAATTGATAAAATACTAAGCAAACAGCTACCCTCCAAACCATCATCTCAACCAGACAGTCATGAACATGGTTCCTATTCAATAGAACAATCCAATGGCACTCAAGAGAAAGAGGATAGTAAGGAATATAATGATAATACTGAAACTAGTCCTCTTTGGATTATGAACTTTTATGGGTCATGTACTAAAACCAATGCAGGTGCAGGAATATGGCTTTACAATAGAGGAAACAATCATTCTGAAGCCCATTCATACAAATTGAGTTTTCAATGCACAACCGACATAGCAGAGTATGATGCACTCCTCTTAGGGCTACGTTTGTTGAAGAAAATAGGAGCCCAGAAGATAACAGTTCATGGAAATGCAGAATTGGTAATTAGGCAAGTGAAAGAAGAATGCACGGTTACACATCCCAAACTTAAAGCTTATAAGAACAATGCCATCGATTAGTTTAAATCTTTTAATGATTTCCAATTTATCCTTGTTCCTAAAAACCAAAACAATTTTGCTACTAGATTAGCCCTTGTGGCTAGTACATGTCTGAGACCTTGGGAGAGAAAAAATATACAATTCAAGAAAAATTCAGACCAGCTATCCCAAACAATAAAAGATACTAGCAAAAATTTGAAGGAGAAAAACAAATAGAACACTATCCTACTGAGGATATACCATCTTTCTGAGAAGAAACTTCTCCCCTCACTAATGTCAATATGTCATCCAAAGAACCTGAATTTATATCAGAAGCAAGCATAGATTTAGAGAAAGAAGAAATTTCACTACTTGTTGTTTTGCAGGTTAATGATGATGATGCTTCCGAGCAACGTACTGAAGAGATATTCCTCAAAGCTAAAGTCTTGGAAGAAAACAATCTACCAGACATGGAGAGCCAAAAAGAAGAGAATCTTCATCTTTTCTTTGTTAATCCTTTGGAAGAGTGTCTGGAAGTCCCAACTGGCTCAAATTGTCAAGCATGGATCCTTTGCAACAAACAAATGCATGAGAAGCTATCACCTTCTGTGATAGTCTTGGTTTTGAAGGTTAATCTTCAAAATGTACTATGGATACACATGATAAACAACCATAATTTTTTTTTTTTTTGACACTACTCAACTGGTTACATTGTCATTTTTGTATCATATGATAATGTAAATACTCCAAGTTAGAATAGGTTAGATAGGAATGTCAATGAAGCTCAGTTTTGAGCATTTAGATAGTTGTTGATTTTTGTCTTCAAGAAAAATAAAAAATACAAAAACAATGGAAAAGAAAAGAGGGCAGATTGTAAAAACAAGAAAAGTACAGCCCCATACCCAAAAAATAAACAAAGTCTGAAAGTGTGCAAGCTCAAATGCCACTTCTAAAAAATACACTTCTAGTTAGTCATACATCTTAATCATGACTAATTAGTTTTCAATTTACTGCTGATAGGTTAGTGAATCAGATTTTCCAAACAGCGTAATCTTGGCTTATCAATTAGGTAGATTAAGATAGAAAATAAAAGGTTCAAGCAAACTCAAAATCCGAACCTAAGATTCCAAAAGAAAAATGAATCCAATCTATTTAAACCGTGAGTCAAAGACAAAAGTAAACTGGTTCTAATGAACTCAAAACTTGAACTAGAAAAGAATGTAAAACAACTCAAACAAACTAAAAAACAGAGCTGAAGAAAAGAGAAGGTCGTGCTTAGAATTTTCAGATCTTAAGCCTTCACATTTTGATTTAATTTTCTACAAAAAATAATCCATGTGCAGCTTGTTTTTATGCCATGGATTAGCAACAAGTTAGACTGTTCAATCATGACTTGTATGCTTTTTAATTTCTATTTTAGAAGTTAGAGAATAAAATCTGTTAGACTGTTTAATCCTAACAGATAGTAGATTAGGTAGAGAAGCTTATGAACTCAACTGTTTAATCTGAGTTCAGGGAGAAATAAGAAGTAGACTTAGATTATTTTTTATGCTTTCAAAAGAATAAAATGTTTGTAAAAGAGTTTTCCAATCCAAGTGCACTCTGAAAGAAGAAAAAATGTTCGATCAGTAGGATTGGGTAGGTAGAAAGCTTGGTTTGATTCTATTCCATTGCCTTTCATGGCTGCTAACATTTTCAGAGCAAAGAAGGATCATCCAAGTGAAGAAAAGTTGCAGCCCAATGGATGAGGCACTGATCAGCCCCCCAGAGAATACAAGTCTGAAGTTCTTGATGCCTTCAAGAAGGCACCATCCCCATGTGGAGCCATTGTTAGCCACCTATAAAATTTGTCATATCAAATGGTGGCTAAATCGTTTTTGAATCCTTCAAGAAGCAAATTTAATTGAAAAATTGTTAATTCTTGAAGTCTTATGAAGACATCTTATTCTTTGATTAATCTTCACTACTGTTTCCCTCTTGATTCTAAAATTATGTTGTTTTCTTGAATAAAAGACTGCTGTAAAAAATTCATTTTTCCCTCAGTTTACATCCCCTTTTCAATCAGAAATCCCTTCATTTTTATCCCCTTTACTCCCATAAAATTCCTCTATTTTTCCTTTATTCCCTTCTTCCCTTCATAAAACCCCTTTATAAGGTTAAAAAATCCTTTGAAAAGTCTTCAAAAATCATAAAAAATAGCCTTTTGCATTATAGGCCTAAGCCCCTTTGGGCTAAGCCCTAAACCACTTCCCCACCATATGCCTTAGCATTGGAACCAAGCGCTATGTCCGAAAGCACTTATTACATCGGGGCATTTTCGATGAGCGCAAGTCTTTTGTTACATAAAAGTTTCGATGCCAATTGGCCCTTTTGTATATAAACCCCGGTCCCTTTATCTTTTTCATATATCCAAAGGCCCCGCAATCGAGCGCTAAAAACATTATAAACCCTTCCTGATCCTATTTTCCCTTTGTATTTCATAAAAACCCACTTTCTTATGTTTTATATGAAAACCCGTCTGTTCAATGTTTTAAATGAAAAGGACCATTGATCTAAAACCGATCGATGATCAATGAAATCTCACATCGGAGATTTTCGTTGGGCACATTTGAAAGGCCCTCTCATTTTTTCCGATTCCAATTGGCTCCATTTGTATAAACCCCCGAGACCCAGGATCATTCGGAAACCCCGAATTTCCTTCCAACGCATATTTCCTCCACCAAAGGTTTTAAACCTATTTCCTTTGCAATTTCTCTCATTTTGGTATAGTTTTTCCCCCTCCGCATTATATATTCGGGAATTAATCCAGACCATTGTTCTCTTCATATCAACGACCCTGACTTAAATCTCCCCACCGTTTCATCGACCGCCTTCCTTTGAACCTCTGCAAGAAATGTCCACCGTTGGATGCTTTCATCCAATGGCCGCAACCTAACCGCAACCTCTGAAGCAGTTAAACCAAAAATACGCAATATTTTCTTAATATTTCTTTTTTTGTGCAGGTTTTAAAGGTTTTTCAAATGTTTTAAAAAGAAAAATGAAATATGAGGATGACGATCCTCCGAGCCTTCATTCATCAAAGAATATCCATCTACAGGGTTCAGCACCATGTTTAATCAGTGCCTCATGAGCACTAGCACCACTATAAAGCCCCTGTAACACCTGCAGATCAACAAGACACAGTAAAGCTTAAAAAGAACAAAGAGTATCAATGTTGAAGATAAAATCAAACCAGAGATGAAGAATTAAAGACAGTTTACTCAGTTTGGGTGGATTACGGCTAAAAACGATAATTAAAACCATAATCCACTAAATTAAACACAGTTGAAGAAAAAAAGACAAGATTTGGGCCTAATTATGCCTAACACATAGATCAAAATCAAATTAGTCTTGTTTTAGGTCAAAACAAAAATATCTACCAAACCGAGAAAGCCTCCACTGCCACATCAGAGGCTAATTGAATCCTCTTAGCTACCAGAAAGCCACCTATAACCTCAAATCATTCAAAAGAGGCCGATTTATTACCAGAACAGAGGATATTTTCCTCAATACAATCGAACAGTTAATTGAGCCAAAAGAACTTATTGCAAAATATCAGCAGAGTTATTACAAAGATGACATAGAGCCTTAAAGTCAACAAAATCTCCCCAGCAAGCTTAATACTTAATGTACGCCAATTAATATAGAGAAATATTTGTAATATTCTCCATTGAGCCCCTCAAAGGCCGAGAAGCATTAAAACGTATTGATTGAGCCTGTAGATCGTTTCTCTCTTTCGACCTCCTCATTCTTTCTATAAAATCTTCTTGAGGAGCTCATTGTAAAGGGTTGGTTGCAGAACTTTGAAATATACTTGTGCTCCAAAATTCTACATGTAAATAGTGTTCAGAGGCTCTTGAAGCTTTGTTTGTAATCAAATAAGTTAGGCTGAGAAGAGAAGATGATTGTTGAATTGAAACATTGGACTTGAAGAATGTAACTGGATTGACATCAATATACAAGCTGATTCTTGGGATCCTGGTCTATATCACTGGTGAAGTGCTTCTTTCTATGTTATTGTTTTTCCTTTCATGTATGCCATTTTTTCCATTATTCTATGATGAAGAACATCAAGCATAGAGTTAGGATTTACTGTTTACAGTACCCTTCTCTGAGTGATAAGCTTTATCTCAATTTTTTCCTCCAAGTTGTTTATTTAATAATGATTCAATACAGTTCAAGTAGTTAGGAATGATGGCATTCCCTCGTCCTACTGTTTACTTTAAACATTGTTCTCAAATTTTATTTTCATTATTTAATCAGTAAAGTTAGACTAGAAAAGTGATGGTTTGCCTTGTTTTCTAGCTTCTTTCTCCAAAGGTAGTTCTGAAAGTTTCCCTAAGAGTATGCCGAAAGCAGTCTATATTTAAAAGTATATTATTTGATCTTAGGCATCGTAGAGCTTGCTGGTGTAGCTTTCTGGGCACGGGATCAAATGAATGTGGCCCCTGCCTTGTTTTCTGCAATGCATATTACACATTTCTGCCAATCTTGTTTCTCCCCATGCGTACTTTTTGTCATCAATATCAATCTCCTTTGATCCTGAAATGAATTGAACATTTCTCATATTTCCACGCACTATGTTATGCAAACCAGGGTGATCGATCGGAATAAAATTGTTACTGATACTATTGGTTTCAATTACCATGTTCAGTTTAGGCGATAAGGATTCATTGTATTCAATAAATTACAACTATTCAACATTTTTTATATGTAGCTTAAATGACTGGATTAGATCTCTATATCAAGCTTATACGTCCAACTCTTAGATTACATATAGCTTACTTGTATTTGCATAAGAAAGGTGAGAATGCTATGTTAGAAGTAATGACCGGTAGTGAGATAATACTATGTAATATACGGGCAATTGTTTTAACTATGATCAAGCATGTAGAGTGTTGTAAGAAATTCAGTAGTAATGTTCACTTGTTATGGAATTACAACACTATTAATCCTTTAGACTCACAAATTAAACCTTAAGTTAGACCTAAAGGCAGGGACTAGCTGCCTTTAGCAGCCATTCTTGTTTAATATACAATTTCAAAGCAACTATATTAAGGGTGGATTGAAACAAGTTTAAAAATATAGAATTATAAATTATATTGTTCAAGGAACAACATAAGTGGAAGGTTATTATGTGTTTATATGGATCTTCTCTATCCAATGCTTCAATTTTTGGGTTATGTAATGGAGGTTTGGTGTGCATGACAATTGAAGTAAGGTCATATTAGATGGGATTATGGGAAATATTAATCACATTTGGGATATTCATATTATCCATAAATGGAATTTTAGGTGTGAAATTCATGTTAGTTTTCATATTTGCATTATTTATATCCATGAAAGCTAAAAGCGCTAAAGGGGATAGACAGAATGAAATCGGATGAGGACAAAATCATATTGATGGAACTTGAATTATACAAACTCAAAGCTCAACTAGTAGGGGATGGAGGATGATTATGTTTTACTCTCATTGATTTCATAAAACAAATAACACACATATTTCATAAAAAAATATAACACATATAGGGATATCAAGAAAATCAGAAAGTCTCCTGAGAATACAATAATTTGTATGTGAGACTACAGGTGTTGTATTGACTAATTGATCAAGTTTCATCAATAAAATAATATATCCTAAGGACAATAAAGGGAAAATGATAAGTTAAATAATTCAACAAATTACTAAATATGAATGATGTGAAATGTGGATGCAATGTGTTCCAATTAATTAACTATTCAAATAAATAAAATTCACCCTAAAACATAAAGTAAAAAAAGATCACTAGCCTAAGGGTCTTACTAAAAAAAATGTAAGAATAAAATAAATATTCTTACAAACATTTATCAATAAATTATAATGATTTTTATTGTGATTAATGAGTAAATATATTAACAAGTTCCTTTCAAATATTCAAATTGATGGGATATGGGATTCACCAATAGAGTAATTGAAGGGAAAAAAGATATTAGTTATAAAGGTTTTTGGGGGAAGTTCCTAATGCCAAAAAATTTATTGATCTCTAGTTCCCTCCCTCTTATAAGAATCACTTAGGTAGGAACCTAGTCAAAGTCCACTAAACTACTCATTCATGGATAAATGAAATAGCTTACCATGCCTTCAATATGAAATCAAATAATTGAGGCATATTTATTTTGAAATAACTAAGAGTCTCAATAAAACCTTTGGTACCATATTTAACATTATCGAACATTGGTTTTTACCCTGTACATTAATGATATGCAAACAAATTTTGGAAAAATAAAATAAACAATGGCGAGAGCATAATATATATATATATATATATATATATATATATATATATATATATATATATATATATATATATATACACACACAAAGATTATCCCCTGGATCCCAAAATCGAGACTACCATATTGATTTTTCATTATATTCCTTTCAATATTACAATAAATATATACATGTTGAAGCATTCATAAACCCCAATCCATTAACCCTGGATTAGAACATAATTGTAGTTCCCTTGACCAGATATACAAAATACCATGGAAAAAAAACCACCATGCCCAAAACCATGTGAAAAACCCATGCACAAAATCATAGGTAGGTTCACCCACCTAATATAAGGTCCATTGCCACCCTGAAAACACCCCAACGGGGGCTATGCCCCCCCTGTGAACCCCCCATTATGCTCGGTGCAATGGAGGGGGGGAGGCCATACATTGGGCTAGTCGTGGAAAGAATATAAGGCACACCCGATGTTACACCATTTTTTGGTCATCTAACCTTTTATCATTAGATGGACCCATGTACACCATGTAAGACCAGTTTTACCCCAAGTAAAACTGCTTTCACTATGTTAAATTAGGAAACCCCAAAAGGAAATATTAAACAAACCTATATTTGTTTGATTCTCCTCATGGAATAATTAATTAAACCATAATTTAATTATTATTCCTAGTCATGTTTAACCCAAAAACAAAGAAATTAATGAGATAAACCCATAGTTATCTTATTATTTTCTAGGGATAATTATTTAATAATATTCCTTGTTAAATATGACCAAATCAACCACCATTAATCAAATAAATCATTATTTATTTGATTATATCCCAACCACTTCCTTAAAAAGATAAATAAATCATTTATTTATTTTTCACTAATCAAGGGATTTGACCCAAGTCAAACACCCTTTCCCTCCAACAAATAATAATAAAATATTCCATAAAGGTGGATCTAGATTTGGTTAACATTATTTTAATCATGCACCAAGATCTAGAATGACCCAATATTTTGTTATAAATAGGAGGGTTCTCCCCATTATTCTTCACCTTTTGTTGCCTATTAGATCACTCTGGATCTATACACTTGGTCTCATTTCTACCATTTTGCTCCCATTGAGCTCTATCTTCTACATTGGGTTTTCTACATCTACAAGAGAGAGAAAGCTTAGATGTGAAGTGCTGAGGACTACAAAGAACCCATCCCATTGAGGAGATCTGGATACACCTTCTTGTTTCCTCCCAGGTGCCCTGTAATATAAAAATTCATTCAAAAATCGTGTTCTTGTCTTGTCTGTTGGATGCATGGAGCAAACTCTTTACTTTACTGCTTAATGTCTTTCCATTTATAGATCTGTTTGTTGCAGCATTTTAACTACTAATTGTAGATCTGAAGATGTTTGGCAGCCTCTATTGTTGTTAGGGCTATTAGTTATGCGTAGCTAAAGTGGTTCTTTTTCGTACACTTCGACGAATAATTCATACTAACACCCGACATTCTCCCACTTGTTTTTTTCTTTCCACATGAGGCCATAGGAGAGCTTAGTCATTGGTCTAGCTCCTCAATGCCCATTGTTTCTCTATAGCAAGATAACTTCTTAGTGCTCACAGACTTCATCAATGCATCTACAACATTCTTCAAAGTATCCACCTTTAACAGCAACACCTTTTTATGCTCAACCTTATCTCTCACAAAGTGATACTAAACATCAATGTGTTTCGTCTTTGAATGATAAGTAGGGTTCTTGGACAATAAAATTGTCCTTTGGCTGTCACATTTTATCCTTTTAGCTTGTTTCACCAACCCCATACCTAAACAAAATCTCTGCAACAAAACTTCTTCCTTTCTTGCATGAGTGGCTTCCATGTATTTTTCCTATGTAGTTGAAAGAGACAATACATTATGTATTTTTCTCATTGAACTAACTACACCTCTAAATAGATTAACAAAATACCCACTTATAGATATTCTCTTATCTATATCTCCATCCTAATCTGCATCAACAAAGCCATAGATGTCCAAAAAAATTTCCAATCTTGGTCTTCCTTGGTAGCACAAACAATAATAAATAGTGCCACGCAAATACCCGAGAATCTGCTTCATTGTTGCCTAATGCTCTTTTCCCGGTTTTGACATAAACCTGCTCAATACTCCCACTGCATGTTCAATTTATATTCTAGTAAAGATCATTGTGTACATCAGGCTATTGCCTACACTTGCACATGGAACACGGAAATTCCTTCTTCCTCTTCTTATGTCTTGGGATGTTATTCAATAGATAAATTTAGACGTACAGGAATAGGAACCTTCACTGGTTTAATATCCTACATATTAAACCTCTGCAATATTGTCTCTACATAATTACTTTGGTTTAACATGAGTTTCCTCTTTGACTGATCTCATTTAATTTCCGTGCCCAAAATATAGTTTGTAACAATAAGATCTTTCAAGTCGAATTTGGAAGACAATTAGGTCTTCAAATCCCAAATAATTTCTTTGTCATTTCCAATCAGCAACATATCATACACATACAAGACCAAATAAATAACATGGTCACCAATTAATTTAAAATACATGCAGTGATATGCTTTACTTCTAGTGAATCCAAATCCCTATACATATGTATCAAATTTTTGATACAACATCATTGGTGACTATTTTAAACCATATAGATAATCTTTTGGCCTTCATACTAGTTTCTTTTTACCCTTCATAGTAAAACCTTCAGGTTGCTTCATGTATATCTCTTCTTCAAGATCCCCGTGAAGAAATTTTGTCTTCACATCCATCTGTTCTACCTCAAAATCAAAAGCAACAACAACAGATAAAAGTAATCTAGTAGAATTTAACTTGGCAACAAGAGAAAAAAATATCACTAATCTGAATGGAAAGTGGCCTACACCCATGATATTCATCTACCCATGGTATTTATCTTCTCATGGTACTATAATTGACATATATCCATGGTATATATCCACCCATGGTATTCATCCACACATGGAATTTACCCATGGTATTGTAAGTGGCATCCACCCATTGTATTCATCACCCATGGTATTTATCCACCCATGGTATTTACCTCTGGTATTGTAATTAAAAAAACTATAAGTATCAAGTCACATTTTGTAAAAAGGATAGAGTGTCCACCATAATGTAGCTTTTATAGCTTTTCTCTATTTCAATAAAAAAATTATTTATGGTTTTGTTTACTCTGTGTTCTCCTCTTTTCTTCTGGAATTTCAATTTTTCAGATCTTTCACCCCCCCCCCCCCCCAAGATCCATTTCAATTTTTTAACCCTGGGGGACTCCCCCTAAGATCTGGATCAATGGTTTCAGATCCAAGTTACGACTCTATGGGAATGAGGGTTTGCAACAAATTTTAGTTTCAAAAATTTGCAACAAATTTTAGTTCCAAGATTTTGCAAAAAACTCATGAAAGTGCCACAACCTCCACATAGTACTTTCTTGGCCCAAGCAGAAGAATTTTTATTTTATTTTTCATTTTTTTGTAGGATTTTTTATTGGGTGATGAATTTTCAAATCAGATCTAAACATTTTGGTGCAAATTTTATAAACAAAAATAATATATCTGTACTCCTTTTGAAAAAATGATTTCATATCCTATAAATTTTCATTTTTTATGTTGAATTTCAGAAAATTTATTGCATATCTAATCTCCTCTTGAAAAATCACCCAATTTCAAAAAAAAAATTGGTTGAATCAGAGTTCAGATGAGGGAGATATCGTTGATTTAAAATCAAATATTTTTTCAAAACTTTTATTACGACGACACAGTTGCGACACAAATCTGGGTTTCCAGAGTGTCCAGATAGGGATTTCAATCACATATAAAGATGCATAATTATCATTATATTTCCAAAAACATGTTATAATAAACATTTTGAGTTATATTGACTGATTTTTCCCCATTTTAAATTAGATTTTATATCTAGAGCAACGTTTAGAGCGATTTCCCTGTGGAGCCATGCCCTCCCACCCTGCTTTAGGAGGAACAACCTTCACATTCATCAGTTTCAGAATAGAAGAATCCAACTTGGGTTATTTGGAGACATTCCCTCCCACCCTAGGCTATGTAGTCACCTGTTACTTCATCAATAGTCTACATCATAGTTATGGGTCAACCACACAAAATTATTGTCATCGAAGTCCATTTTCTAGGCCACACACTGTTAGTATCATAGTTGGTCGCCAACATTACAGGGTATATCTATCCTCGGATATTCATTTGTCATGGTTTTGGGTCATCCAAAAACCCACACTTCATCAAATTCCATTTTGTAGGACACACATTGATAGTATCACAGTTGATTAGAAGTATTACAGGGTATCTCTATCCCTGGATCTACATTTTTCATGGTTATGGGTCATCCACAAACTCACACTTCATCAAAGTCCATTTTCTAGGCCACACACTTTCAATATCATAGTTGGTCATAAGCATTATAGGGTATATCTATCCTTGGATCTTCATTCATCATGGTTATGGGTTAACCACACAAAACCCTTCTCTTTATTGGCTCTTCATATCCAACAAAGGCTTCTTAGGAGGGAGCTTCATGTAATGGGGAACACTGATTCTTAAGGAGGGAGGAATGTTCTTAATGGAAAGTGGCCCACACCCATGGTATTGATCCACCCATGGTATTGTAACTAGCATCTATCCATGGTATTTATTCACCCATGGTGTGCATCCACCCATGGTATTCATCCACACATGGAATTTACCCATGGTATTGTAAGTGGAATCCACCCATGGTATTCATCACCCATGGTATTGTAAGTGACATCCACCCATGGTACTCGTTCACACATTGTATTTATTCACCCATGGTTTTTACCCACCCATGGAATTTACCTGTGGTATTGTAACTAAAAAAAATATAAGTAACAAGTCACATTTTGTAAAAGGAAAGTTTGTCCACCACAATGAAGCTTTTATAGTTATTCTTTATTTCAATAAAAAGTTTATTTATGGATTTCTTTACTATGCATTCTCCTCTTATCTTCTGGAATTTCAAATTTTCAGATCTTGCCCCCCCTCCCCCCACCCAAGGTCCATTTCAATTTTTTAGATGTTGGGGTACTCCCCCTGTTAGTCCTAAGATCCAGATCAATCACTAAAATCAATTCCCGCCACCTCAGAATAACCTTTTGCTACCAACCTAGCTTTGTATTTCTCCACCTTTCTTTCCGCGTTTATCTTCTTCTTAAACACCATTTTCGTCGAATGGGTTTCCTTCTAGCTGAAAACTCCACGAAATCCCAGGCGTCATTTTTGTCCAAAGATGCCATTTTATCGATCATGGCCTCCTTCCAAAGTTTTCCATCCTCTGAATCTAGTGCCTCCCTAATAATTCTGGGATCATCATCTGTAATAGATAAAGAAAATTTTGAATAGAAAGAAACTAGACTATAACTTTCTAACTGCCTTCTCTCTTGAACTTATCTTCTCAAGGCTAGAGTTAGTGGCTCTTCCTCTTCGGATTCTTGTTTTGTTGTAGAGTATGATTCTTCCTCCTTTAGCTCAAACTCTATATTGTCAGGTTCCTTTGGTAGGAATTCATGTTTATTAGCATGTTTCACCTCTCTAAACAACACATCTTGGTTTTACACAACCTTCCTTGTTTGTGGGTTCCAAAACTTATAACCTCTTAAAACATCCTTATACCCAATAAAGATGAACCTTTCATATTTACTATCCAACTTTTTTATTTTCTTCTTTGGAACATGTACATATGCATCACAACCAAATAACCTCAAATGTTAAAGAGAGGGTTTCTTGCCAGTCCATACCTCATGTGGTGTCTTATTCTCCAATGATGATGAAGGTGATCTATGATCTATATCTATGTAGGAACATAACATAATACAAATATAACCATAAATACAAATATGCAGCAAAAATAGCATTTCATATCATTAATATCAAATAACAGAAATATTCTTAGAGACATAATGGAAATAACCTAGCTAGGGAACTGGTAGCTTATCTCTGAGAAGAGATGTGGCAAATACATGCCTTTGAATTGTGTTACAATGAGGCTCGAAGGCCTATTTATTATTGATAAAAAATGGAAAAACCTAAACATCCAAAAACCTAACACTAGGAGATGAAGCGCCAAAATTATGGGGCCTGTTTGGGTAAATTGGCACATCAACTTCTCGTGGTCGTAACTTTGGCATACGATCTTCGTTTCACGTGCACAATACCTCGTTAGAAAGATTCATCCGAGTAATACAACTTTTGGGTGAAAAAAATATATCATAGACCCATTTTTCTCCCAAATTTCCCAAACATATATCAAAGACCCATGGTTTTGGAAATAATCTTATTGCGTTGCTTTGGAGTAAACTAAGAGATGGTGAGAGGTGATAATACCTCTAGTATCCTGTACAACTTATTTCCCAAAGTAATAATAATAGAATGAGGCCTAATGATTAGGAGATCATGTCCAAGTTAAGAAAATTTCTCAAAATTGGAAGTTCTCAGAAATGGTTGCAATCTGAATGACCGGAAAGGTCTCATCACTATGATTCTGGTACCATGAACGGTTCTAAAAAACAAGGTCATATGTGAAAGTTACTGAGGTTTGAAATCATCTAGTGAACTCCAAAACAAGACTTTTTGACTTAATTGACTATGCCAATTTTAAAAAAATATATAAGGGTAAGTAAATTTTTTTATTATGTTAATATGGCCTATCAGAGGGTGCCACGTGGCCCTAGGCCTAAGGTTGAAAAAACTTGGCAAATAAGGTGAAGTTCATGGGTTTCAAACCCTGACTCGATAGTTCGGGCAGGGCCAACCCGACCAACCCATCTATGAATTTTTGCTGAACGACTTGTGTAGGGTAAGCATATAGTCAGGTTGGCATTTGTTCAGCAGAGAAGATTTGGGACCAACCCCTCAGAGCTAGCCCTCGCAATGTGACCACAACATAAGAACCTAGTGCTTAACATTTGACTGACAGAGATTTTTAAAAGGGCTAGCCCTCATAGCTAACCCCAACACTCATGTGACCAGTGGTGATGACCAGGGGCACGGCCTTTAAACCGTAACCACGCGGTTTGGAGGGCCATGTGTCCCACCACTTAGTTACATTTAATGCGGAGGTTGGGACGGATAACCCACGGCTTATCCGACAGTTAATCGACAGAGGCCACATGTGAATGCGACCCAACTGAAGTTTATTGCAGCCACTTCTAGTTCCGATTAATTTGGAGCGCTCCACCATTTTTGGTGGGAACTCCTATTTTGAAGGAGTTAACTGGAGTTCCTCCAGTTTTGGAGGAGGTTTCTAGTGACACTGGGCAAAATTTGTTTTAGTCATAAATTTCTCAATTTTTGACCAAACAAGATGAAATTTTAGTCAATTTTGGGTTTCTTGAGAATTCTAAAGAGTTTTGGACAATTTTTAGAGAAAATAGAGGTGATCTACAATAGATTTTTCTTCAGGGAAGATGAAGGAGCCATTAGGGCCATCATGGAGAAGGCACTGTATTGGGTGGTTTTTCACTGTTTAAGGTAAAAAAAAATCCATTTCTAGCTATTCTCTATCTTCTGAAGTCAAATTTACAGCTGCGTTTTTCCTGTTTAGGCATATTTTTCACTGTGTAACCATTTTGAGCAAATTAATAGAGCAAGTACATGCCATTGGGGAGCCTTGGACCGGAAAATGTAGCCCAAGAGGGGTGAACTGCCTCAACAATTTGTTGTGTTATGTTATGGTGAGTTTTACTTGTTGTGTATTTCTGTTGTGATATATTAAACAGTAAATTTAATTAACAAATAATCACACATAAAATTCAGAAACAAACCAAAAATACTTTGTTTAACCTACAAGACATGGAGAACACTTTGCGCACTAAATTCTTTGAGAATGGATACTTTGCATAGCATTACAAATAGTTCCATTTTTAGATCAGTTGGTACTAAAGCTATATTTTTACTCTGCATTTGTTCCTGTGAAAAGATATAGTTGACTGTTTGCAAGTTTTGATGCTTACTAGGCTTAAGCTCAAGAGAGGGGAAGGACAATTGGTTAGAGCTCAAAGTAATCCTCAACCAAGGAGGGCCAGAGTGCCATTAACTCCACCTTATAATTCACCTCCAAGAACCACAGAAGAATTCTTAAGCATGTCCTCAAGAGAAGGAGAAGTACCTGAAGACATTGATCCCAAAGAAGAAGAACGGGTGTTCTGAAAGGCATTCCTGGACATGACGGAGATGGTGAGGATAATCTACCAAGAAAGGAATGAAAGGCTTGTAGGAGAAGGGTCTAAACATCAGAAGGAAGGAGAGGGTTCTTTAGGAGGAAAGAAAAGTGATGAAAAGTCAAAGAAAGGACACAGAGGAAATGGTGATCCACCATCCCCATCTTCATCCTCTTCCTCTACATCGTCATCCTCAACTTCAGTGAACCAATCTCACAAGTCAAAAAACACTGGTAAAAGTTCATTTTTAAAGCTTTATGTTAAGTTTGAGTTGTCTATGTTTAATGGTGATGTCAATGCAGAGAAACTTGACAATTGGATAAGGAATTTGGAGGTTTACTTGAGGATACAGAACCTTCATGATGACAACACCAAGATTCAGTTAGCCTCTTTGAGAATGGATGGAGCAGAATTGGTATGGTGGGAAGCTAAAAACAAGGAAGAAATTAAAAAACATGGTAAGATCAGTTTATCATGGGCTAGATTTATTACTGCAATTAAAAAGAAATTTTATCCATTAGCTCATTTACAAGAGGCTATCATGAATTTGCAAAATTTTAGACAACTTAAGGGACAAAATGTACAAGATTACACCCAAGAGTTTAGATGAAGAGCTCTTTTACTAGGAATTGATTTGCATAGTCAAGAAACTTTGCTGAAATATATAGGTGGTTTAAATAGCTACCTTATACATACTATCCTTATGTTCAATCCTACTAGTCTAGACGAGGTTTGTGTCCAAGCCACACATTTAGAGGCTAGAGGTAAACAATATTTTTATGGAGAGGAAAGTGAATTTAAAGGAAAAGGGAGAAAAAGAAATTCAAATTCTAGGAAAGAGAAGGGAAAGTTATTTTGTAAAAAATGTTACAAAACAAGCCATGATGAAGAACATTGCTGGAAACTTCATCCGGAGTTGAAACCAAAAAAATTCAAAACCAAAGATAAGGCCAAAGAAAAAGGCAAGAAGGTTGCAATAGCTAAAAAAGTCTTAGGGTCTGAATTAGGATATGAAACTAAAAGAATAACTATGGCACTAAAGAACATAGAGGGGAAAGAGATTGTAAATGAAACAAATCACAGTTCTAGCATTTCAAACTATCACATAGAAGCTCCAAATGAGGAGAGGAGGATTGAGTTGTTTCATGTGAGGATCATTTCAAAACACACAAAGATAGACACACTATTTGACAGTGGGTCACAAGTGAACCTCATATCAGAAGACTTAGTCAAGAAGCTGAATCCTGAAACCATTCCACATCCTAAACCTTATCCTCTTGGTTGGATTTGCAAGGATGCAAATTTACAAGTTTCAAGGAAGTGCATGTTGCGCTTCGCCATAACAGCTTATTATATTGACATGGTTGAATTAGATGTGGTACTGCTTGACATTACAGGTGTGGTAATTCTTGACATTAGCGTGCCACTATTTTTGGCAGGAACTCCTATTTTGTAGTTAACTGGAGTTCCTCTAGTTTTGGAGGAGGTTTTCTAGTGACACTGGGCAAAAATTTGTTTTGGCCATAACTTTCTCAATTTTCGACCAAAAAAGATGAAATTCTAGTCAATTTTGGGTTTCTTGAGAATTCTAAAGAGTTTGGGATAGGTTTCAGAGCAAACAAAGGTGATCTATAATAGAGTTTTCTTCAGGGAAGATGAAGGAGCCATCAGGGCCATCATGGAGAAGGTACTGTATTGGGTCGTTTTTCACTATTTAAGGTGAAACGAAAGCCATTTCTAGCTATTTTCTATCTTCTGAAGTCAAATTTATAGTTGGTTTTTTCCTGTTTAGGCATATTTTTCACTGTGTAACCATTTTGAGAAAATTAATAGAGCAAGGACATGCCAATGGGGAGCCTTGGACTGGCAAATGTAGCCCAGGTGGGGTGAACTGCCTCAACAATTTGTTGTGTTATGTTATGGTGAATTTTACTTACTGTGTATTTCTATTGTGATATGTTAAATAGTAAATTTAATTAACAAATCCTCACACGTAAACTTAGAAACAAACCAAAACTACTTTGTTTAACCTGCAAGACATGGAAAACACTTTGGACACTAAATTATTTGAGAATGGATACTTTTCATAGCATTACAAATAGTTTCATTTTCAGATCACCTAAACTCATATACATCATGTTGCTTCCATAAGTATGTTTCTCCCAATAATACATTAGAAATGTTAAGAGGATAAACATCACACAGTACCTCATCTGTGCGGGGATTGATGTTGTACGGAAGGCGGCACTATTGGCTGACGCGAAGATATATTCCTTGGTGAAGAAACCCAATGGTATATGGCTGTGGGTGTGTGTGGTCAGTAGGACAAGCCTCTTCACGGAATCTACCAAAATGAGGTTCTTTTGGCTTCCACTATCGACAAGGAATTTTAGTGGAGAATCCTTCACCCACATCTATGAATGGAAGATTTTCTCCCCCTCCTCTAGATCCTCGGGATCCTCCCTCTAGAGCTTGATGGTGGAAACGGTGGCACTAGGTTCAACATCAATGATTTTCTTCCCCTTTTCCTTACCCATGTCCAGTTCTGACTCAAAATTAGAACATGCATCTCATTCGGATGCCTTCAGTTCAACCACCAGTGACTGTTTGGCTCGACACTCGCTTGTGTTGTGAGTGGAGCTATTATGAAATTCAAACCACTTCCGCATGGCCTTATTTTTATTTGTGGTGTTGTTCCGAGTCACCCTGATTTGGATTTTCCCATTTTTTGTGATTCGTGGGCACCTTTCCTTAGCTTCAGATTCGTAGATCCAAAGTCTCGCTTCTTCTGCTTTAATTTTTGCTCGATTTTGACAACATATCGATATTTTGTGCCAAGCGAGGTAATTTCAAGGAACTCCATTTCATCCTGAATGTATCTGTTTAAATAGTTGTAGTAATTGAGCACCAAATGTTTCTTTGAATCTTTAATACCCAAATTTGTGAACAGGGTATGGAACAAATTCATCAACTCGTGCACATCTTGATCCCTTTGCTGCCGCAACGTAGTCTATTGTATGCACTTTTCCTTATAGCTCCCCATGGGATAATATATTTCCTTGATGGCATCTTAGAAATAATTCCAAGTGGGTGTAGTCGAAAATAGAGAGGGTTCCCTATCGTCCTATTTTTCATAGTAGGTTTCCCACCAGTCCTTTACATGGAGGGCGTCTTTGAGGAGTGCAAAAGTAATATTTTCTGAGTAGAAGAAATCATGGACTAAGAAATATCCTTTCAGAAAATTCAACCATATATCTACGATTTTTTCAGCTATCTAGCCTTTAAATACAATAATTTTGAAGTTGACCTGTACCTTGAAAGGAGTGGTGCCTCCAGAGTGGCTCCTGGATGCAGATGTGTCGTCGGTGGGAAACCGTTGAAGGATCTGGGCAAAGTTTTCCATCATCACATTTTGTTGTTTCTCGAGGGCCTCCTCAAGAGATAATTTAACAGGATCTCCTACTCCCTTGTCTTTATTTTCTTCTGCCATGGGAAGTCGTCGAGTTTTGTGAGGCTGATCTTGCAAGGGTTCAACCATATCGAGCCCTAACTCCTTATACCATGTCCTTGTTGGGGACGTACAGAGAAAACATAGAAAGAGCAGACCGCTTTGATACCACTAATCCAGATTTATGCAGCAACACATCAGAATACAAATATAACCATAAATAAAAATATGCAGTGGAAATAACACTTCATTTTATTAATATCAAATAACAGAAATATGCTTAAAGACATAATGGTAATAAACTAGCTAGGGTGTTGGTAGCTTATCTCTGATAAGAGATGTGGCAGCTATAGGCCTCTAAACTATGTTACAATGAGGGTCAAAGGCCTATTTATTATTTAGAAACAATGGATAACCCTAAACATCCAAAAACCTAACCCTAGGAGGTGAAGCACCAAAACTATGGGCCCATTTGGGTAGATTGGTACATAAACTTCTCGGGGATGTAACTTTGGAATATGATCTTCGTTTGATGTGCATAATACCTCGTTAGGAATATATGTCTGATGAGTAAAAATTTTGAGTGATAAAATTTGAATAAAGGCCCATGTTTCTCTTGGATTTCCCAAAAAGCATCGTTTAGGGCCTAAAAATAGCTCCAGAAGTCCAGGACCCGAAAAACTGCTAAAAATAGTAAATTGTGCTGCAATTAAGGAAACTGAAATGCTGAAAGAAAAAATGGTGGGGGTCCAAATGGAATAGGCGGGTCACCACCAATATCCACCTGGTGATGAACCCTTAGTTAAACTGAGAGGGGGGGAAGGGGGGGGCGAATAAGTTTGGTACATTCATGGAATTTTAAAACTTTTCTTCAAACTTATTTACACCTCCATTCCATAAGAAACTTAATATATAATGAATAGACAAAATTAATATGTGAGTAGCAAGTGTTAGAAGATTAAATACAATACATCAACACATAATCATCATGCACATAGAAAACATATATAAATGGAAAACCATAAGGGAGAAAACCACATCTTATTATTGTTGTGATGGAAAGACAAGCTCCAACTCCCTCTCACAATTGATTTTATGTAGGCTTCAACCTATAGGAGGCTACAACTCAAATTATGCAACCTACAACTTCCAAGGACGCTCCAACTCCCATCTATTTTCTGTAGGCTACAACCCACAGGAGGCTCCTACCTCAACCAGCTACAACTGGACATCTATCAAGTTACAACTTGATATGGAATCTCCAACTCCATCATACTACAATAAAATAATATGTTGATTTACCTAGATATCAACTATGTTTTACTCCTTCTTCACTGTTGCCTTTCCTTCCTTCATATCTGCTTCATATCAGCTCTAGATGTGCACAACATCTCTATCTACTCACTCTCATTCTTCCACTCTCTAACCACTCTATGCACATTACAATAACATCATTTATAGAGATAACTTCATGGTTGTTTGCATTCTATATGGGAATATGAAGTGAACATGCATGACTCTTTGCTTTCCACCCACTCATTTCCTCACTCAACATATTCAGGATGTTACAACAATTTATACACTCATTTCAGTATCAAATGGATTTTTTCTTTAACTTGGAGACTTGCCTTTGCATCACAAACAATATAAAATAATTAATGAATTCACATTTATAGTTACAACAATATTTCAATTCAACCCTTTTAGCTTCTTGTTTTTCTGTTCATTTTGTCTTCTCTACCTATTGTCCCTTTGTATTCTCTACATGCTATTATATTTCTAACTGTTCTACATAACTACATTTTTCCCGACTCAACCTATCTGCCTTCCTTCTCTTGCCCACAATGTTTAGCCTTCTACTCCTTTTCTCTGTGTCAGATCATCTACCCGAGTCTAATTCTGCCCACGTTCAACCTTTTGTTATTAACCTGCCGCAATACACTATTACTCTATAGTCAGGTCACTGTTTTGCATGACTTTTTACTTACCTGAGTATTTTCTTCCTGCGTTCATCCTTTTCCTTTGTTACCTGAGTCTACTCCTGTGTTCATACTTTTATTTATAAACCGGTGTAACCACATAGAACCTTGGACCTGAAATATATTAAAACATGAACTCTGGAATGAATCGCATCCAACCTCATATCGCATATCGGAGTTTCTTGTGTAATTGCTATATACATCTCCCCCACTTTTCTTAAGAAGTTTCTTATAAAAATGCATATACCCTGGATCTGAAGTATATTAAAATTCAACTCTGACCTCTTTTCGCGTCCGATTTCTTATTGCAATTCGGCATTCCTCTATGTTATATGTTATATATGTCTTTCTTTCTCCTGATGTGATTTCATAGCTCAATACACATACACCTAGACTTTTAAATGTATTATCATTTACCTTTGGAAGGTATCGCATCCGGTCTCTCATCGTAGTTTGGCACTTTTCATTGTTATCCATTTTTCTCTAGTCCTTCCGAACTCCCAATATGCGATATGCGAAGGGTTCCCACTTGTCTTATAGAAATTTTCATCGCAGTTTCCCATCGTAGATTCTAATCGCAGTTTCGCTCCGATATTTGGTTATAACCTCTTGTGACATGCGATTTGTGATAAACGTTTCGAGTCCCACTGAGGTGTCACGTCACTACCACATCGTCTGCCATGTCGTCTACCACGTCACCTGCCACATCATCAAGATGTATATGCGATTTGTGGGGTCAGGTCCACGTTGTCTGCCATGTTAGCAGCCATGCCACTTGCCACATCAACTACTGCGTCATCTCCTGCACTTCACATTTCACATTTTTTTTTATTTTGCGATTTCGCAACACGTGGTGAAAACCTTATCGCACTTCGCACCATTTAAAATTTACCATAAAAGTTCTCCTTATCTTATGCAATATGTGATATGCTTCGCATCGAAACTTAAATAACTTACGATGTCTTAACATGTAAATATAAAAGTTAACGATTGCGATGTGTGCCAATCGTCTTCTGGCCAATGTGACATAATCTGGTGTGTCCATTCTCTCCCTGTCATTTTCGTGACTTGATCACAACCTTGCATTTCTTCTTTACTCCGATTTGTTGACTTGACCTGTGCATTCATGATTTTCTCCTTTTTTTGACTTGATCAGTTGAACTGCACGTGCCCTCGTGCAATGTTCTAAATGAAAAACAAGTCTAACTCTTGATATTTTCTGAATAGCACGACTCAACCTGCTCATTCATGACTCTTCCCACATTCACGACTTGACCCACCTTGCTGCCTTTGCTACTTTAATTGCCTTTTCCCTTTTGATGCCTTTGCTCCTTTTCTACCTTTGCTCCTTGATAAAGATTCTAATGCTGCTCCTTTGTCTTTATTTTACTCTTTACTTCTCCTATGCCTCTCTTTTATGCTTCTCCGCTTAACTTTTTCCTTCTTTTCCTTATTGCTCCTTTATACTCCAGTTGATCCTGATCTAGTCCTTTGTTCTCAATGATAATTCTAGTGTTGCTCCTTTCTGCTCCTTTTCCATCAATGAAAATATTTCCAAGAGTATCCTCCTTTGGCGTTGATGGCAACACTTCCTCCAACACTTCCTCCAAGACTTCCTCCCACTTTCATTTTGAGAAGTGCCTTTCTTCCTCTTCTTGCTTTAAAGAAGTGTCTTTCTTCTTCTGCTTGCATCCCCCCCACCCCCCCCCCCCCTTTCACATGAATGGTAAGGGATTACACCTTTTCTACTGTATTGTCCATCATTGCATTACTAGAGTTCTGCATAAGCATTCTTCATTTTTTCCACATACTTGGCTGGGACTACTGCTCCATTTTGGTGTGCAAGTAATTTTGGGAGAATACTTTGGGAGTCATTTCATTTGCATGTATAGTGCTGAAATGTGCTAGACTGATGGATTGTAGATTTTTGTGGTGTAGATTTTTAGAATCACAGCTTGGAATCTCCACAGTTCTCATTTTTAAGTCTACGTTTCGGGTCTAAAACAAGACCCATCATCAGGACAATTTTGCAAAAAAGAGAGACAATGAGTGATGAATAAATAGTGGAAAATGACAAGAAGGAGAGCCGACAAGCAAAAAACTAAATGTTTTAATTTCTAAAAAAATTTCAATTATTATTAATATATTTTTTTTATTTTATTTTATGATGAGTATTAGTTTATTTTGTTTTATAAGCGAATCATAATTATTTTAATGATGTTTTGAGTTTACATGTTAAAATGTTTAATATATCTCAATATTAATTTTATCCCTTTTTTTATAAAGTCTTATGCTAATTTAATTTTGGTTAATTATTTTATTATGTTTTTATTTTTAGTTTTTCTAAAGCATTGATTTTAATCAAGTCAAAGTGTTGTAATTTCATTCTAATCCTAAAATTATGTAGAGAGGTCCTAGTAGATTGTATTAGATGATTAAAAGGTTGATTATTATTATTAATTTTATAAGACCCTATGTGGATTAAAGTGTCAACTTTTTTATTAATTATTAATCCTAAAAAGTACTAAGTTATTATCCAAATTTAGTCTTATGAATTACATTAAAAGATTATTTGTTTATTACTAAATTGAAAATAGTATTTTTAATTTTATCCTAAAATTATGTAGAAGGGGGTAGTAGATTATATTAGTGGAATTAAGGAGTTGATATCCTTAAGAACCTATGAAGATTATAATGTCCATTAGTTCATTAATTAAGAATTATTGTTTTAAAAGTCCTAAGTTTTTATCTTACCTTATCTTATGATTTGGATTAGTTTCTTGAGATATTTAAGAGTTTTTAGTATATTCCTTATGCTAAAGTATTCTTTATCTATATTAACTTAAAGACTAAACGGTCCTATTATAATACAATACTACGGACGGAGAAGTTATTTAGAAAGTTTTGGAATAGGTCAATTGATTATAACCCATAGATAGGGTTTGTAAACAATTGATCCTATAGACTAAGGTTTGCAGAAGGTAGGGTTAATTTAAGTTAATGAAAGGAGATTTATGAGGGTATATTTATTTATTTATTTTATTTTATTATTTATTTATTTATTTATTTTTTTATTTTTTTTTTTTTTACAGATTAAAGAAGGGCAGCACAATAAGGTCAAGGAGTAGGGCAAGGGTTTGATGTGAATAGGTGGGTAGAGGGAAGGGGAAAGGGTACGAGGGAGAGACGGTGAAAGTCAAATTAAGGATAAAAAAGGGGAACAAAGAAGGAGAAGGGTGAAACTAGGAGACCAATGACTCAAGGGTGCGGGATGATTTAACTGGACAGCACATGTACCCAGTTTCTGCTAACTTCTAAGCTAGATTGCTGAACTTTTTGGCTAAAATCAGGAGAATTTCTTCATCGGTAGTTATCTTTAGCAGCATTCGAGGTTCCTCTTTATTTATATGTTTATGGCTGATGGTTGTTCTCCCCCTGGAATGATGCTTCTACTGACCGGTTGACTGCACTGTTTCTGTTCCTGATATTGCAGCCTTTGCTGGTGCATTTTTTATTTTATTTTTATTTTATCTTTTATTTTTTATTTTTTATTTTTATTTTGTTTTAATTTTTTAATTTTTTAAATTTTTAAATTTTTATTTTTTGTTTATTATTATTATTTTTTTCTAATCATATCAGAGAGTATCATCTGCAGACATTACCCCTAGTTTGTCTCTTAGATATTCGAATGGTTCTCTAGCAATAGGTTTTGTGAATATGTCTGTTGTATGTTCCTTTGTTGGTATGTATTCCATCCTTACTATTTTCTTTGCTACTTGTTCTCTGAGGAAGTGGTATTTTATTGGGATGTGCTTGGTTTTTGAATGAAGCAATGGATTTTTTGATATGCTTGTTGCACTTGTATTGTCACATTTTCCATAGAAATAGGTTCAATTATGCTTACCTTCATGCCTTGAAGAGTTTGTTTCATCCACATCACTTGTGTGAAGCAAGTTGCTACTGCTATGTATTCCACTTCTGCTGTAGATAGAGAGACATATGTTTTCTTCTTTCTTAACCATGCCACCAGACTTTCTCCCAAATAGAATGCACCTCCACTTGTGCTTTTCTTGTCATCTACACAGCTGGCCCAATCTGCATTTGTATATGCTGTCAATGTGAAAACTTTGCCTTTCGAATACCATAGGCCATAATGTGTAGTTCCTTGTAGGTATCTAAATATCTTCTTGATTGCTAGCAAGTGATTTTTTTTTTGGTGCTGCTTGATATCTTGCCATAACTCCAATAGCCAGCATAATTTCAGGACTAGAGGCTATTAGGTATAGAAAACTTCCTATCATAGATCTGTAAAGTCTTTGATCTACATTTACAGATCCATCATCAACACATAACTTGCATCTAGTGATCATGGGAGTTGACACAGGTTTGTAGTCTTCCATTTGGAATATTTTTAACATGTCTCTCAAGTAATTTTCTTGAGAAATGAATATCCCTTTGTTCTTCTGTATAATTTGAAGTCCTAGGTAGAAAGTAAGCTCTCCAATCATAGACATCTTAAATTCTGACTTCATCTCTTCTGCAAATCCTTTTACTAACTCATCCTTGTTGCTGCCAAACATGATGTCATCTACATATACCACTACAATTAAAAGTTCATTTTCATCAGCCTTTATATACAGATTGTTGTCTACTCCTCCCTTCTTGAATCCTTGTTTTTGAAAGTACTTGTCCAACCTGGAATACCATGCACGTGGTGCTTGTTTGAGACCATAAAAGGCTTTATTTAATCTGCAAATATAGTTGTGCTTATTCGCTAAGGAAAAACCTTAAGGTTGTTCCATGTAGACTTAATCCTCTAGATCTCCATTTAAGAAGGCAGACTTCACATCCATTTGATATACCTTGAAATCATGATAGCATGCAAAATCTAGAAACATTCTAATTGCTTACATTCTTGCTACAAGGGATAAATTTTCATCATAATCAAGTCCTTTTATTTGATAATATCAGTTACATACAATTCTGGCTTTATTTATGATTACCTGACCTTGTTCATTCATATTATTCTTGAATATCCACTTTATGCTAATGACATTTTTCCTAATAGGCCTTTGTATTAACTCCTAGGTTTTGTTCTTCTCAATCTGATCTAATTCTCTGTTCATAACATTTATCCAATTTTTGTCTTTGCTGGCTTCATCGAAATTCTTTGGTTCTATCTGTGACAGCATGGCTAGGTACACTTCCTCGGTCTGTTCAGCTAGTTGTCCTCTAGTTTGGACTCCTGCACTCTTATCTCCAATGATTTTTTCTTCTGGATCGTTCTTCTGAGTGTGTCTTGAGGGTAATTTTGAGTTTATTTATGTATCTTCTGTTGTCTTATTCTATTCTTTATTTTCTTGATTCTCATCTTCATGATCATTTGGAATATTGACACAATTTGTAATTTTGGTTCTATGTGGTAGTTATTCATCGAATCTCACATCAAGTCTTTCCACAATTTTATGTAGTCTTTTATTGTAGCACCTATAACATTTACTATTTGATGCATATCCCAAAAATATTCCTTCATCAGCTCGCGCATCATACTTCCTCAAATTTTCATCATTATTCTTGATGAAACATTTGCTGCCAAAGACTCTAAAGTGCTTAATTGATGCCAATTTCCCATGCCACAATTCATATTGAGTCTTGTCACAATTTGGTCTAAGATGAGCTTTATTGAGAATATGAACAACTTTGTGTACTGATTCTGCCCAGTAGGTTTTGGGAATGTTTCTTTCTTGCATCATGGCTCTGGAAATATGTTGTACAAACCTATTTTTCCTCTCTGCCACTTCATTCCATTGGGGTGTATCTGCAACTGTAAACTGTTGCTTTATCCCGCAATCATTTCACAGGTTTGCAAACTCATCACCTGTGAATTCACCTCCTCTTTATGATCTGATGCATTTTAGATTACATCTAGTTTGATTTTCTTTCAGTGCCATAAATATCTTAAATTTATCAAATGCTTCGGATTTGTATATGAGAAATTCCACCCATGTTAATATGGAAAAATAATCAATTATCAGCATGTAATACGATTCTCCGCTGGCGCATTTGTTATTGAAGGACCGCACAGTTCTATGTCTACAAGCTGAAGAGGCGTACTTGTAGATAGTTGGTCTTTAGCTTTGAACGATGTATGAGTTTGTTTTCCTAGTTGGTGGGAATTGCATATGGTATTTGGTGGCTTATGTATTGCAGGAAAAAATATGAAAGCTTTCTTTTTCCTCAGTTTGATGATGTGGTCAAAATTTAGATGTCCCAATCTTCTATGCCATAGCCAATATTCTTTGAGTTTGTTGATGTGTCATGCTTCATTCTCCTCTTCCATTTTATAAACATTAATCTCTATTCGAACACCTTTGAACAAGGTATTTCCTGTGGTGATTAACCTTACTTCACAATCTTGGGCTCTGAAAAGGACCTCACAACCTTTATCACACATTTGACTAACACTTAGTAGATTGGCTTTTAGACCGTCTACAAATAGTACATCCTGAGCCTCTCCTCTTCCATTATTCAGGCTGACTGTGCCTTTTCCCTTGATTTTCCCTACTCTATCATTACCAAATGTTACATTCCCAGATTTCTTTTCTTCAAAAGTTACAAAATTTCTTTGGTCTCGAGTCATATGTTTTGAGCACCCACTGTCCACATACCATTGATTATTTTGATCTTGAGAAAATAGAACAAAATCACATTTATTTAGCTTCGTTTTCCATTGCATGCAGGTCTTTTTTCTATAAATTTTCTAAGGATATGAACCACAGTCTTTGAGAGGAAATTCGTTATACTTGTGCTCATTTTTATGACAGTAAAAAAATTTGATTGTATTTCGGAATGGATTGTGTATACGAGTGAATCCACCATTGTTCTTAATTCCCTTTGATTTTCCATACTCCAATCTCTTTATATATGCTCTGCACTCCATGGCTTTATGACAGAACCTTTTACAACAAAATGAATACCCATGGAAGTAGTATATGTATCTGGCAGAGAAGGTTGTTTGGGGATATTTCCATCTAGTCATATGAAAATTATTTCTTTGGAAGCCATTTGATCTGTGCTGGAATGTTTCTTGGTTGTTTACTCCTTTTGTTTCTAGGGCTTTCCTTGTGGTGGATTTTTGCTACATCTCATGAGGATTTGAAGGGTTTCCCACAATTTTGTTCTCAGATTGATGGGAGTCAATGTTTTCTTTTAGGACTGCTTTGACAAATGTAATGGCTTTCTTATCCTATACCTTCGACTTGCTAGATTCTCCTTCATATCCTATCCCAGTCTTTACATGAGGAGATCTTTGTGCATTTAATATCCAGTCAAATTTTTCAACACCTTTTAACTGTTGAATGTTCATTGTTAAATTAGTTTGAGAATTTTCCAATTTCTTCCTCAAACTCACCACATATTCTTCCAATCGTCCACATTCCTGACTTTTCTCTCTTATTTTCTGCAGCAGAATGTCTTCTACTTTCCTTGCTTCTTCTAGTTCAATTTTCAATTTGATAAAATCTTCAGACTTTGGTTCTTCGTTTACATGTTTCAGAAGGATTACCTTCTGTTTTCTAGTCTTGAGCTTGAGTCTATCTATTTCCTTTAGGGCACTCACCAACTCCCCCTCAAGATATACCTCACCTTCTTCTTCAAATTCCGGGAGATCTTTCTCAATCTTTTCCTTGGCCATCAAAATGAATTCTGATGTTCCTTCTTCATTTGGGGATTCATCTAAGCTCTCAAATGCACTACTATCTTGTTGAGCATAGAATGTTCTTCTATTAAATCTGTTCCTATTTTTCTTATTGATGAAATTTCTTTTTTCTTTCCCTTTTGACTGATTCTCTATTTTCCTATGAGGACATTTTGAAGCATAGTGCCCCAAACATCCAGAATTAAAGAACTTAAATGGAAGTTTACCTCTATACTTACTTGTGCCTCTATCCAGTATTCTTAAAAATTTGGCTTCTTCTTCATCAGATCATGAGCATTTACCTTTATTTTCTTCTATGCACTTGTCTGCTTTAAAGACATCCTCCCTCGCGTTTGACTTCCCTTTAGGAAGTATCATCTCATATGCTGTTAGGTTCCCAAGTAATTGATTTCTGGTTAAGGTTTCCCAGTTTGTTGTTTTGTCTATGGAAAAAACCTTAGGATTAAACCTGGGTGATCGATATCTTAATATTTTTTGTATTACAACACTTTCTTTAATTTCTTCTCCTAGTCCTAACATGATATTCAAAACTTCTGCAACTCTTAAGAATAATGTAGTTATATCTTCATCTTCATTCGTTTTTAAGTTTTCAAACTAAGTTCTATGTGCTTCTAGTTTGGCCATGTTCACCTTTGTATCTCCCTCAAGAATGTTTACTAAAGTATCCCAGATATCTTTGACATTCTTACTGTGCATTAATTTGATAAAATTTGACTCACTTAGTGCTCAAGGGTGCATTCATTTCTTTTTCATTAGCTCTGAAATTTTGTTTGGCTTCTTCGTCAGTGTTTGTATCCTTTGGTGCGCAGTTTTCTTCCACAATAGCCCAAACTTCTATTCCTGGAGACATTAAGTATGTCCTCATTCTTACTTTCCAGAATGAATATTTTTTTTGAGTAAACAATGGGGCTTTATTTGTTGAGCATCCTTCTAGGCTAGCCATTTTGGGGACCTAGGACCTCCTTCCAGTTGTTAAACTGTTACTGAAAGAACCTAGCTCTGATACCAAATGATGAACCCTTAGTTAAATTGAGAGGGGAGGTGAATCAATTTAGTACATTCATGGACTTTTAAAAATTTTCTTCAAACTTATTTACACCTCCATTTCATAAGCATCTTAATATATAATGAATCAACTAACTTAATATGTGAGTGACAAGTGTTAAGCAGATTATTTACAATACATCAACACATAATCATCATGCACATAGTCAATAGATATAAGTGGAAACCCATAAGGGAGAAAACCACATCTTATTATTTTTGTGATGCAAAGGCAAGCTCCAACTCCCTCTCACCACTGATTTTTTGTAGGCTCCAACCTACAAGAGGCTACTACCTCAAATTATGAAAGCTACAACTTGCAAGGAAGCTCCAACTCCCATCTATTTTTTGTAGGCTACAACGCACAGGAGGCTCCTACCTCAACCAGCTACAACTGGACATCTATCAAGCTAAAAATTGATATGGAAGCTCCAACTCCCTCATATACAATAAAACCATATGCCGATTTACCTGGATATTAGCTCTATTTTACTCCTTCTTTAGTGTTGCCTTTTCAGCCTTCATATCTGCTTCATATCAGCTCTAGATGTGCACAACATCTTTATCTACTCACTCTCATTCTTCCACTCTCTAACCTCTCTATGCACATTACAATAACATCATTTATAGAGATAAATTCATGGTTGTTTTCATTATATATGGGAATATGAACTGAATATGCATGACTCTTTGCCTTCCACCTACTCATTTCCTCACTCAGCATATTCAGGATGTTACAACAATATATACACTCATTTTAGTATCTGTTAGACTCTTGTATTTCACTGTATCACTAGGTGACTGATTATTTTCTCAATTATTTCATACTGAAAATAACATTCCATGGCTATCATTTATTTTCAGGAAAAATTGGAAATCCTGACTGTCAAGAGCTTCAAAAGAATCTATGTTCCTTTCAGTTCATAGAAGAGGAAAATTTTGCTGATAAAGTGTGATGGTGATCAAACTTCATTTCTGCCCTCATTCAATTTCATTCACCAACTAGTGCCCCACCAACTAGACCTGCTACTTATGTTGTATACTTCCTTAGTATCTGGAATCTTATTAACACTCACAACCATGTGTTGGAAATATTGTCATTGATGGCAAAGGAACACAAAGCAGCAACACCAGAACTGTCATTAAGGAAAAGGAGCAGATCAGGAAATAATGTAGTAAGAAAAAATAAAAGAGAGTTAGAGAATCATCAGAGAGGTAAGGAGAAGCATTAGACCAGTAGCGAAGACAAAGGCAACAGAGAAGCAATTAAGGAAGAAAAATAGCAAAGGCAAAGTGGTGAACATGTTGGGTAGAGACGTGAACGTGATTGGGTCAAGTCGTGCATGTTTGGGTCGAGTCGTGAATGCTAAGCGGGTCAAGTCATGAACGTGGGGAAAGTGATGAACATGGGTAAAGTAGTGAACAAGTCAAGTATTTTATGAACAACTAAGAAATGAAGGGGTACAACCAAAGAAACAAAGTCAGAAAACCATTGGAAAGGAGCAATGATGACCATTGGATCTGAGCATTGATCAACGACGAAGATTAAATCAAATATCACATATTGGAAAGTTTTACATTTATATATGTTAAGAAATTGCAAGTTAAAATGTTTAAGTTGCGATGCGAGAAGTCACAGAAAATGCGAAATGCGAAGTGCAAGTGATGATGTGGCAAGTGACGTGGAAGTGACGTAGCAAGATGACATTGCAATGACATGGAAATGACGTGCCAGTGATGTGGCAAGGTGACGTGGCATGATGACGTGGACCCGGCCCACATACTACACATCATAGATCGCATAGGATAAGTTATTGTTAAACGTTAAAGGTTGCGAAGTGAGATAAAGATGCCCAGTTGCGATGTGGTTTCAAAGGAAAAATCCAAAGGATTTCAAACCTGTATGCAGAGCCTTTTCTATGTTAAATCTCATCGAAGGAAGAAAGGGATATTACAAATTAAAATATATGGAACACGAAGGGTGATGTGCGATGCCAGGTGGGACCCGATCGCAATCAGAAATTGCAAATATTAAAAGATAAGTTGTGAAGGGTTCAATGTTAAAACCGCCGAAGTGCGATGTGCAATGTGTTGGGGCCCGATCGCAAAATCACAAATTTTAAAGGATAACCACGAGAGGTAATTTTTAGAATTGCCGAAGCGCAATATGCAACATGGGTGGGACCCAATCGCATATCTCAGTGTGCGCATTGCAAGTTTCAAGAGATAAGTGTTAAAGAAAAAGTTAAAGACATCGAAATGAGAAGCATGATGTTGGCACGGATGCGATGTGGTTCCAAGATGAAATATAAAGCATTTGAAGTCTAGGCATATGAATTTTGTACACTTTTTTGTGAAGAAAAGGGGCTAAGCATGACAGTAGGGGTCTGAAATGGCCGATATCCATTATCGCCCACTCCTCCACATGTCGCACCCTCACAATTTCATACCCCCATCTCTATTACATCTTACCACATGAGGCCCCCTCTGAAAAGCTATTTCCGCTGGCCTCCAAACCGCCACCGCATTCGTTTGACCATTATCACTACTGCTGTGCCACGTCCATCGTCATCCCTTCATGTCTGGGCTTATGAGGTTTGTGCACCATTTTATGAAGAAATATGCCAAAAAATGGTAGAAGGACTAGTAATAGAATAAGCCCTGACAAGTTGTGCAAGCAAAGGAGGTCAAGTTGGGCAAAGGGCGTTCATATAGAACACATCAGCATAATCACCCAAATAATGAAAAGTAACCAGTACTGCACCAAATTTAATTACCAAATGCCATTTTTCTGAAAATCAGGGCTAGATGTTAGAGCCACCATTGGTTACCTCTCCGTGACCATCAAAATCACCTCTAAGCTTATTGTTTGATCTTACGAAGAGCCATCGAAGCTTTTGGATCCGTGAAGAGCTGCCCAAAATTAATTCTACAAGTGATGCTACTGTCAGAGATTTTTTTTCAGGCCTTTCATGGCCACACTTGTCCATTTTCTAATAAAATGTAATCAATGAAAGGTTTTCGAGTAAGGTAGGGCAACCAACTTAGTCTTTAGATAAATACTGCATGCCTTAGCAGTATCAAGGGTTGGAAAAATGGACCCTGCTAAAACTTGCATTGTAAGAAGTATTGGAGCATTGTAACTATTTGAGCTAGGCATTAATAATTAGAGATTGTTCATACGCTTCTTGAGCTATGTTAATGGTGATGTTTTTCTCTGTGGTAATGTTTTTCCTCTTACTTTTCATGTTATGCATCAATTTCTCTGATTGCAAAACGAAAAATTTAGATTAAGATTTGTTGAGATAGTGCCACCTTAATTTTGTCGATGTTTGTTATCTTAATTTTTTCCTCTGAATTTTAGTTAAATAATTCTTAACTTCTCTTTAGCTATTTCTGAACCCACTACTTTCTCCCATCTCATATTCACACTTCTAGTAAGATCCAATCTGCATAATTAGCTTTCCCTGTGAATGCCCTTGAAAAGTTGACGTACAATTCAGCCTTTTATGACTCCATATCCCAATGGATTAGTTTCACAGCTCTATCTTTCCAACCACACAATCAATCAAAACAAAAAACCCTCATAATTTTCTATAACTAGCCTAATATCAACACTTATAATTATCAATGCTAAATCATAAAAACAGAGAGAGTCCTCTCTGAGTCTAGGAAGGCTAGGTCCTTGAATCCAAAGTGGTTTGATGTTGTCCTCTGTCATTTTCTCTTGCCAATCTTATAAATTATAGAGTGATAACATAATGGCGACTCCACTGGGGAAACACTTATTGAAATATCTTAGTGTTTCTTCCGAACTCAGAAACCCCAGTCAAAATTAGATTATTTGAGTATTTTCCAAGATTGGTATCTGGTTATTGATGGTGGACAACAATCCAGACACAAGAAAGTTGAAATCATCCACTTGGTGACTCCAATTCAGACCAGTTCAATTCAATTACTCCAATGGAGGGCGGACTTGAAACATGACAAGTTAGCCTAGAAAGATAAAGTATTCAAGCCCAAATTGGATTCAAGAAATTATTGTTTTTATCTGTAACTATGTTCTATCATACCTTAATCCTAATAAAGAGTACACTACTAAGGTTTACATTGATCATTGGAAGATTAATGAGCCTCGAGAAGCTAAGCCCCAAATTGTAGACTATGTACATACTTATACACACGTGCACATCCCGGATGCACTTGTGGAAGGCCCAGTGAAACATGAGCCTCAGGCTTTATCCCTTGCTCTTGCTAAATTCCCACATGTTTATAAGCCTCCTTCTTTACCACCTATACCTGTAAAATTCTGAGACATATACAAGCCTCTGGTTTTGCCTCCTATCCTCCATGACCTCCCTACAAATTTTATCAATAATCTACCTAGATTTGATGGAGAAAAATGCAAAGATCACTATTGAAAAACACATTCATAATCTTGAGGATTTTCTTGATTGGTATGAGGTGGAAGAGGATGATGTATGTATCAGGATGTTTTCCTTGTCATTGCAAAGTAAAGTTAAAATTGGTTTAAATATCTTCCGGTTGCAAGCATTAGAATTTTTCCTCAATTCCCTCAAGTTTTCCTAGATTGATGGATGGTCGTGGGAAATGTTTTTCTCATCATAGAAGAGTATAACCATTTAAAAAGAAAGTCCGGGGAGACAGTACAACATTTTTCAGCCAAGTTCAATAAGGTATACTATCTGATGCCTGCTAAGATAAGACCACCCCTAGGATTAGCTCTCGGGCACTACATAGATACATTTGACCCAGAGATGGAATTCCAGTTAAGAGAAAGGGACCCTGTAACCCTTGAAGAAATGAAAAATATGGCTGTTGATGTGGAATTGAACCTACTAAATAGAGAGGAAAATTTAAAGGTTGTGGAGAAGGATAAAATAGAAAGAGAGTGATTGATATCTTTAGAGATAAAGTTAGATATGTTGACAAACACAATCAACGATATGATGCATATGATTAGTAGGAAAGAGGAGCTTTTTGTTTGAACACCTCATGTTCCATTGGCTTTAGAAAAGAAAAGCATAAAAATGGAAAATGATTGTTTCATGTACTCCATCCACAACACATCCAAAGATGAAGTCCAAAATCAGGAGGCAGGAAATCCTCAGCAACAATGTACATGATAGATGACCTGACATACAGAGGTAGCCATATCGAATATGACTATCAAGAGGAACACTATAAGGTTGAGGCTGAGGCTGATTATTTGAAGCAGCCAACACTATTTTCTTGGGAAGAACAAAATCATTTATCACAATGCAAATATGAAAATCAAACTTTGCATGCTTAGCAAGGTTGCAAAGAGGAAAATGCAGGAAGTTGTCAAGTAAGTACAAAATTCCCTCCTCTATCTTTTGCCTCACTCTTAAGAGAGAATTACAGGCAGGTTGCAAATATAAAGGAGGAGGAATGATATAATGAATCAGTCAAGGAAGAGATGGATGATACAAACCCTATTTTAGATCTAGAAGTTCTCCCCCTGAGTCATCTTGAAATTACAAAATCTGAAGTAGAGGAGGAGTTAACACAGACTGATTCTTTGCCCTTATGCTTTAAGAAATTTCGAATTTCGAAAAGGAATCTGGATCACATTCTAGCTAATAATTACAGGAGAAGAGAACTCTCTCACCAATCACATGAGGAAATAAAGGATGATAAAAATCTATTTTAGATCCAGGGGTTCAGCCCTTGAGTCCTTTTGAATGTCAAGTAGCAGAATAAATCACAGAGTCTGAAATAGATGATGAATTGATCAATTTTTATTCTATACCTTTATGCATTAATGAATTTCAGATTATGAAACAGAATTGGGATCAAATTCTAGCTAATAATCATAATAAGACACATGAGGTCTCAGAATAAACAACACTACCACCTAAAGCACCGCATGGCACAATAGCAGATGCATTGGATGGTTTCTGCTTTCAAAGTCAATCTTCCTGTGTTCATAATGCTCTCAAAACTGCTATGATATGGATATGATCAGATATTCTTCCCCATTATTTGATCCAGTAGAAGTATTGACACAACATTCATCAGGTAGCATATAAACATGTTCTGATTTGACTGAAAACCTGGAGAGAACATCTGCATTACCATGATATGAAGCTTAGTTGGATGAGTCAGAATACCTAGAAATAAGTCAAGAGTATCTTGATCTAGTGGCTGTCTATATGGAGAGGTTGTTTATCACAAAGAAAACATACATTTACAGAATTTATGTTGTTTATCAGGTTTACCAAGCTTCCTGTAAAGAAAATCAGGTTGAAAGTCTTTATCAAAGGCCATTAACATGCTTGTTTCTGAGTTTGGTGAAAAGCATTGAAAGGAAAAAGTTGTTGGAACACTTTCTTAATTGGTTGTATTGGCATGATTGTATCATTTAGAGCAGTGGTTATTTCAGTAGGGTAGAGTAGGTAGGTGTGCAAATAAGCTCAACAGTCTGAGCATCTTTCAAATTTTAGTTTAGATTTCTTTTCATTTTCAGATCATTGTGTTTTAGACTTTAGTTTCAGCATAGTTCTGGTCTCAGCATTCATGCTTTCAAGGTGCAATAGTATGTTCATCTTCATGGATTACAGTGGATAAGTTCAGATTTCAGTATGCTAATAATCTTGTTGGCCAAGCATGTGGTCTATTTTTATCAGTCAAAGTCGGGATGAACAATCAGCTAGTTTCCAGTCACTAATTTTCCTGAAAGATCAAGATACAAGTTATGGGATCAACCGAATGGATCGGGCTACTATTCTACGGTGTTCTTCACATATCCTGAAGGAGATTCCATCCCCAGTTGGAACCACTATTAGACTCCTGTATTTCACAGTATCTCTAGGTGACTGATTATTTTCTCAGGTCTTTCATACTTAAAATAATATTCCATAGCTATCATTTATTTAAAAAAAAATGGGAAATCCTGACTATGAAGAGCTTCAAAAGAATCTATGTGCCTTTCAATTCAGTAGAAGGGGAAAATGTTTTCGATAAGGTGTGATGGTGATAAAACTTCCTTTCTACCCTCATTTCATTTCATTCACCAACGAGTGCCCCACCACCTACACCTGCTACTTATGTTGTATATTGCCCTAGTATCTGGAATCTTATTAACACTCACAACCATATGTTGGAAATATTGTCATTTATGGAAAACGAACACAAAGCAGCAGCACCAGAAATATCATTAAGGAAAAGGAGCATATTATGAAATAATACAGTAAGAAAAGCATAAAAGAAAGGAAAAGAAGTAGCAGAAAGGCAAGGAGCAACATTAGACCAGTAGCGAAGACAAAGGCAACAGAGAAGCAGTTAAGGCATAAAAACAACAAAGGAAAAATCATGAACGTGCTAGGTAGAGTCGTGAACATGATTGGGTCAATTCATTCACGTTTGAGTCGAGTCGTGAATGCTAAGTGGGTCAAGTCATGAACGTGGGGCAAGTCGTGAATGTGGGCAAAGTAGTGAATGAGTCAAGTATTCTACGAATAACTAAGAAACAAATGGGCACAACCAAAGAAACAAAGTTGGAAAACCACAACAAAGGATAAATGATGACTGTTGGATCTATGCATTGATCAACGATGGAGATTAAATTGCATATCGCATATTGGCAAGTTACATTTATATATATATATATTAAGAAATCAAAAGTTAAACTGTTTAAGTTGCTATGCGATAAGTCACAGAAAATGCGAAATGCAAAGTGCGAGCAATGATGTGGCAAGTGATGTGGCAGTGACTCAGCAAGCTGACGTGGTAGATGACGTGGCCCAGACCCCATCGAACATAATTAGTTTATGATGATGTGGAAGTGACGTGGCAATGATGTGGCAGTGACATGGCAATGATGTGGTAGTGACGTGGCAAGGTGACGTGGCGTGATGACGTGGATCTAGCCCGCATACCGCACATCGCAAATCGTATAGGATAAGTTATTTTCAAACGTTAAAGGTTTCAAAGTGTGATAAAGAGGCCTAGATGCGATGTAGTTTCAAAGGAAAAATCCAAAGGATTTCAAATCTATATGCAAAGCATTTTCTATGTTAAATGCCATCGGAGGAATAAAATGAGATTACAATGTAAAATCTATGGAACACGAAGGGCGATGTGTGATGATAGGTGGGACCTGATCGTAATCGCAAATCGCAAATCTTAAAAGATAAGTTGTGAAGGGTTCAATGTTAAAACTACCGAAGTACGATGTGTGATGCTATGGGGCCCGATCAGAAATCGCAAATATTAAAGGATAACTGTTGGAGGTAAGTTTTAGAATCACCGAAGCGCAAAATTTGACGTGGGTGGGACCCAATCTCATATCGCAGTGTCGCATATCGTAGTGCGCACATCGCAAGTTTCAAAAGACAAGTGTTAAAGAAAATTTAAAGATAGAGAAATGCGAAGTGCGATGTTGGCGCTGATGCAATGTGGTTCAAAGATGAAATATAAAGGATTTGAATTCCGGGAATATGAAGTTTATACATTGTTTTGTGAAGAAAAGGGGCTAAGCATAAAAACAGGGGTCTGAAATTGGCGGTATCCATTACCGCCCACTCCTCCACATGTCGCACCCTCAAAATTTCGCACCCCCATCTCTTTTACCACTTACCACCTGAGACCCCCTCCAAAAATCTGTTTCTACTGGCCTCCAAACCACTACCGCATTCGTTTGACCATTACCACTGTTGTTGCACCACATCCACCGTTATCACTTCACGTCCGTGATTATGAGGTTTGTGCACTATTTTATGAAGAAATAGGCCAAAAAATGTCAAAAGGAATGGTAATAGAAGAAGCCTCAACAAGGTGTGCAAGAAAAGGAGGTTGAGTCGGGCAAAGGGAATTCATATAGAACACATCAGCATAATCACCCGAAGAATGAAAAGTAACCAACGCTACTCCAGATTTAATTACCAAACACAAGTTTTCTGAAAAGAAAGGCCAGATGTCAGAGCCACCATTGGTTACCTCTTTGTGACCATCACAACCACCTTTAAGCTTATTTTTTGATCTTACAAAGAGCCATCGAAGCTTTTGGATCCATGAAGAGCTGCCCAAAATTAATTCTACAAGTAGTGCTTTTGTTAGATATTTCTGTTCAGTCCTTGCATGGCCACACTTATCCATTTTCTGATAAATTGTAATCAATGAAAGGTTACCGAGTAAGGTATGGAAACTGACTTAGTATTTAGATAAATACTACACGCCTTAGCAGTATCAAGGGTTGGAAAAATGGACCCTACTGAAACTTGCATTGTAAGAAGTATTGGAGCACTGTAATTGTTTGAGCTAGGAATCAATAATAAGAGACCGTTCATAGGATTCTGGAGCTATGCTAATGGTGATGTTTTTCCTCTGTGGTAATGTTTTTCCTCTATCTTTTCATGATGTGCATCAGTTTCTCTGATTGTAAAAATAAATTTTAGATTAAGATTTTCTGAGAGAGCACCTTAATTATGTATGTGTTTGTTATCTTAATGTTTTCCTCTGAAGTTTAGTTAAATAATTCTTAACTTCTCTTTAGTTATTTCTAAACCCACTACTTTATCCCATCTCATATTCACACTGCCAGTAAGATCCAATCTGCATATTTAGCTTGCCCTATGAATGCCCTTGAAAAGTTGATGTACAATTCAACCTTTTATGATTCCATATCCTAATGGATTAGTTTCACAGCTCTATCTATCCAACCACACAATCAATCAAAACAAGCAACCCTTATAATTTTCTATAACTAGCCTAATATCAACACTTATAATTATCAATGCTAAATCATAAAAACAGAGGTAGCCCTCTCTGAGTTTAGGAAGGCTAGGTCCTTGACTCCAAAGTGGTTTGATGTTGTCCTTTGTCATTTGTTCATGCCAATATTATAAATTATAGAGTGATAAGAGTATCAAATGGAGTTTTGTTTTTCCTTGGAGACTTGCCTTTTCATCACAAACAATATAAAACAATTAGTGAATTTACATTTAAAGTTACAACAATATTTCAATTTAGCCCTTTCAACTTCATGTTTTTTTGTTCATTTTGTCTTCTCTATCTATTGTTATATTTATAACTGTTATGTATAACTACATTTTTCCTGACTCGACCTATTTGGCTTCCTTCTCTTGCTCACAACATTCAGCCTTCTACTCCTTTGATCTGTGTTGGGTCATCTACCCGAGTCTCCTTCTACCCGCGTTCAACCTTTTTTTATTAATCAGCCGCAATACACCATTACTCTATAGTCGGGTCACTATTCTGCACGGCTTTTTACTTTCCCGAGACTTTTCTTCCTGTGTTCAGCCTTTTCCTTTGTTACCCGAGTCTACTCCTGCATTCAAACTTTTATTTATAAACTGGTGTAACCACATAGAATCCTGGACCTGAAATATATTAAAAAGGGAACTCTGGAATGAATCGTATCCGACCTCATATCGCATATCATAGTTTCTTGTGTTATTTCTATATATAGCTCCCCCGCTTTTCTTAAGAAATTTCTTATAAAAATGCATATACCCTAGATTTGAAATATATTAAAATTCAACTCTGACCTATCTTCGCATCTGGTTTCCTATTGCAATTCGGTTTTCCTCTATGTTATATGTTATATGCGTCTTTCTTTTTCTCGATGCGATTTCATATCTCAATACACATACACCCAAACTTTTAAATGTATTATCATTTACCTTTGGAAGGTATCACGTCTGGTCTCACATTGCAGTTAGACACTTTTCATTGTTATCCATTGTGCTCTAGTCCTTCCGAACCCCTAATCTGTGATATGTGAAGGGGTCCCACCTGTCTTATTGCAATTTTCATCATAGTTTCCTCATCGCAGATTCTTATCGCAATTTTGCTTTGATCTTTGGTTATAACCTCTTGCAACATGTGATTTGCAATAAAAGGTTCGCGTCCCACTACGGTGCCACATCATTGCCACATCATCTGCCACGTTACCTACCACGTCATCTGTCACATCCCCTGCCACATCATCAATATGTATTTGCGATTTTTCGGGTCAGGTCCACATCGTCTGCCACGTCAGCTACGACGTCATTTCCCGCACTTCGTATTTCACAATTTTAGTGATTTCACGATTTCACGACCCATGGCGAAAACCTTATCACACGTCACACCATTTAAAATTTACCATAACAGTTCTCCTTATCTTATGCGATATGCGATATGCTTCGCATCACAACTTAAATAACTTACGATGTCTTAACATGTAAATATAAAAGTTACCGATTGCGATGTGTGCCAATCGTCTTCTGGCCAATGAGATGTAATCTGATGCGTCCATTCTCTCGCTATCATTTATATGATTTGATTATGACTGTCCATTTCTGATTCACTCTGGTTTGCTGACTTGACCCATGTGTTCAATATTTTCTCGATTTTCCGAATTGATCAGTTGAAATGCACGCGCCCTCGTGCACTGTTTTGAACACAAAACAAGTCCAACTCTTGAGATTTTCTAAATAACATGACTCGACCTGCTCATTCACAACTCTGCCCACATTCAGGACTTGACCCACCTTGATGCCTTTGTTTCCTTTGATGCCTTAACTGCATTTTCTCTTTTGCTGCCTTTTCTCCTTTTCTACCTTTGCTCCTTGATAAAGATTCTAATGCTACTCCTCTGTCTTTATTTTACTCTTTTTTGCTCCTCTACCTCTCTTTTATGCTTCTCCACTTAAATTTTTCCTTCTTTTCCTTATTTCTCCTTTATACTCCAGCTGATCTTGATCTTCTCCTTTGTTCTCAATGATAATTCTGGTTCTTCTCCTTTCTGCTCCTTTGCCATCAATGACAACATTTCCAACACTTGGATCATTCATCCCCACTTAGGAAGCAATGGTCCCCATTGCTTTGAGTTCCTCCATGAGATCAGGAAAATTCTGCTGAACTTGGTCCCTAGTGAGCCACTTTCCCTGGTGAAGGAGATGTCTTGCTTTGACAACTCGATATAGCTGGATCCTCTACTGGCAGGTGTTCTTGATATGCATGTCAATGATCCAATCAGTTGTGGCTTGTTCCATGCAGTCTGGGTTTAACGATGTTGGTGTGGGTTGTTCTGCCATGTCAGATGTGTCCAGTAATGGTGGAAAGTATGGCCGAAGGCAGTCGACATTGAACACTAGGTGCATGCCAAAGAATGGGGAAATTTTGAGCTGGAAAGAATTGTATCACACAACCTTGGTGATTGTGTAATGCCCATATCAAAGTGGCCTAAGCTTCTGATGGGATCCAGTAAGGCATTATTTCTGTAAATGAAACCAAACTTTGTTACCCACCTTGAACTTGTGTGGCACCTGATGTTGATCATGTTGTGGCTTGTACTTAGCATTGGATTTCTCTAAGATGTCATGGACTTGCTGGTGGACATGATGGATTCGTTCAATAAATATGGTTTCTTTATCAGCCTTAGACATTACACATGTGGATTTTGTCTCTGTGGTCATATGAGGTATGGAAACATTAGGGAGTGACACGACTGGGGTCATATCAATGGAGTGCTTGACTTGACAGTGTAGAGGAACCTCTGTGGGTGAGGAGAGAATGTCCTTGTAATCCTCCATGACTTTTTCCATCTGTTGTTGTCTTGCAGGGGAGCCCTGTTTGAAGGTTGTGGCCACAATCTTCGTCTTTCACTTTGGGCGAATTGAAATGAAAATAGATTTCCGGGTTTGGGAAATAATCTTATTACATTGCTTTGCATTAATCAAACTAATAAATACTATATAAAACCTTATATTTGGAAATAATGACATGATAAGGTCCATTCTTAGCCACTACACTATTTTTTGGGTCATAACATATATTTGGTTCCATGGTGTATCTTTCAGTGGATTTTTAACACTTTATACATATTTTTTGGGTGGGTTTTCTACACTATGATGGATTATTTGTTCATCAATTTTTTATTGCTACAAAATTTTTGGTAATTTTATGGTTTGACTTGGCTCAATGAGACATGAATAAGGTCACATGATGGAAAAAGAGAGATAAGTATACTAAAATTATTCTTCTAAATGAAAGTACTCATGAAAATATAGGTGTTAAAATTATGTTGATAAATAATGCTTATCACCATGTATATAGCTGCAAATGATCACACAATCACAATACATAAATGCTTTTACATATATGCGCAATATGGGAATCATTATGATGTTTAACACACTAAAGGTGGTTCTTAAGTATTTTGTCATGGTTTGACAATGGAAATCAAAGTCATAGATGCAAAAATATGTTTCTTTATCGATTATAGATAATGCATAGACCTTGTATTACATCACATTTCCTATAAAGGGAATTATTGCCCTATTGGTTGGATATGGGTTCCTTTACAAATTTTGAACATAAATAATAGGTATCGAGAACTTGAGCATGCTCTAAACACTAAGCTCGAGCCTTATGCAATAAATGATTTTTTTAAAACATGTGCCTAGGGAATAAAGCTATGAAAGACTACACAATCCTGAGAAAGCGAATTTTTGTCTTGTACATAACATATGTTGCTTGATACAATATCTTGTATACCATGAATACCTCTCTAACACCTAATTATACTTAACTACTTCTTTCTCTATATTGATTTCGACAATATAAGTTGGATATGTTATTTTGGGTGTATGCCTCTCCAAAGACTAATGGATGTGTGAGAATGTGGGTGTTCTCTATAATTAATTTTACTGCTCTAATCCTCCCTAATTATAAGGTTCATTTTTCAAATAGAGATAAATTTAGCCATAATAATCTCGAAAGACCCTTTCACAATGGATGTTTCTTAAAAATATCAAAGCGACATTGAGGATAATAGGAAAAAGACTCCCTGGATTTTTTGGTGACTAAGTCATATAGCAACTTGATTTTTAATCCCTTTATAAAATTTGAAACCTAATTTTTAAATAAAGAAAAAGTTAGACATAGTATTCTAGGAGTCCCTTATGGAAGGGTTATGTTGTCGCTACTACAACACCCTTCAAATTTTTTCCTATATTCAGACTTTAGAGCCTTCCTTTGATCATGTGAATTTTTTTTTTCTCGTTGTTACAGTCATCCCATGCTTTCTTCTTAATTTTCTAAGTCACTTTTCGAAGGAATTCCAAGTGTTGTCTTTTTTTAAGGGAAGTGTCTCTATTTGTGAAAGACAATTGTGCCACATCTTTAACATGAAACTATGGTGCTCTCTCCTACCTTAATTAATAGGGACATGTATTATAATCATTCTCAAAGTATTGCACACTTTCTTGTTTCATTTGACACTTTTGACGGAAGGTATATCTTAAGTTTCACACTTGGAGGTAAGTCTCGTTTTGTTTTCGTTTCAATGGATGTATGTTTATTTTTATTGTTGAGTGTTTCATTGCTATGTGGTTGGTAATCTATAAGTGTGTGATTGTAAGACTATTTTTTAATTGTTTATAGTGTATGTTTATGTTTCTACATACTGGAAAAAAAAATATTTCGTTGGCTTTATTATGCATTTTTAAACACTTTGTCTTTTGTTTTCATGATCGTAATTTATTTGTGAACTATTTCGCAAGATAAATAAGGACTCTATCAGATATATGTGTGTGTCTTTATTATGACAATACTATTACCTTTCTCTTAAATACTCTATTTCTTCCCCATTCCATGAAAGAAGCATTATGCAATTTACAATTTAATACATCACAAGGATAAATTACTTTTTATCTTGAATTTATATGCGGCTTCTCTTTATTCATTTATTGTATCCAAGGAAAATCACTAAGAATATGGTATCGAAGTCTATTTCCCTAAGTGGGCTACTACTCCAAACGGTGTGAGGACTAGTTGGGACTTTATATCGGGGATACCCCATGATTGCTAGTAGAATGTAGCATCATCAATAGGTTCTTTCTCAATTGAGAAAAGGTGCATTATGTTCAACTACACAATTAATTCAAAGATCTCTTATGAGCTAGGTTTTTAAGATCCCTAGCGTTCATATATGTGCTAACAAAATAAATACACCATGATTAAGCCATAGGGATCTAGTGGTAATCCTTAGAACAAAATTAGTCTCATTGACTATAAATGATGTTGTCAACATGGTGAAGTTAATATTATGAAATTCCTTACTATGTTGCATTACTTCAATTACTTGGGTTTCTTTTTTCAATTACAACCTTCAGGAGAAATCTATTTCCTTACTTATATTTGGTTGCTTTACAAACCTTGGTCTAAGCATGGGAGGATTTTTCTTTTGAATATGTAATAGGAAAATCTATGTTAATTAGATCCAATGGACATAAATCCAGGTACAATTGAAAAGGGATATCACCAAAAGAGCCATAAAGGGTTTTGTTTTATCTATGATGAATATAAACAAGGCTCTCATCCCATGTGCATTCTTAGGATATGAAAAATCATATTATTGAATATTTCTCATATTCGGTTCAATCATTGACCATAGGTTGAACCAAAAGGTACTTAGGAATCTATTATTCCTATTTGAAATAATAGTCTATGGGAACCCAAAAAGAAAGTAGAAATGCTCAAAGAAGGGGTTAGTAGTTTTCTCTATTTTGATACTCTTCTTACAAGGTATCAATATGGTCATATTCGAGGACAAACATGAATCACAAATACATAGTCATTTCCATGATTGGTTGAAGGTATATCAAACCAAATTGGAATATAAATTGTGGTTTTGGAGGGTGCTTAAGACCTATTAAATATGATATATTCTCCCTAAGTTTCACTAAATATGGAGATATAATTTAAGTATACAACCAAAAAATAAAAATTTCAATAACGACAGACATCATTCATCAATATCATGAACATTGCTAGAGTATTTTTCATCTTCAAAGGCATTACCAATCACTTTAGAAGGCCTTATTTAGAATTAATGGTGATCTTCCATATATTTTTGTTTTCAATTAGTACATCATGATAACATGACTTCAAATCAGTGTTCCTGGAAACTTGGATTTGTTGAGTTGATAAAATACATCATCAATTTAGTGGATTAGATATCAATTATTTAATTATATTTTGTCTATATCTCCATAATAAATGCAAAGTCACCATAAAAAATCCTTCTTTTGAAGCAACATAATTAGACTTTGATCCAAAATTAACATTATATAATTTATCATCTATCTTGGTACATTTTGGGTGCATAAATTGGAGGAATATTATTAGAATATCCATTTTAGTGGTAGTTCCTAGTTCAAATATTTTGGTTCTAAAATCTTCTAGATCCAATTTGAAGCATCAAGAGTCACTTTCTTGAGTAAATACTTTGCTTGTACCATGAACCAAAATTATTCCACATGCCATAAAATTTCTAATGTTTTGAAAATCACCTCAATTAGGGTTTTTGCGTGTAAAATTTATTCCGCCCATAGTTGTTGTCCAAAAACTCCATATTTCAGATGTACCTATATAGGCCATTATGGCATCTTAGTACGAAGTTCCACATAAATTATCTAATGCCCCTATTTTAGAATAAGGTGTTGAAGGTATTGGTGTACTTCAAACTATCTTATATCCTTATACCAAGTTTTCCATCTTGTCTATTGGTCATTATAGTTTCCAATGGATTAGAATTTATCTTTAAAGGAAACAAAAAAACTCCACCCAAGTGGGTTTTATCCTAAATATTATGGAGTCATATCTAATATGCCTCTCCCAATAATTAGTCCACCAATATTTAATACAAGAAATGGACTTAAGGAGCGTGAACATGATTCTTCTTTTGTCATTTTTTTTAATGGAATAATAACCAACTAAGAAATTTAACCATTTCTAAAAACCTTGTGTCTCTCTCTATACTTCAAATAAATGAATGTCAAGGTTAACATATACCTTCAGGCACGTGTCACAACTCTAATATGATTTCTTATTTAATGCCTCTCTAACATTATTTGTATTCATCCAAAATTATTCATTGTCTCATTCTTCTATCACACAAGGGCTTCCATGAGTAACAACTTGATAGGATATCTTGAAACATCAATGCTCTTGTCTTCCACCATGGGAAGCCACTTGGCAAGATGAGAGTAATATTCACCTAGTTCAATTAGCTGAAGAGCCAACTCCTTATACCCTAAAATTTTTCAGGACATGCATAAAGAAATAACAATGAGGAGGCTGTTATAACAATATTAATCTAGATTGTTTAGAGAATGAAATAATGGAGGAAATATAAATGAGAAAACAAATAGAAATTTTCTAAATCAAAATAATAGATTGAAATAAATTTTTTATTAATGAATGGACTTAAAAAAAATTATAAATTGCAAAGCAATATATCCTAGCTAGAATGTTGGTAGCTTATGTAAAGAGGGTTGTTTTTCTATGATTTATTTACAAGAAGACATTATAAGAATCCAAAACAACCATCCAACATAAAGGATGATGTCTTAGATTATAAAACCATAGAAATCAAAAACTCTAACCCATTGAATTGATGAAATAAAGGAATGTGGACCCCTAAGAAGCTGGTTGATATGTCTAACTTCTGGGGCACCAAATTTTACACACAAACGCTATTCAGAATAATTCTTAGACCATTACCATATTAATGCACAATAACATTCAAAAATTTAATAATTATCAATATTTATAAACAATTTAATAATTACCAATATATAAAACTATTTTAAGTTGGTAAAATAAATAAATAATCATCAAAATCCACTAAATCCACTAGTTCAACCATTTCAATATACATCTCTCTTTATAAATATTTATTTTTATTTTACTTGAAACGTATATTTAGACACATCATATTCACTAAAATATTACTGATAATAATGGGTCGTAATAATCATTTGAGAACATTCAAATTTGTAATAAGGATAATGGTCTCTCTCTCTCTCTCTCTCTCTATATATATATATATATATATATATATATAATTAAATTTGAGTGAAAAGGAAAATAAATTAAATTAATATATTTTTAAGCTTCTTTTCTTATTTACAAAATTAAATTAAAAAAAAATGGAGAAGAGAAAAAACTATATATCCCTTATTAGAAAAGGTTCACGATATGCCACAAAAGTGCAGAAAAGAGTAAACCATAGTCTCAATTACTAATTAGAACCTAATCAGAACCTTGAACAACGTTTATGTAATGAAAAAAATATAGAACAACATTGTCACAAGTTACAATATTGGTGGGAAGATGTCAAAATTATCATGTGTTTTATAATCTGAAGCTGTAGTCTAATTAGCTTTTTTTTTTTTGCCCTGAAAATAATGGAAATTAAGGCAAGATATAAATAAAATCCAGCAATTTTTTTTGTAAATTTAGGTTATAGCTATCAAACATCAAGATTTTGGGTTCTCTAGAAATTTTTGATGGTGTTGAATCCATTTCCACCATCAAAAACATGATTTAAACACTGTTAATGCAAGATTTATTTTTATTTTTTTCCTGGATTCTAAGAACTTTTAGTTGTCGAGGAAATTCTTCTACCTCCATAGGCAACTCCTAATCTAAATGTGTAACCATTGGAAGGAAAAAAATTGTTGACCCATTTTCCAAAGAGAGTAGTCAATATTTCTTGAAAACACATGGGTAGTTAGCCATTTGTTGGCATGTTCCTCATAATATTATAATATGGATAGTGTGTGGAATAAATAAATGACAAAGTGGTTAAATCACTGGAGATAAAGCATTGGTATGTTTTGATGGTAGATCTAGAGGTCTCCTGAGATCCACGGTGGAGATCAACTTCGCACCCCCCCCCCCCCCCCCATAGCCAGCACGGAGTAAGGGGGGGTGTCTAAACTCCAGTGTTAATGGTTGCCTTTTTCTGCTACGTGGCAGCACAATATCACTTCCCACCCCCTCCGCCTTAAACCACAAACCGGGAGGTACCCCCCCCGGGAAATCCACCTCCCGTTTTCATCCACTGACAAGCGTTTGTTCTCGCGCCATATCCGTTGTCAACCAATCAGTCCTCCCCCTCCACATCACTTGTTTTTTAGTCCCCAATGATCCATCATATCGTTAATCCTCCTTTTGGGAAATAGATATGCTCCTAGACCGTTAATTGTACTGTTACACAATTAAACTTAATTGTACTGTTAGCCATGATCGTTAAAGCCGAAGTGGAGTCCATAAAATTACCAACAGCCTCTTGTTCTTTACTTTAGATTGTCGATCAAATTCCTTTCATCCTTCATTTCATTTCACATCGAACTGTCATTTCTACAAACACCCTTCATATTCCCGAAACCTTGTCATCGTTTCTTTAACCCGAGCTTCAAAGACCTGTACTATTCTGTATCAATGAAGCATGGCACCTAAGGCCAAAATGAAGAAACAAAAAATTCCTAAAGGTAAAGGCAAGAAAAGAGTGACAAAAGAAATATCAAATTTTGACAGTGTTGCAAAGGTCGTCTCTGAGGTCACTCATTCAACTGTTGAGGTCATTCCTAAAGCTGCCAAATCCATTACAAAAGACATTCCTGCAACTTCGGTAATCAATCTCGACCTCATACCTTTAGCCAATGCTTATTTCAAAATCATAGACTGCCACTGTGAATTTGATTTCTATGAACTTCATGTGTGGCTAAAATAGAAGCACATGGATAATGAAGTCCCTATCAGGTTTTGGGAATTTATGTTGCCTATGTTTGCATTTCCTCAAACTCACCCATTTCCAGATCTAATTTCCCGGTGTCAGAATTAGTATGACCCTATCACCGGGTCAGTGGTGGCTGAGAATTGAAACATTCTGATCACCATATCCCCTAAAACTATTAACCAGATGCTTCTCATCCCTCCTTTTGATGCCTTATCCTATTTCTCTCCTGTTGCCCTCATGGAACTTTATCTTAAATTATCTTTCCCTCAGAGAGTTGAGATATTTGATATTTTCTTACCTAAAGATGGAGAATTACCAAAGAGAAATCCCCCATATGCATCTTCCATTTCTCCTATAGCTTGCAAACACTGCATCTCCCTTATTTCTTATCTGTTAAGATATCCAAACGATGAAACCATTGATGAACCCATTCTAGGTTTCTTATCTATCTTCAGTATTAAAAATTCACCACCGTTGGTGGAAAATTACAACCATTTCTTGGTTGATATTATACATGAAAAATTCATGAACTTCACCACACAAGGAGAATTTAATTACTCTTCTGTGATTTGTGATTATTCATATGATTTTTTTTCAGTGGGTAGAAATGTTTCCTATTCACTTGAAAAGACAAGATGTACAGGGAGTGAATCAATCAATGATTCACTGGACATAATTGGTCAGAGCTTCATCAACAACCACTTCCTTCTCACAATTCATATATTCATTCATTCATCCAGTAAGGCAGATCCTTACCAGTCAATCAGAGCACAGAATTGGAGAAGACATTAAAAGAATTATGCACCTCAGTGAAGAAGAAAAGATATGTGATTGGTATTTGTATAAGAATTACACAGAAATCAAGGTGTATGGTTGCAAACTGGCACCATACAAACTTCCAAGATATGTGCCTATGAGAATTTTCTCCTTAGAGTACATAAGACAAATGTTGAATATGGATGAACTACATTTTGTTTCAGGAAAAAGGAGTCCAATTTAAAATCAAGGCCAATGTTGGATCATTCATCTACAATACCAGAGCAGTTGGTGCTGATGTAGATGCAATATTAAAGAAGATGGGTTTTCAATCAAGTTTTACCTGGTCATATGACCCCCATGGCATTATTTCTACTTTGGTGGTTGAACTCAAGACAACTCTTACACACATATTTCTAGACCAGAAATAGAGAAATACAAGAACGAGGATGAATGGGTAGAAGGTACTCTACATGAAGTAGATGAACAAGTCATTTCCACTTCAAATGTAGAAACACTAGTGCCTGACAGTAAGCAGCAAAAGAGGAGCAAAGAAGAGACACTACATTCAAAGGAAATCATGAAAGGATTCATATTATAGCATAAGAAGGCAAAGCTCACTTCCACCTTCATTTTAGAGGAAAAAATACTAGAGATCATAGACTGAAGTGTCCACATCCACCAATTTTCCTCAGACTCCTCCATCAGCATCACCTACAAGAGATAAATCATCTATCATTTAGATGCCAGGTCTTCTGAAGAGAAAAATATATTTTCTAAATTTCTAGACATCAAGCAAAATAATGAAGCATTGAAATAAGATGTTTACAGCCAATTCTGGAAAGAGACATCTACATCACAACACAGACTTCTCACTACCTTTGATAATCAGAAAGGAAGGATGTTGATGGCCTTTCTACAAGAAATAGTGCCATTTCCAAAGACACATGCTGAGTATAAGAAGATTGTCTTCTCATTGATACAAAACAGATGCATCCAATTTACCAGATGGACATGCACAGGAAGTCAGGAGAAATGCTATTTTCAACAATGACCATAACAACTATGTCTCTTTCCAAATTCAAAGTAGCACTGTCAAATATGGAATCCTAGTTGAAGCTTGAGAAATTGTCTTCATTAGCTAAATACAACAAGATGAAGAAATTGGAAGAACTTGTAGTGAAAGTGGGATATGATCCTAAGGACTACAAGGCAGTTGAGGAAATTATAAAGAAGAAAAATGTATACATTGTTTCTCTATAAAAAAATTCAAGCTACCATCAACTGAAGAGCCACAGACTAAAGAGATAGCAGAGAATGAACGTGACAAAGAGGAAATGCTTAAGTTGATCATTGATAAAAAACTACATATTAGAAAGATGGAAGAACAAATTAAAGAATTGTTGAAAGAGAAAGCCGCACTCCAAGTGAATGTTGATCCTACTTTTGCAATTCAAACTTTTTCTGCAGGTACATAAATTTTAGCAACTTTGTCTACAACTGATGCAACAAAATTGGCACAAGAGTTGGCCATTCAGAAGCAAGCACATGAGAAATTACAACAAATATTTCAAGTCCTTGAGTCTCAGAAGATTAAAAATAATACATTATATGTAGAAGAGATGCATAAGACTCATCGGCTAGGAATTAAAAACAAATAACTAGAAAGTGAATCTTTTATGGCAAGAACTCTTGGAGAAGAGCAAACCATCTGGGAAGACATCAACAAGTCCATTTCTGAAATATGGCCATTTAAAGAGATCATCTTCAAGTAGTAGGAACTCATGAAAAAATGCAGAGCATAAATTCAAGAGCAAAAGGATCAACTTAAAGACAAGCGAATTGAATCTTCTGACATGATCAAGGTTCTTAATTCAAAGAACAGGGAGGAGTTGGAAGAAATCAATATCTCAAACAGGACTTGCAACCATTTTGGAGATAAAGAAGGTTTTACAGAAAGGAAACTTGATCAACCAGTTGTAGACCAAGTGTGAAGCTTTAAATGTTATTGTTCAAAGGTTTCATACTAAATTTAATGCTTTAAATCATCAAGGAATACCAAATCTAGTGGGAGTATATCATAAGTTAGTGAAGTTAGAAGATTACCGCAGAAAGTTATACACCATTCCAATAAACAAGTCAAAGTTTGCAGATATCAAAGGTCAGATTACAGGGGAAGATTTTCTTGAAGCTCTACAATTTTATTTGATCATTCAACATCAAATCAAACATCTACTCATTCAAAGACCAACTTTTGATAGATATACTGAAGTAGATGAAATCTTCAGGAAAATGATGAATGTAGAAATCCCAAGTGAAGATCAGTGGGATAAATTATGTGAAACCATCGAGTAAAATATTAATTTTTGCAACTTGCCAACACATAAGAATTTTGAGGATCCAATCAAAAACACCTCCCATCAAAAGGGGAATAGTCAGTGAAAATTTTCACCAAAAAGAGCCGAATCGTTAACAACTTCTAGAAAAACAGAGACACTCCATATATTTGTCTCCTTCTTTTATTATGCTTGTCCTATTATTGTAAATCAGTTAAGATATTTGTAAACTCTATTAATTAGTATAAATAACTCTTATTTCGAGTTATTAAGGGTTGCAGCCTTGGATGAGCCAATTTTTGTAAACAAAAATTGTACAAGTCTTTTTATCATCAATAATACAAGAAAGGGCTTTTTCATTTTCAAATCCTTAAAGAAAGATAATACATTGTGTTTTTTTCACACTGCTAGCCTGAGCTTGTGCTGCTCCTGAGCCCGCGCTCTGCCTGTGGTACCCTAGCAGCTGGTTGCTGCTCCTTGCTCAAGCATGGCCCCTTCGGAGTCCTCCCCAGAAGTGCCCACTTCTCTGATTTAGGCCCAGGCCTTCTCTGCCATGATCAACTCTTTGCCCCCTTCTCGCCCAAGGCCGACGATCTCCAAATTTGTGAAAAACCTTGATGGAATGCGGGAGGTTGTCCTTCCACCTTCTCTCCCTCACATGGCTGCCCTTTCTGTTGTAGAGAAGGGCATTATTGGTCAATTCACTAGACTTTGGCCCTCGCCGAAGACTGTGCAAAAATGGGTTGAGCGCAACTGGACTGAAAAGATCAATGGAAAAAATTCTATTTGCTTTTGCAGCAGGGCTATTTCACCTTCCACTTCGAGACAAAAGAAGAAAAAGCCCTGATCGTCAGGAATGGACCTTATTTTATTGATACCAGGGGCCTGTACCTGAAAAATGGATGCTGTACTTTGATCTAGAACTTGATGTACCAAATGATGTTCCTGTTTGGGTGCGCCTTCCACATCTCCCTTTACACTGCTGGGGGGATGATTTTGTTCGAGAAATCAAAAATTCAGTAGGAAAATTCATAGACCAAAGTGAACCAAAGGATAACATGCAAGCTTGTGCCAGAATCTGTGTCAAGGTGGATGTAGCAAAGGCCTCCCTAAGGCTATCAAGCTAAAAGTAAATGAATGGACGCATATTCAACAACTCAACTATGAGTAGATCCCATTTAAATGCAAGGTATGTCACAAATATGGTCACTTTGAAAATCATTGTTCAAAAATTATTGATGTCGAAAACCCAGAGATTGATTCGCAATGGGAAACTGTCAAGAGAAAGAAGACCTCCTCTAACCCCAAGAGTAACACCCCTTCAGCTCCCCCTCCTAATTCTGACCCACCCTCCTTCTCTTCTCCCAAGATCCCCGATCCATCCCATCAAGCTATTACTTCTCCCTCTCCCTCCCCCCCCAAATCTTCGCTAGATCTCTCCAATCCATTTTCCTCTCCTAATGAGGATCCCCCCCTTCTTACCTCTCCTTCCCAACGTCCCTCTCCTCGTCCCAATCCCTCCATCCTTGACCCTCCTTCCTCCTCCTCTAACCCTTCTTCCATTCGAATCACAAGAAACTCTATGAAGGAGCATGGCGCAACAGTGGAAAACACTAAAAAGCATGGCCTTGGAACGAAATCTTCAAAGCAGCACCGCGATGGAAATGCAAAAAAAGATATAGCACTTGGAACTTAGAACCCTATTGAAGCATATATATTGGGGCAGAATAGCAAGGATATAGGACAAAAGGGCCAAGGGAAAGCATCTCTTTGAACTGCCTTTTGTAATGATGAAAGTCCTCTCATGGAACTGCAGGGGTCTAGGGCACCCCTCCAAAATATCAGCCCTAAGAGACTTAATAAACCAAGAGAAACTGGAAATTATTCTCTTGTAGGAAACAAAGTAGGGAGATCTTGAAATGAAGGCAATATTGGACAAAATGAAGCATTACGATTGCACCCAAATTGAATCAAGGGGATCCTCTAGTGGGTGAGCCACCCTTTGGAGCCACAGCACTTGGAAACATAAAAACACTACACTAACCCGAAATTGGATCAGAGTGATTCTTGAAAGTGCTAGAGATTAGAAAGAAGTTATTATCTACAATGTATATAGCCCCAACCATTACAGGGATAAAGAACTTTGTTGGAACTCACTTAAAGAAGATATAGATAATGGGGACAATAGCAACACTATTATGGGAGGAGATTTCAACTTAATCCTTCAAGAAAATGAGAAAAGGGGAGTTTTTTTTAATCTGGACCCTGCTCGAGACCATCTTGAAGTCATGATGCAAGACCACGAGCTGGTTGACATTGCCCCAAAAAATCGTAGATATACTTGGAGCAACAGAAGAATTAGGAGAGGAAATATCATGGAGAGGCTTGACAAAATCCTAGTTGTTGTCACACTCCTTTCATATTACTCCATCGCCTCTGCCAACGTTCTCTCCTTTTCAGCCTCTAACCACTACCCCATCACCCTCACTTTTGTTGATCATCACTCTCTCGGCCCCATTCCCTTCAAATACAGTCCGCTCTGGAACGATATCCCAGAGGAAAATCAGCTAGTACGCAATACTTGGATGCAACACATTGAAGGTTGTCCCTCCTTCATATGGGAAACCAAGTTAAAAAAAACTAAATTGGCCCTAAAGGAATGGGCTAAAACTCAATATAAAGAGTTGGAAAAGACCAAGATTGAAATTAAGTCCAAGCTGGACGATGTTCACAACTGTATCGACATTCATGGCCTTAACCATGATTGCTTCAATCAAGAAAAATATCTTTATTAGCAGCTCTTCAGAGCCAATAGAAAATAAGAGGAGAAATGGTGATTCAAATCTAGGAATATATGGCTTAAAGCAGGTGATAAGAACACTTATTTTTTTTCACAAGCAAGCAACTATTCGAAAAGCCAGGAAAAATATTGCCACCATCATTGATGTAGAAGGAAAAATTCAAACAGATCAAGAATTAATTAAAAAGGCTACCACCGTGCATTACAAAGATCTCCTAACAGAGACAAAAATGCTGAAAGATTACTCAGATCTTTTACAATACCTTCCAGCCATGATTACCGAGGAGATGAATAACGCATTCAACAAAGAGATCAACGAAGGAGAGGTCCAAAAAGCAATCTGGGTTTTTCACCCAGACAAAGCTCCTAGGCTAGATGGGTTTTCTATCAGCTTTTATAGAAATTATTGGGATCTCATAAAAAAGGATCTTGTCAAAATGATACAATGGACTCAAAGGAAGAAGAAAATTGGGGGCTACACCAACTCTACTTTCCTTGCCCTTATCCCCAAAGAAAATCACCCCTCCTCCTTCTCTAGATTTAGGCCCATCTCTCTTTGCAATTCCTCCTACAAACTCATCACTAAAATACTCACCTTTCACCTCAAACCCCATCTCCACAACCTCATTTCGGAAAATTAAGGAGGCTTCATCTCCCAAAGGAAAATTTTTGATTCCATCCTCCTTGTTCAAGAATCCATTCACTCAATCATCTCGCGCAATGAAAAAGGATTTATCCTAAAGCTTGATCTTGCCAATGCCTTCGACAGGGTCAAGTACTATTTCCTCTCCATTGTGCTCCAAAAATGGGTTTTGATCCAAACTTCCTTACCCTCATTAACTTTTGCATGTTTGGCCCTTGGATATCTCCCCTCGTCAATGGCAAACCAACACCCTCCTTTCAATCCTCCCAAGGTCTAAGACAGGGGTGCCCTCTTTCCCCCTACCTTTTCATCCTCATGTTGGAATCCTTTAGTAGGGCCCTGGATCATATGAGGTGAGCTGGCCTCATCATGAGAATCAAATTCGACAACGGTGTTAAAAAAATGAACTATTATCAATTCGCAGGTGACACTCTTCTGATGGGAGGAGCATCCAGTATAATTGCTCAGCGATTTAAAATTGTCTTGGAAAAATTCATGCTCTATTCCAGAGGCTTGATTAATTTTCAAAAAAGTTGCATTTATGGTTGTAATGCCACCAACCAAACCATCCACATCATTGCTAATATTTTTGGTATCCCCTGCAAGCTGAATTGGGACCACTTCACTTACTTGGGCATGCCTATCAGTGTTGGCCCTTTAAAGGCTGAAGTGTGGAATATTACAATTAACAAAATGAAGAGAAAAGTGCCACAATCAGGCTCCTCATGGCTTGATCTAGCAGGGCGCATTGTCATCCTTAAATCTAGTCTCTCATTTATGCCCTTGTATCGCCTCACCCTCCTTCAAGCCCCTGCTATCATCCATCTCAAATTCAAAGCTATCATTAGGCACTTTCTATGGCAAGCTGGGAAAAAAGAAAAGAAAAAATACAATCTTTTCAAGTGGAGACAAGTAATTCAAGATCAGGAACATGGAAGGATTGGATTTCGCTCTCCCAAGATTCTGAAGAGAGATTTTGGAGGTAATATTGTTTGGAGACTAATCAGTGGGAATTCGGCATGGTGGAAAAGAGTCTTGGAGGTAAAATACCTTAATTCTACCTGGCAGCATCTTCTAGACCATGAAATCCCTAATAGACCTTACTCTAAAATATGGGCCGTTTGCAAGAAAGCCACTCCTTTTTTAGCCCAAAACCTCTCTAAAGTTCCCATGGGGGGTAAATCTATCAATGTAGGGAAAGACTTAATTATGGGGAAAATTCCCATCTTAGACAGACCTAGCACCCAATGCATCATCTCTCATTTCAGTAATATGGGCTGCAACCTCTTAAGCCATTTTTCTAAATGGGATGACCAAACCCAAAACTAGATTGGTTGGCACTTCCCCAAAGTCCCTGCTCATCTTGAAGCTAATCTTGGCACCCTAAAAACTCACCTGTATGGCACTGCTCCTTTAAAAAAAGACAACATTGATGTATTTCATTGTGACCCCTCTAGCTCAACATATTCCATCAAAACAACCTACAAGCAACTTTGCAATGACTATTATCCTACAACTATTTGGCCCAATTGGAAATGAGGAAATAGAAGATCAAAAAAAAGGAAATGATGAAGATGAAACAGATTTTGAAGAGGCAGACAGTGACCAAGGCAGTGGCATAGATGGGACAATCAATGAGCAAGATAGCCAAGGAAATAGTCATGACAGTCATGACAACTGTCATGACTGTCATGACACTAATTAGACTCTTAATGACAAATAAAATCAAAGTGACAGTGCAGGGAATGATAAAGAAGAGGACAGTTATGAAGCACAAGGCCAAAGTGAAGCAGATGCAGAGGTTGATGATCTACTCCAAGACCAAGGTAACAACACTGAAGATAGCAAGAAGGGTGATAATAATGAAAGTGTTGAAGGCAGTAGTAAGGTTCACAGCTCTCCCAATGGGAAAGATAATGATGCACAAAGTGATGGGAGATCTAGCAGTGATGATAATGACAGAGTTTGAAGGAGGAGGCATTAATATAGAGGATGACCATGTTAGTACAGCAAGTAGAAGACAAGGCAGCCAAGAAGACGGTCTTGACATTAGTCATCCTCCTAATGATAAATGAAGTTACCATCTTCATTTGAAATTTGAGCACTAAAATAAGGTAAAGACCAAGAAAAATTTAGAGACATGGCTCAAGATTTTCCACAAGCTTCTCAAACCCCTTAAAGAACTTGTCCACCAAATCTAAGGGAATTCTGAGCAAATTTTGTCTTTTTGAAATTTTGAGCCCTCTATGCGCAGCACCATAGGCACTACGCACAACATTGGTGCATCCTCAGCTCACAAATTTTGTATTTTTGGATTCCTCACATCACCAATAGTCTGCTCACCAAATTTCAGATCATTTGGAGCATTTTTGACCCCCCAAAAGGTCAAAAAACATCAAAATTTTGATCTTTCTGCCTCATTTTCAGACCAAGCACTGCACATAGAGAAGTGTTGGTAAAGTTGGTTTTTGAATAGGTCAATGGCACCCATTCATCACAACTCAAGAATTTCTAGAAAGTAGAGTCATTGGGCTTTCCAACGAGCCATCACAGAGCCAAATCCGGTATCGGGAAGGGGTCCAAAACACAACCACAAGTGACCCTATTTTCTGTTGAAGTGGCGCTACGCACAGAGGCTGCCTAGTGTGTTTTGAACCAAAAGTCAACAAAACACACTCATTTATTGCAAATAGATATTTTTGAGTTTTTTGAGGCAAATTACTCTAGAATTAGGTGCAAATAGTTATTTTGGCATTTATTTCTTAGGATATTATGTGCCTTGGGCCTTGCATGGTCTCTTGGCTATAAATGACATTTATGGTTATATTTGACATTTTCCTACCACATTTAGGGTTTTATTCCTCCTTTTCTCCATAAATATTTCATGAGGCCCCTATGTATTTGGTTGGCATTTGATGAGCTTGAAGAGCAATATACATGGTTTTATGAGCTTGGAGAAGAAATTGGTTTTGTGAAGTGGATGAATGGCTTGTTTGGCTTGATGATGGAGAAGCTTATTTGCAGGATTCCTTAGCTTGGTGAATGGTGATGTCTTCTTAACTTGTTCATGTTTTCTTGTTCTCATTATGTTTCATGCTTCTTGGTTTCTATAAATCAGAAAAGTATAGGTTGAGACACGCTCTTTGAGGCACCTTAGTCCTCCTGTTTGTTATAGATTTGATGTTTTCTTCTTTTGGTCATCTTAAGGAATTCTTGATTTCTACTTAGGTCCACCAAAACTTCTTCTTGTTTCATGTATGGTTAGCATTCTATTTTACAAGTATGATTCATGGTATGCTCTACTTATTTGAAGCTTTCAAAACCCTATCTTGAAGCCTTTCTGTGGAATATTGATTTCTAGGTTAAGTCAAAGAGGTCTCGTTCGATCTTGTGCTTTTTCCATGCTTACCAACTTGTTTCAGAGTTCTCAATAGCTTGATATATTATGTTTAGGAGTTCCCTCTTCATAAATTGAGTTATTTTTGTTATCTTATATGTTTTCCCAAAATCTCAAGGTGAATTTCTAAAGTTAGAAGCTCTTATGCTCTCTATGTTTCACTGGAATGTTTATCTTGGATGTTTATCAATTTAAGTATTGTTCATTGAGCTTAATGGTTTTTCCTACCTCATGAGTGGTAACTTTTAACTATATGTTTTTAAGACCTCTTAGTTTTTCCTAAACTTGATGTTTACTACACCTCATACATCACCTTAAGGATCCATTAACCTTGCTAAATTGGCCCTGCAACACACCTGGTTTCATTATTTAGACACTCTTCACTTCATTTGACTCCATAGCCCAATGGCTTTGACAGACTCTCACTCCACCTATTCCACTTGACCATCTTACCCAACCAAAATAATCAACAAACCCTACACTTAATAACTAGCCTAAAATCAAAACCGTAGAGAAAAAAGAACACATCCTTTGCACCTAATAGAGAGATCCCTCTTTGAGTCTAAGAAGGGTAGGTCCTTGGACTCTAAAGACTGGTTCTATTTACCCTGTCATTTGGTCTTCCAATCTGCCAAATCACGGGACAATAGCATTTTGGCAATCATGGTGGGAATTTCTGAGTAAGTTCATGCTTAAACATTCCTTAAAATATTCAGAAACCCTTTACTAATAGTATCTAGTGGTTTATCTGCCACCTCATCACCACACTAACATTCTGGAAATCACAGTGGGACATTTTGAGTTAGTGACAAACTAAGTATTCCTTAGATCTCAGAAAACTCACAAACATCCTTAGTTTGGTATTTAGTTGTTGATGGTGGACAACAAGAACATCCTTAAAACAGTAAACATCACCCACCTGGCGACTCCACTAGTCTTTAGTAGCCCTGTTGACCCCACAAGTTCTTATAAACTCCCCCAGGAATGCATTAAGCAAACCCAATCATGCTGATGGTGGACAACGAAGCTGAAATCATCCACCTGGCGACTCCACAACTCTCAATAGACCTAAAGACACTACTGATAGAGAACTCTAGATTGGTTGAAAATATTCGGTGACCCTTTTTTATTTACAAACATGGATCCAAGGATACAAATGAGATATGCTCCAATGAGTAGAGATCATATCCCTGGATTCCCACAAAAAATGCCTAAAATAAATTGGATAAAAAACATACCTATATTTCAAGATGAAAAAGTTGATGACCCCTCGTTACATCTCATAAAATTTCATATACACATATGGAGGTTAAAGGTTGAATGGCACGAGTACTGCCTCATGAAAAAATTTATGGCAACATTAGAAGGTAAGGTAAGAAATTAGTATGAATGGCTAAAATATGGTAGCTTGTTTTCCTTGAAAGATTTCCACAAGGTGTTTTTTTAACGTTATAAAGAATATTGTCCATCTTTATCATTAGCTGAAAATTGTTGTGATCAGTCTGAAGATTTCATACAACACCTTGTAAACATTGATGAGGATTTAGGGAATTGGAATCCTAAAGATTTATTAGAAGAACTCCATGCATTTCATTCTCAAGATAGCTATCATGACAACCTAGAGGAGTTAGAACCCAGTCAAGAAATAGAAGGAAACCCACAGAATATCTCTGAAGGCACAAGTAATGATTCACCATCTCTTCTAGGTGAGGCTCAAGAAAACATTCAGCCTCAAAATCAGCCTTCAAAAGAGTGAGAGAATTGTTGTACTTCTATCCAAAGAAAGAGAAAAATGCCCTCCTCTTTTAACTAAAGAGGAAATAAATCAAATGCTAAACATGCAACCAGCCTCTAAGCCTTTATGTGAACAAAACATTTCTATTCATCTCCTACCAATCCCATCTTCCATACATCAGAAAGTGAACTCGTAGATCAAATCAAAGAAGAACAAATTGACAATCCAATATGTTTGATTGGTGATGTTACTTATGTTAAAAAATTTCCAAAGTTTGATCAGTCTAATGCTGATGTCCTCCAAACAGAAACTAACCTTGCAGAGAAAACAACAGTTGATTTGTGGGATGAAGTTCACTATCATCAGCTTGAAAAAATTAAGCAGCCAATACAGGTCACCTATGACATTGATGAGGAAAGCCTTGAAAGTTTAGAAGTAAGTGAGGATTCTTTGACTCTTTGCTCTACTTCACTTCAGTACATCAAAAATAACTTTCACATAATTAGAAATCAGCAGTCTTTCAGCTTTGATGTTGAGGTTGAGGAGGATGAGGAACTTCTTGAGCAAGTTGTCAATGAGGAACCTTCTCCTGAAATGGTTGAAGAAATCATTTGGAACATGGAATCCTCCTTAACTCCAGAATTTCAGCCACCAAGTTCCTTTGAACTACAAATTGCAGATGAAGGCATGGAAATTAATGATCACAAGAAAGTTGTTGCACTTCTTTCTCAAGAACATTTGTTGCCAAGGAATGCTCCTACACATCAACATGGTGGTTTTCACATAGAGCTCAGCTCACTCTATCAAAGCACATCAAGTTTTTTAAAGGATAATATTGCCATATATGATGAATCTACCAGTTCAGAACATCATGAGGAAGAGGTGGAGTTTCTTTCCCAAAAGAGTCCCAAGCATAGCTGAGTGGAAGAAGGAGTAGTCAAAAATGAAAATTATGTCTCAAACCCTCTAGATCAGGTATTATTCCAAGATCCATTTGTTGTTTTCCTTGAGAAATATAAAGGAGGAGTGTGTTCTTCCAAGAACAGTTTGTTGCAAAGTGTGAGAAAAATTTTAAGCATTACTGCCGGAAAACAAGTGAGGTGGAAGTGGACTTTAAATTTTGTCAGCACCCTCAAAGAGTGGAACCAAGATCCCTCATGTAATCATGTGCTTGATTGGTTGTATTGGAAAATTGAGTTCACCAAATGAATGTATATATCATGTATAAATTAGATTAGGATAGATAGGCATGCAAATAATCTCAGCCTTTGAGCATATTTTAGTTATAGATTGTTTTGAAAATACAAAATAGAGAAAATATTAAAAAAGAGGGAAGATTTGAAAAAAGAGGTGTAGCCCCATACCCAAAAAATAGTACTACTAAAAGTGTGCAAGCCTAAATGCCACTACTTGTTCCAAAAAAGTCTTGTTCAATCATCTAGCCTAATCATGGCTGAACATGTTTTCAATTTATTGCTGATAGGTTAGTGAAAGAGAAATTGTCAAAGCATCTAAACTTGAAATGTTAGTAGCAATAGATTAGGAAGAAAAGATATTGGTTCTCCATGCTAAAATTTGAACCAAAGAGAAAATATAGGGATGCCTAAAAAAATCTGAATCATAGCCCTCAGGTTTTCTAGTTTTTCATTATACAAAAATAATGTGTGTGTGCAGCTTGTCCGAATGCCACAACCAATGGAAAATCAGATTGCCCAATCTTGGTTTGATCATGTTTTGAATTTCATGTCAGTAGAATAGAGAATAAATTTTGTCAAGTAGCTTAATCTTGACAAATGATTAGACTAGGTAGAGAATAAGAGAGTTCATTAGCCTAATTTGAACTCTTGGAGGAAATAAGATAGAAGTAGATAGTTTGTTTTGCTTTCAAAAGAAAACAATGTCAAGGGTTTCCTAGTCCAAATGCACCCAAGAAAAAAAAATGTTAGGAAAATATATTGGGTAGGTAGAGATGAAGATGATTTTATCATGTTTTTGAAATCTATTAAGATCATAACTTCACAATAAGCATCAGCAAGAGAAAATAGGTAAAAATATGCCCAATGGATGAGGCACTGGTCTCCATTAAGCCAGAGATATGAAAGTTCTGGACACCTCCTAAAAAGGAGCTGCCCTCCCCAAGTGGAGCCACTGTTAGTCATCCATAATTTTCACTATCTGAAGATGACTAAGTATTAGTTCTAGATTTCTAGAAACAAAGTTCATGAACATTGTGAGTTCTAGAAATCTCACTACCTTCATTATCCTTAAGATAATTTTTTCATTATTTCATCATCCCATCATGTCAATGCTCAGCTCACCCATCCTGGAAGACCCATCATGGGCTCATGTCACTCATTTTTTCTTTTTTGTGTCACCTTTTGCCTCATCCCTCTATTTTGTTTTACCTAACTCCTCCATTATCCATCTAGGGCTTTTAAGGGCATTTTTTCTTGGTTTCATGACCTCCATGGTTAAACATAAACAAGGCTTGTATATTGATGCTCTTACACCTCATCCTATCCTTAATATACCTTCATAAACACTTCCCATCACTCCTATCCCTCAAATTCATCATTTTTCTACAAAACCTAGTTTATTGCCACAATTTGACACTTTTTAAGACTAGGCCTATGTTTTTCCCTTTTTAACCCCTTCCCCTCACTAAATCCTTGAAATTCCACTTTCCCCTACTCCCTAACATCTATCCTTATCCCCCAAAAGTTCCCCAAGAAGTTATACAACCCTTAACCCCTTCATTCCCTCCCTCTACAAGGCAGTCCTAAATCCCCTACACCAAACCCTAATTTCCTCTTCCAACTAAGCTAGGGTTTGATATGAAAAGGAGGCACAAGAGAAAAGGATTCATTTGATATATAATTTCAGCAAGCATAATTCCATACCAACTCATAAACATCATGCCTCCATCATTTTCCAAGAATTCATTCCAAGAGACAAGCCATGTGTCACGCCTAGGGCCAGTTTTTCTTCAAATTGTGTTTTTGACCAAAAAAAGATTAATTTGACAAAATTGAGAGAGATTTTTGTCCAATATATGCCCAAGAATAAAAAAAAACTTCATGTTTTACACAGGTATCATGGTTTGGGAGAAACATAAAAAACACAGGTGTCCCAAGAGAATTTCTGCACTACCATAGTGACCTTGGGAAAATACGGTTTTCTCATAGTTGAAGTGTTAAAATGACTTTCTTGATGAGTCAAAAGACAAATAGACTTGAATATATTTTCAATGAGCTATCCTGAGCTCAATTTGGAGTTAAGGAAGGCCTCCAAAATTTGTCTGCACCAGCACTCTGCATTTCTGCACCATCATTTAGCACTTTTTTACTAGTGTTGGGCAAATCCGTTTTTGGAGAGGTAAATGGACACCAAAGGTAAACCCAAAAGAATTTTTTGAAATTAGACTCAACAATATTTCCAACGCACTATCACGAGCTCATTCCAACACTAGGAAGGCCTCCAAATTCCCTCTGCAAATTGGCGCTACGCACAGACGGAGTGGCACTGCGCATAGAGGAAATTTGGCCAGGGTTGCCAAAAAGTGGTCAAAATTCAGTGTTTTTCTCCTCAAATTTTTCCCCAAGCTCCTGCAAAAGTTGAAAAAGGGTCATTAAAGAAATGCCTCCTTGGCCTAGTGCACAAATTCTACAAGAGACAACTGCCCTTGCTCACATTACTGCAAAAAGATCAAGATGGCCATCAACCTAGAAAAGAGGTGAGGTAATAGGGTGAAATCACCACTGAAGGCATCCACAGCAAAGAGAAGGCAGCAAGGCCTATGTTTTAAGAAAATCAAGGTTTGTGACTATTTTGGACAAACAAGGAATCAATACTAGGGATACAAGGGCAAAGGTCACCTCAACTCCATCAAGTGCACATTGAAAATTCTTTAGAAATAATTAATCAGTTTGAGAAGTTTTTGAGAACTTAGAAGACAACACTATTTAATTTTTTCTAAGAAACCCTAAAACCTAGGAGTTTTGGAAGAATGACAAATAGGTCAAATGATGACAAAGAGCCTTCTTCATAATAACAGATGGCTTCAAAGGGTTTCAAGCTGCCCTCTAGGGTTTGGCAAAGAGGCACTAATTCCACCTCATCAAAAGGTAAAATCAAAGGTCTTAAAGGGATAAAAGGAGGTAGACATAAGCTATACTTCACTACACCAAAAGAAGAAATATGAAAAAGAGTATCATTGTAAGGGATTTACTTTTCAAAATATACTCAAAAGCCTCTTTAAAAAGATCAAAAGGAAAGCAAGCATGAGAAAAAATTTCCCTGGGAGGTGATTATGATAAACATAGGTTCACTATTAGAGAAAAGAAGTGTCAAATTCTAAAAAAGACAGTGATCTAAGGCAGAAGTTGTGTAGGCACCTGCAAGAACAGAAGTGCCCAAGGGAAAACACAAAATGATTTAAAACTGCTTACTTTTCCAACCAGAGATATATCACTCTCAACATGGTCAAAGAAACAAACATGTAGCTGGTCTAAGAGAAGTAAAGCCTCCAAACTAGTTTCCTTATCAAAAGCATATTCTACAAGAGATAGATTGGCCATGAGTGACACTTCTGCAAGACTATCACAAATGGTTACCTATAGGAAAACTGCGTTTTTACACCAAAAAGGACTCCACTGCTTCACAGTGAAAAAATGACAGAATGGTAGTTAGAGGAAGAGAAAAAATCTTCTTTTAGTCCATCCACCAAACAATCAAAAGGTCTAAAGGATGCAGGGCTGAATCCTCCAAGGTGAAAGTACCAAAAATTTTCACATGTTTATTGTTTACAAGCATTGAAATTCATGAAAAGGACATAGTGAAGAAAACCTTCAAAACATAACACTAATGTCACTGTCTACCTATTTTTATCAAAAACTTTGTCAAAATGATCTTTGATTTCCAAGAAAACACTCATGTTTTCAAGTATGGTTAAGAAGCCCAATTTAAGCTTGTGGAAAGGTTTGTGAGTACAAGGAGAACATCATAATGATCCAACAAAGCTAAAAAACATTTTTTCCTCAAGGTCTTGCCACCTACAGGACAAAAGAACAAAAAATCAGTGAAAAGAAAGAAGGGAAGGAAAACATTATAAAGGTGGGTTTTGATCCTAAAATCATTTTTCAAAAAGAGTATAAGGCTCTTCTTTTACCCTCCTCCCAACTCATTTTGGCTTGTAAAGGAAGAGGAGAGCCATTGAAGAAATTTCAGGGGGGTTTTTTCTGCAAAATTTACTAAATGTTTCAGGCACTACGCAACGATGGAGGCGCTACACACCGAGCCGTCGGCGCTGCACACAGAGGAGGCAACCGCTATTCAAAAAGACATTGCGCTATGCACCCATAGGGTGACGGTACGCACCGGTGAAGGCGCTGTGGACGGGCCTAGACCGGCACTCGACTGCCCGCTATTCAAACGGCGTTGCGCACCTGTGAGGCCCGACAAGCCCTTTCACTGCCCGAGTCGCCCGCAGGCTGACCCAGCGCCTGACCCGACACTACACACAGAGGGTTTTGGCCTAAATTTGTCAAAATATTGCTCAAATTTCCCTCTTTCTCCTATGATTTGTCTCCTGAATCCTGCACAAAGCTAAACAAGGGCAGGGTTTACAAATTGGGGAAGTTGTCATTAGCCTAAAGACACTCAAATACAAGCAAACCTCCTCCTAAGAACTCTAAAAATCACTCCTTGATTACTTCATTTTACCTCCATTTGCTAAAATTATTCCCTCACATCACTCCTTTGTCCTCCCTAGACCTAAAAGCTCTCATCAAATAGATTTTAATGAGGAAGAGCAGGAGGATGATGATGACCATAAGGAGGAAGATGAACATGGCAGTCTTGAAAACAAAGATAGTGATGAATTGGAGCAATACAGTGATGGTGATGACACAAATGAGTCACTCCCAAGTGCAAAAAAAGGTGTTTATGATGAACAAGATGAAGACATAGAGGATAATGAAGGAAATGGTGAGGATGAAAGTCAGCAAGAAGGTTCACATGACAACTAAGAGAAAAATGTGCTTGAGCATGACAGTGAGCATAATAATAGTGCAAACAGTGAAAAAATAAGTTGGGGTGATGAAAATGAAAAAACAGAGGGAGATGAAGAGGAAATAGAAGATCAAAAACAAGGAAATGATGAAGCTGAAACATAGTTTGAAGAGGCGGGTAGTGACCAAGGCAGTGACACAGATAGGAAAGTCAATGAGCAAGACATCCAAGGAAATATTCATGACTGTCATAACACTAATCAGACTCTTAATGACAAAGAAAATCAAAGTGACAGTGTAGGGAATGATAAAGAAGAGGAAATTTATGAAGGACAAGTCCAAAGTGAAGCAGATGCAGAGGTTGATGATCAACTCCAAGACCAAGGTAACAACCCTGAATATAGCAATGAGGGTGACAATAATGAAAGTGTTGAAGGTGGCAGTAAGGCTCACATCTCTCCCAATGGGCAAGATAATGATGCACAAAGTGATGGGAGATCTAGCAGTGATGATAATGATAGAGTTTGAAGGAGGAGGCATTAATACAGAGGATGACCATGTTAGTACAACAAGTAGAAGACAAGGCAGCCAAGACGATAGTCATGACATTAGTCATCCTCCTAATTATAAATGAAGATACCCTCTTCATTTGAAATTTGAGCACTCAAAGAAGGTAAAGACCAAGAAAAATTTAGAGACATGGCTCAATATTTTCCACAGGCTTCTCAAACCCCTTGAAGAACTTGTCCACCAAATCTAAGGGAATTCTGAGCAAATTTTGTCTTTTTGAAATTTTGAGCCCTCTGTGCGCAACACCCTAGGTGCTACGCACAAAATTGGTGCATCCTCATCTCACAAATTTTGTATTTTTGGATTCCTCACATCACCAATAGTCTGATCGCAAAATTTAAGATCCTTTGGAGCATTTTTGACCCCCCAATTGGTCAACAACATGGAAAATTTAAGGGGCTAATATTTGCATGTGGGCTAATTTTCCATGGTTTTTCCAAAAATAATATTAGCCAATTTCCATTTTTTTACAAAAGTGATTCGCCCAAATTTTACAATATAAAATTATTTTACCTTAAAAATCGCCAACATTATATAGACAATATATATAATATCATTATAAATTTGAATAATTTTACAAATACATCAATAAATATTTTATTTTTTCCACATTAGGGACTAGTGAGATTCACCAATTTTTTAAACTTCAAAATAATTTTCCATGCTTAAAATTTTCCCTAGTCAACAAACATCAAACTTTTGACCTTTCTGCCTCATTTTTAGACCAGGCGCTGCGCACAGAGTAGTGTTGGGTAAATTGGGTTTTGAATAGGTAAATGGAACCCACTCAGAAAAACTCAAGAATTTTTGGAAAGTAGACTCATCAAGCTTTCCAACGAGCCATCACATAGCCAAATTCGATATCGGGAATGGGTCCAAACCTGAGCCACAAGAGACCCTATTTTTTGCTAAAGTGGCACTACGCACAGAGACTGCCTAGTGTGTTTTGAACCAAAAGTCAACAAAACACACTCATTTATTGCAAATAGATATTTTTGAGTTTTTTGAGGCAAATTACTCTAGAATTAGGTGCAAATAGTTATTTTGGCATTTATTTCTTAGGATATTATGTGCCTTGGGCCTTGCATGGTCTCTTGGCCATAAATGACATTTATGGTTATATTTGACATTTTCCTACCACATTTATGGTTTTACCCCTTCTTTTCTCCATAAATAGAGCATGAGGCCCCTATGTATTTGGTTGGAATTTGATGATCTTGAAGAGCAATATATATGGTTTTATGAGCTTGGAGAAGAAATTGGTTTTTTGAAGTGGATGAATGGCTTATTTGGCTTGTGATGGAGAAGCTTGTTTGCAGGATTCCTTAGCTTGGTGAATGGTGATGTCTTCTTAACTTGTTCATGTTTTCTGGTTCTCATTATGTTTCATGCTTCTTGGTTGCTATAAATCAGAAAAGTATAGGTTGAGACATGCTCTTTGAGGCACGTCGGTCCTCCTGTTTGTTATAGCTTTGATGTTTTCTTCTTCTGCCCATCTTATAGAATTCTTGATTGCTACTTGGTCCACCAAAACTTGTTCTTGTTTCATGTATGGTTAGTATGCTAGTTTAAAAGTATGATTCATGGTATTCCCTGCTTATTTGAATCTTTCAAATCCCTATCTTGAATCCTTTCTGTGGAATATTGATTGCTAGGTTAAGTCAAATAGGTCTCATTCGATCTTGCCCTTTGTCCATGCTTACCAACTTGTTTCAAAGTTCTCAATAGCTTGATATATGCTATTTAGGAGTTCCCTCTTCATAAATTGAGTTATTTGTGCTATCTTATATGTTTTCCCAAAATCTGAAGGTGAATTTCTAAAGTTAGAAGCTCTTATGCTCTCTATGTTTCACTGGAATGTTTATCTTGGATGTTTATCAGTTTAAGTATTATTCATTGAGCTTAATGGTTTTCCCTACCTCATGAGTCGTAACTTTTAACTATATGTGTTTAAGACCTCTTAGTTTTTCCCAAACTTGATGTTCACTACACCTCATACATCACCTTAAGGATCCATTAACCTTGCTAAATTGGCCCTGCAGCACACTTGGTTTCATTATTTAGACACTCTTGACTTCATTTCACTCCATAGCCCAATGGCTTTGACAGACTCTCACTCCACCTATTCCACTTGACCATCTTACCTAACCAAAACAATCAACAAACCCTATATTTAATAGAGATATCCCTCTCTGAGTCCAAGAAGGCTAGGTCCTTGGACTCTAAATACTGGTTCCATGTTACCCTATCATTTGTTCTACCAATCTGCCAAATCATGTGACACTAACAGTTTCCATATATCCCTTCCATTTTCTCATGAAGAGAGCCAATTGGTTTATCCACCAAAGGCCAACTTGCACATTTGGAAGGAACCATTGGGAGGTAGAATTTTTGTAGAATATCTGAAGCAATGGTGGAGACTATTTGATGAGGAGGCCACAAGAGGAGGAGGGTATAATTTTTCTCAACCCTTACAGTTGCTTGAGGACAAGCAACATTTTGGAGGGGAGGACTGTAATATTCCCCAAATTTATCTTTTAGCTAAATGGAATGTTATAGATTATTTTGTCACTAGGTAGTTGAATAAATGGGTAGGGAAGCCCATAAATCTCCGTAGCAGTAATAAAAACACTTCAAGTATGAACGGATACCTTCTAAACAACTGAATAAAGCACCTTTTAGTATGAACAGGGGTTGGATCATGTTGAATAGGTCAACTTTGACCAAATCAACAACGTTGTTATGGAGGAGTGGATATTAAATGAGGAATAATTCATTTTTGGAGGGAGATCGATTGCATGGAGATAGTGACCTAATTGAGTGGGGACAAGATAATAACTTATATAAGGAAGATGATGGTAGCCATATGGGTTATGTTTTTGGATTATTATTTTGTATGTGGTCTGTTTAGACTTCTTGCATTCTTCAGCTTTTTAGTTGAGATTGTTGTGTTGTTTAGCACCTAGTGTTCCCAAGTGGGAATCCCACCTCTTTCCTTGACAACCCTCTTGGAGGAGTATTGCACTACATTTCCACTCTCAGGCTCTAGGCCAAGTTGTAGCTTTCTTCATCCGCGCAGTTTCTGCAGAATATTGTGTTGTGTTGCAAGGTGCAGCAGTGGAGAATTATATTGGGTGTCTTCAAAGCTAGTTTTGCAATGGAGGAAGGTTTCCATCCATTGGAAGGTCTGTAAGGAAGCACCTTGGGCTTATTTGAAAAATTTGGCATCAGGCCAAGCATTATTTATCCCCTATAGTGCAGTTTCAGTCCAGATCTTCATTATTTTAGGGAGGAGTTGTAGGGGTAGTTGTAGTGGTTGTTTTTGGAGGTGATCTCTTCAGTGGACGAGCCATTCTTTCATCCGTAGGATCTATTGGGGAATATCTATAGGGTTCTACATCAGTTTCAGAAATATCTTCTCATTTCTGTTGTTGCAGCATATCTTCAGCCCTAGGGCTGCAGCTTACATTGGCACATTGTGTGCATTTTCCAAAAACCCTATTGGGTTATCTTGGAAAGTTGATCTAGTGCTCAGATTTGTATGTTTAGAATCTATTGGAGCCTATATTAGTATTTTTGTATCATTGTATCATCTCTAGCTATAGTTATGCTTAGTATGACTGTGTTGTAGTAGCCTCTCCAACGTTTTGTATTGTAGCAACATCTCACTTTGAAGGTTTTTATGTATTGGAGGCTTGTGTGGTCACATTGTATGGTTTATGCCTCATTTGTTTGTACCCATTTGCTGCATATATGATTAATAATATGGCTCTCTACTGGTCTCATGGTATCATGTGTTAAATATTTGTTTCTGCTTCCATTTTATGAGCTATATTGTTGCTTTTCCCATTTGGGAATATTACAACAGAGGGATGTGTTTCCCCCTTACAACACAGACAAAGCAATATTGCAGAAATAAAAATTACAGATAGACAGAGAGCTAGAACACAGGAGAGGAATTGAATTCTTATTTTCATTCATCTCAAATAAACATATGAAATTACATAATTTTAATACAAAATGGAGGAGCCTGAAGATGTAATGCAGTTCAATGTAGGAATGGATGTGTAACAACCAAATCCTCCTTCCACTCTATTATTCTATTTCTACAGAAAATTGCGCACAAAACACAAAAAAATCCAGACTTGAAATTTTATAGGTTTCGGCTGCGAAAGTACATCGCATCCGCATCCTCATCGCAAATTACATTTCGGCGATTTTAACATTTAACTGGGCACAATACGAGAAAACTTAAAAAATTGTGGTTACGATGTGCGATGACACAACCACATCGCAACTTAAAAACTTTAACTTGCGAAGCGCTAAATCACTGAGCTTACAACAGGGTGGATGAGTGGTCACTGAGCTGACTTGACGACATGCTTATGTCACTATGGAGGGACCTCAGTGCATGGCTTGTTCATCAGCATAACGCCCCCATAGTAGATATCAACCATTAACAATTACAAAATTTGTATGCATAATCGACGATGAATGAAAAGCAAGTTTCAAGAAGAGTGCAGGGGGAACAAAGGGAAGAAATGGAGGACGTGTGTGCTGGGGGGGGGGGGGGGGGGGGATGGCTATTTCAGCATAAAGGTGTTAGGGGAAAAGTATGCTTGTGGAGATGAGAGGGGGAAAAAAGGATGAAAGGCAATGCCAGCTCTGGGGGAAGATGACGGAAACCTATGTTGCGGGGGGGGGGGGGGGGGCAGGAGCGGGCTGCAGGAATTGTAGGAGGATAGTCAACGTATCATCACAAGGGAGTTATTCTGCGTGCATAAGAGTTGGGCATAGCTGTTCAACACCGTTGAAGGTGTCTGTCTTCAAAGATAGTGTGAAGAGTAATTGTCTTCCTTTGATTTTGCTATATATATCCAGGACATCTCCAAGATCGATTGAGAGTAAGAAAAGGTCCTTTGCAGAGATGCCCAGAAGTGTAGTTGCAACTTCATCAAAAGTGACCACATTTTCAAGGTGGCTACTGTGGTCATGCAACTGGTGCCGTAGGATGTAGTGGTAGTCGCACTCGATGAAGGACCCTTCACATTTTAAACATTGCCAAGTGTTGTCATCTTGTCATAAGGCCTTTTTCATGCATTGCATCCCATCAATAGTAAGGGGGCATGCAAGGAGGTAGAAATCATCCATGTTAATTGATGTTGTAGTAGCACGAACTGAAATCCATGGAGTTTTATCACCGGGCGACATTGAGAGAATGTTGGCAATTGTTTTTTAATTGAGGGGCCTCTTGCTCGTGCCGATGTAATTTCGGCTGAGCTAGGGTGAGGAAGATTTTATGCCTTCTTCGTCAAACCATTGTTTGAGTTGTCGTGTTTCAATGATATCTAGATTTATAAGCAGGAAAGTGGCAGGGATTGTGCTAATAGTTTGGCAATTGAGCTAAAATATTCTCCCCCCTGATTGCAAGTATGGAAATGACATGAGCCATGCAAATTCAAAGAGTTCGCAACCTTGAGCATGGCAGTGTTCGGCCCACAAGGTGACATCGATGCTTCTCCCAAACATATCACGAAGAGATATAGTTTTTTTTTGGAGTTTTAGAGTCATCACGTCTGTGAACAATAGAGGTAGGAGAGAGCGAGGTGATAATACCTATGACATCAACGATTGAGTTAGGAGGATAAAGTTTGAGGGAACTGATCAACACGAAGTGAAAGGTATTAGAAGGTATTGTAAGGTCATCATTGAAGATTTTAGACACCGTTGATGAAGAGAAGAGGATGATTTAAAACAGGTGTCAGAGATGGTTATAGAAAGGGTTGGGGACCATCACGGTGCTATTCGCAACATTGTAGAGGTGGCCAAATTGAATGGGAGCATGTAGGGATTATGCGAAGCCATTGAAGGTGGAAACGTGGATTTGATCGTCGTCGCGGTCGAGAAGGTCAAAGCTTAGCGATTTTCCAGTGCCATGCGCATTGTTATATTCATGAAGGGGTGTTTTTGAAAACACTCTGCCCTGGACGAACCAAGATTTTTGGGTAGGGGAGAGTGCCTTAAAAGGGAGAACAGTTGCATATGTTGGGGTGGAGTCTTGGGAGGAAAACATCTGATTTTAAAGGGAGGGTGGCGACAAAAAGGGAGAGCTAGAAGAGGAGGAGGAGGTGGCTTGGAGCATCTATTCAGTGAAGAGAATAAGATGGGATGGGTCACCAACCAATGGTGCAACACGCTGGACTATATGGAGCTCCAGGACACAAAGCGACCTGGAAGAAGGAGAATTGTACGTATCAGTGAAAAGGGTAAGCAAAACGTGAGGAATGAGAAGAAGAAATAAAAAAGGGACATAAGAGGAGAATAATAAAAGGGAGGAAGGGGGGGGGGGGGTGGTTTGTACAGAACGAACATGGATTTATGCACATATGTACACGATTTTATTTTGAGGAGAACAATGGATCCTATTTGCAAGTCCCCATTTTATGCAAGGCCGGTATGCGAAGAAGGGAGCAGAACAGTATGTTTGTTAGCACCATTAGAAAGGGAGACCCAGTATCAAGGCATCACACTCCAAGGAGAAATTATCTGTTCAAGTGCAATGACCTGGACAGTTGGTTGCAGGTTGACAACACCAGTGAAAAGCAAAGAAAGAGCATTGTGATTTAATGATGTCTCCATGGCGATGCTGGCGTCTTGGAAAAAGAAGGTGCTATTTTGATTTAATGAAGTTTTGGTGAATGACCAAACTGGCTAATGCTTGTACACAAGTGACCCAACTGAAAATAAGTAACATAATTGTCGAAGGATTTGTCAAAAGTATAATAGAAAATCTTATGTGAGTGGCAATAAAAAAATTTCCTTCATTTATTCAGCTGAAGAATTAAGTCAAATATGTGAAGAAGAGGAAGAGAAGTCCCAACACTATAAAATATCTACTAGCAGAGGAAGACAAGTCACAACTTACCCATTATTTCCACTTGACAAAATAATTGTAAGTCCTTCAAGCTGGAAGTCAACAAGTCATTAAGGCTGCAAGCTCGAAGTAGGCAAGTCGTGGAGGGTGCAAGTCTGAATGTGAGGTACTAAAACAAACGGAAGGCAGGAGAGGGTCGTCAGAATATATAAGTAGGGGAATGAAGTGACGAGCTACATAGAAGGTGAATTCAAATGAATGGGGAGTTTGGCTGAAGGATTTAGATTGCTGAGGCAGAAGGAGAAGGGTATAGCAGAAGTAGAGGGGAGCCATGAAAAGGCATGGCCACAGAGCAATTTCATATAGAACTAGTACACTATCTTTAACTCTCCCTCCTCGAACTCCATAGAAGTCTCCCAGCAGTTATTGGCATGGAAAAATCTCTCCTTCATCGGACTGTGTTGAAGTCTCCCGGTGTTGTAGCTCCTAGAGATGGCCTAGAGTTGTGATAGACCAGTGCCTAGGACATCTTAGCATAGAAAGGAGCGTATAATACAATGTATGAATTTGTCAGCTTCAGATCACATGCTATCTCCTGTAAATAGGGAAATAAAATAGAATGGGACCAAACTCTCAGAAACACACACAGGAAAAGAGATACTGTAGAGGCAAGATGCAGAGCTCTGATACAAAAACAATAGACAATTTAGAGACAGTTTACTGCAAAGCGGGCCGATTTAGAAATACTTCACAGACATAAATTATTAGAAGGTGTATGTAGTGAAAGAAATATTGAGAAGATATTAGTTAACATTGAGCTGATACCCAGATATACAATACCACCCTGCATGGGCTTACCAATCTAAGAATCCATACATGATAATAGCATTTTAAAAGCACCCTCCCAAAGCAACTAATATAGCAGAAGTATGGTTTAGATGAGTAATGGAACAGAATATCATGCATGAGACATATTTAAAGCACTTGACTGATCCGAGCATGGGCATCAACTAGGATGAATCCATACTAAAAATTAGTGAGCCGCTCGCATTCCAAAACATGATACAAGAAAGATGGAGGAAATGAAGTGTTCTATTAATATAACACAAATAAAGGAAGTTACAGACTGTGAAATAAAAAATATCGGAATGCTCTTTGATAGATAGAATTCCTCCTCACTAAGACCCTATGGGCTCTAAACCTTCATACAAGAATTTTACAAAATGTATGCAAAAAGCCTTTCACTGCATAATTTTTCTGATAAAATATGGAACCCTTACAATGCGTTTTTTCATGGTTTTTGTAGTAGAAACCAAAAACTTGTAAAAGAGGTAGGTGATGAAAATTTAATTTGCATAATTAAGGCAAAATGGAGGAAACATTCACGCCCATACTATTGAATGACTATGCTGTGTTGTAGGTACTCTGTAGCCAGCTCTCTGAAATAAATGCACTGAGTGAAAGCCTCTTCAGGAACACGGTATTGAGATAAAACCATATGAACATCATGTCCTTACCTGAAAGAAAACTCAGCTGAAATAAAACCTGGAGGGTATTGTTTCTTGTGCATTGTACCCTCTGCCTTCTAAATCTTGAATTAAGATTTAAAATCTTCAATGCTGAATGCTGAATTCATTTATCATTTGAATGATACTCTTTTCCGCAACATTAATGTTTCCAACTGCCACGATCTGTGCTTTGAATGACTGTGGAGGGTTTGACAGATTTTACCCCTACTTATTTAATGAAAGTCATGTCGTAACAACTTCCCAAATCCTTTTTCCATAATTCTTCCTCAGATAAATGGTCCTTTGGAGCGTACTTGGCTTTTGTAATGGAAGCTAGAACTTATGGTAATTCTCCATCGCTATAAACCTAAAAAGCCCGAGAACAAGTTAAGAAATCCAAGCATATGAGGATGGAAGATGTGGCGGGGTTAATGGAAGAAATCGTACAGACTAGTGAGATGGTGAAGTGGCATAGGGTGGTGACGAAGAAATGTAGCGCAACAGTGTGGGATGACCATGGAGATAACTAATGGAATGTGGAAATGAATGTGAAAATACGTAAGGAACGAAGAAATGAGCAAAATATAGGTCTGGGGTGGCAGAGAGCACGTGGAGGAAAACTGGAGGACAGGTGGCACGATAGAAAAACAATGAGGAATGGATGACGTGGAGGACTGACTTTGGGAGCTGGTCAAAAGCGGGGTGAGAAGATCTTGGCCGTCCGATCTCAGGAGGAGATCGACGATTGAAAGGGCGACGGAGGTGATAGACAGTGGGCCAGGGGTGAGATTTTCCTGCGTTAAATCCCATGCAGCTTCGGAGCGCGATGATCGTCAGATGAAGGTCCTCAGATCGGACGGCTGTGATGAATATCGCTGCATGACTCTGACTGAACAATAATGCGCGGTGGAGAGTGGTTTTGGGGCCGTACGTGGAGACACGAGGCGGGGAATGAGTGGAATCGCTCCGTTTTGAAGAATACCGCCTATCGCTGAAAAGAGGTGCGATACATACCACCCGATTTTGAATAGTGTTTCGGGCGTGGGGACCACCAGGACAGGCGCATCGCGAACCGTTGATTTCACAGTTTGATCAGATGACTGAGATGCGGTTTTGGGCGATGAATGGAGGGTCACGAATACCGTTTGATCTATACTGATCAACGGCCGAGGGCGCGCCCACTATACATACGTGTTAAGAAACTCCGATTTTAGCAGTCGATCTAGTACCATGGTTACATGGAGAACTGGATAAAGGGGGCTAGGGCCAAAGGAGCTATGCCTCGAGTATTTCAAATATGGGTTTTCAGCCATTTATAATGAGTTTTGGAGGTGGGAAATGGCAACGATAGACACAAAAATGATTTTCCAAGGCTACAAGGGGAAATTTGAAAGCTTTTATGCCAGATTTCCTGTGAAAATATTATAGGAAGATGATTATGATCAACATCGGCTCCACCTGGGGACGGCATGTTCATCACTGGACGTGTCGAGAACTCGCAGACCTTCCTGATCATGATGTAAGCAGACTCCGCTCTCCAGCAACTCCATTTTCACTTTATGATTCATCACAATACTGACATTATTCGAACCAAGATAAAACAAAAACTAAAATATAGTATAGTACATTAGGCTGCCCCTGCCTAGATTAGAACTGGAAATAGGGTTTAAGAAATTGACCATTTACAGGGGTGTCCAGCAAGTCGCCCTGTAAATTCTCCAACCTGAAAGTATTATTGTTGAGGAGGTAAATCCCCTCTGCGGACAGAGGCGATCCCTACTAGCCCAACAGGGGTCTAGCAACAAACAAACAATGTCATGACGCAGGTTCCTAATTACGAATGAAAAGGCTGGAGATAGAAGCCTACCTGGATTCCAACGCTAGGCGGATACGAAGAAGACGTCCCCGGACTATGACCTCGGCGAATGCAATCCTTCCGATCTCACGGATGACACTTTTTGCACACAGAAGAAACGAACAGATACAAGCATAGAAACCAGCATACGTAACTAAACGTCAGTCAGAAAGGACATTACTCGCATTAGCATGATGGAAAACAGAGTGGAACCATAATCATAATCATCTATTAAATAACCAGCGAAGAAAGATTACAACCAAGTTCTGACGTCGCGGTCTCCTTCGGACGGGTTTCCAGTCGTCCACGTCTCGCAAAGCTTGCCAAGGAAAGGGGAAACCTCTCCAGAGTCTCGTGACAATGGTCTCCTTACTTGAGTCAGCCTTAAGGGAAAGAGAGGGTGCTTTACAACAAAAAGGCTCTTGGGAATATGGAGATTCAGAGCTTAGGCACTTCAAGACTAGCTTGCCATTGATCTGAGCAAGCTTTTATAGATGGGGAAGGAGGAGTTGGGATCCCTATTATTGTGGGATTGGCCCTATCAACAAGGAAGGTTCCATGGTAGGTGGCAAAACCACTTCCCTCCATAGAACTCCCGCAGCCAACCTCCCAACTCAAGATAGGTGATGGTTTGTGAATTTGTTAGAACTCAACTCCCGCCATCCATATTTAAAAAACAACTCCCAAATTGGGTGGCACGACTACGGCTCTATGACAGAGCGCCAAGTGGCGCGACCTCTTTGCATTAATTTCCCCATTGGCGCGAGTACTGAACTGCTTGCCCGCGCCAATGCTAAAAGGGCTCTTTTTTATGACTTTTGCAAGGAGATGTCTCAAGGGCAAATAAAGCTCATGTTCAGAGGGATGCATTGATGATGATTTCAAGGCATGACAATGTTCACAGGTCACAGAATGGGTCCTCCATTGTGCGGGATGGGGAATGGTAAGGACGGTGACAAATTACTGTGTAACAATTATTTCCCCCTTGTTCCACAATTTTGAAAGGACCAAACTAGAGGGGATCGAATTTACCATGTTTTCCCTTTTCGGCTCTTCGGATATCCCATCTGAGCACCAAGTCACCAATCTGCAGCTTCCTATATTTTGCGTGCTGATAAAAAATGTGCTTCATTTTCTCTTGATATTCCATTAACCTCTGATTCACCTAGCCCCTTGTTTCTTTTAATTCCACCAATTGATTGATTCTCCTGATCATATCATCAGGTTCCTCCTAGCTTTCTTGCATGAAGCGGGCCACTGGTAAGGCTAGTTTCATAGGAAAAACTACTACTCGTCCATATACCAATTCATAGGGATATTTCCCAGTTGCTCTCTTGCTGGTGATCCTATTAGCCCATAGAGAAAATTTCAATTGGGAATCCCAATTCTTCTGATTTTCATTGATAGTTTTCTTCAAGGCCCTCACCAGAGTTTTATTTGCAGACTCTGCCAAGCCATTTCCTTGTGGATAGTAAGCTGTAGAGTGGCTCAGTATGATATTGTATTGCTGGCAGAAATTCATAAATTTTGTAGATTTGAAGTCCTGCGCATTATCAGTCACTATCCTAGCAGGACAGCCAAACCTGGATATGATGTTTTCCTCCATTAAATTTATGATCACAGTATCTGTAGCATTCATGGCAGGTATGGCTTCCACCCATTTAGTGAAATAATCAGTGGCCGTTAAAATCCATTTATGTTGACCACTTGATGGAGGGTGTATCTCACCTATAAAATCAATTCCCCACTGTTTTAATGGTTCACCCACATGCACTGGAATCAGGGGAAATGGTTTAGATTTCTATCTCTCAGCAAATTTCTGACATTTATGACATGCTCTTACCGTGGCAAAGACATCTCCAAAAATATTTGGCCAATAGAAGCTAGCTTTCAGAATTTTATGAGCTGTGGCCCTCCAGCTGTAATGACCTCCACGGATCCCTTCATGAAATTTTGCAATAATGCTCTCTACTTCATTTTCTGTGAGACACAGGAGTAAGATCCCTGAGGTATCTCGCTAGTATAGCCGGCCATTGGCGACTATGTACTTCTGTGATTTCAATCTCAGCGCTCTGTATTTATTTTTGTCACAACTTGGAGGGCAGCTGAGTGTAAGGAGATATTCTACTATCTCTTTGTACCACAGACTGGTGAGGTACTTTAGATGTGTTTTTGGAGTAGCTACTCCAATTCCATGTCGTTCTTCTTTCTCCTCAAATTCCTCACCTGCTATAATGGACAAATTTATGCCCAGGGCTTGATATTTTGATTCTGATAACATTTTGGCGAGCCCCTGTCCTTTAATTAGCTTAGTAGGGTGGATGTCCAGGTCATATTCCTATATTTTAGAAATCCACTTGCCCCTTTTTCCTTCACTATCCCTCTGAATAAGGATATCTTTTACAGCAGCTGCAGGCACAAATGCAGTGATGTGGGACTGTAATATATATACACGGAAAGATATGAGGGATTTCACTAGAGCGTATGCTTGCTTTTGCAATATGTTGTATTTTAATTCTGCATCACGGAGCACCTGACTGAAAAAGGAAATAGGCTGCTCATACCCCTCCTCATTTTTCTACAGGAAAACTCCTGCTATTGTATGAGGTGATGAAAAAGAAAAAATCATGAAAGTTTTATCATAATTTGGTCCAGCCAGCACAGGGGCTTCTACAAAAGCATTCTTTATCCTGGTAAATGCCTCCCGTGATTCTTGTGACCACTTTACCTCCTTATTCTTCTTCAGCATATCTGTTATATGCCCAACTATCTCAGCATAGTTAGGGATAAACCTCCTCAAGAAATTAATGCGCCCTAGGAATACCTGTACTTCTTTCTTATTTCTGGGAAAAGCAATTCCATTTATAACATCTACCCTCTTGGGGTCTATCTTCACCCCATTTTTAGTCATGATATGGCCCAAAAGAATTCCCTCTTCTAATGCAAACAAAGACTTTTGAGGATTCAGAGAGAGACCATACCTTCTGCATTTCTCAAAAGGTCTCCGCAGATGTTCAATGTGCTCAGCATAATTTTTGGAAAATACAGTGATATCATCGAGGTAGACCACCATGAATTTATCTTGTTCCCCAACAAAAGTAATGTCCATTGCCCTCTGAAAAGTGGCCCCTGTGTTAACCAACCCAAAAGGCATCCTGGCATACATAAATGTACCCCATGGTGTGGTGAAAGCGGTCTTCTTTTGATCCTATGGAAGTACAACCACCTGGTTATGACTAGATAATCCATCCATCATTGACATTTTGGAAGCTCCAACCACCTTCTACAGAATGTGATCCATTTTAGGCAGTGGGTAATTATCCTTTAAGGATGCTCTATTTAAATTCCTAAAATCCACACACAGCCTTATTTCTCCATTCTTCTTGCGTACAGGGACAAGGTTTGCCACCCACTCAGAGTACCTCAGTGGTACAATCATTTTGGCTTTTAGCAGTTTCTTAATTTCTTTCTCAATAGAAGGTAGCAGTAGGGGATTGATTTGTCTGAGCTTCTGCTTATGTGGCTTTGCATCTGCCTTCAGTGGAATTTTGTGCTGCATTATAATGATATCAAAAGTTTTCAAGTCCTGATAGGACCATGCAAACACATCTCTGTAAGACTGAAATAATTTCCGATATAGCTCTTTATATTTTTCAGGGATTTTCTTGGACAGTTTGACAATTTTGGGGTCAGCCTCAGTACCCAAATTCAGGCCTTCTACCTGATTTTCTTCTACCACTTTTCTCGGCTACAATGAGACATCATTCTTGTCAAATAATATTTCTAGAGGCACTATCCCTCTAGGTATAACGTTTCCCTTTAGCTGCAACACTTTGTTACCTGCCACTTTCTCCTCCCAATTTCTTTTTGAAATATCTTCAGATTCTACACCTTCTGCATCATCAATCTCCATATTGGAGAATTCTCCCACTGTTTCCAGGAATCTCTTCATCTGTTCTTCATCCTCAAATACCTGCCAGTGTTTGATGTTGTCTGGGATGGAAGGCCGATAACGCACCTCAACTTCATATCTTAAAATAAGGTTCTGAGGTGGTCGAAATTTACTAGCGACCACAGCAAGGGAATCAGCCATCCTATTTTGTTCTCGGGGCATGAACTAGATATTGAATGCTAAGAATAAATTCTCTACCGTGTCCCAAACTTCATTCCTATAAGCCCTTAGCCTAGGATGTTTGGTCTGACACTGATTTTTGACTTGCCTAACCACCAGTTCTGAATCTCCCAGAACTTTTAAGCTTTGTATACCCATGCTCCTAGCTGTCTGTAATCCCAATAAGAGTGCTTCATATTCAGCCACATTGTTAGTGGCTTCGTATTCTAGCTTGAAGGACAGAGGGACCCATCTTCCTGTAGGAGGAATCAATAGCACTCCAGCTCCATTTCCTTCTCTTGAATTTGCTCCATCAAAATGTAGGGTCCATATTCCTGCTACATGGTTCTCTGAGGGCTGCTCAGTCTTGATCTGACAGAAGGATGGTTCATGAGCGAAATATTGGTCTTCCTCCAGCATCAAGCATGAAAAGTCTCCTTCTTTACTGTATACTGGTGAATTTATAGAGTTGTCAGCCTTAGTCACCATGTTGAAAAATCTAGTCTCCTTGTATAATCTCCTCTCTTTGCCACCGAAAACTGGGATAGTGGCATATGTTAAATCCATTTTAATTGATCCACCAATTTTTTCTCCCCAGGACCTTGATAGCAACATACCAAAGCGAGCTGGAATGTCAGCCACAACTATGTCCATTACCACACTTTTTGTTGGGATGTGGGCTAAATTGACCACCAAATCTTTGATCATCCCCAAGCACTTAACTCTTTTGGAGTCAAATTAATAGAGGTCTTTATATGGACGTGTGATCTGTAAACCTAGTTGTTCCATGACTGACAGAGGCATAATATTATGGGAAGCTCCAGAATCTAGCATACAATTATGTAGCAGCAGGTCATGAATCACTAGAGACACATAGAAAGGAGGAGTGGAAGGATCTATCTCCTCAACGTGTGGGCCAAAAACTACCATGGGTCTCTCTTCCTTGAGATTGAGACTATCCGGGATGATTGGTGCTTCTGGAGGGAGCATGAAAGAGGTGACTTGAGATTGATATGCTGGCTGTTTCAATAGCTTAGTCAAGGGGACTGGGATTTTGACATTTTCAAGTTCCTTTTGCAAACTGAAAGCAGGGGGGGGGAATTTTCTATCACAACCTCTTTTGACTCTTTGTTTTCAACTAGGGGCTTGAATTCTTTTGACACAGATTTGGTATTAGGAGGAATGAATACCTTTGGAGAAGAGGGAATTTGATCATAAGATTGCAAGGGTTTGTTCAGGGGTCCCTTACCTTTGTCTGTTGCTTTCTGCATTGTTGATTCCTCCTGAGCAGGTGCTTCCTTATAAGGTAGCTCTTATTCTTGCTCTTGGGTACGGGTTCTCTTCCTAGAAGATCTCAGATCATATCTTCTGTTGAAATGTGCTTGCATGAAATCATCAAATTGTTTACAATAATGATCAAATTCTTCTTCTTCTGCGTCTCTGATCTTTTCTTCTTTTTGCAATGTGCACCCAACTTCATCATTCCCTTGTAAAGGGCATTCCTCTCCATCACTATTTGAAAAGGTAATATTTTCATCCTCCAGTCTATAGGCAGTGTCCTTAGTGGAGTCGTCTACTGGACCTTCCAGGTACAACGGGTGTGGCACTTGATCCTGTTGCTCCTTTGCTTCCCTTGGCAATATTTGCAAGGGTGGTTTCCTATATTGAGGATTGTAACCTCTGTTTGGAGCATTCTGGAAATTCCTGAAGGCTGAATTCTTGGCTTCCACTTCAAGCTTGACCATTTTCTTAATTAATTTGCCCATTTCTTCCATTTTGTCTGAGTCTTTGTCCTGACTAGAAGTAGACACCTCCTCTTTGCCCCTTCTTCTGGCATCCTGCTCAGCTTTTCCTTTTGATTTTCCAGTGGAGGCAAAGTTTGCTTCCAATTCTAGTGCATCTTCCTGAGCATCATCTAGAGTAGCAGGCTTTCTTTCTCTGAGAGAGAAACCAAATTCTAAATCAAAGGCTGCTACAAAAACAACTTTAGCAGCAGTTTGATGGGGTTTCATGTCAACAGGGAGACTTAGATACAACTTATTAAATCTCTTCATAAATTCTGATACTCCTTCATTGTGTCTTTTCTTTAATGTATTGAATTCAATGAGGCAATTTCCATGATCTTTCTTCTCTCCCCATTTCTTGAGAAAAGTGTCTTCCATGTTATCCCAAGTGGTAATAGAATGGCCAGCCAATGTCTTAAACCATTTTTGAGCTTCACCATCTAGAGATTGCATGAGCAGTCTTAAGACCACATCCAAATGTTCAACATTAAAGTTTTGTGCAAAGGAGCAGAAAGTCTCAAGATGTTTCTGAGCATCAATCTCATTTTCTCCATTGAATCTGGGCAAGATTTTCAGATAATCCTGGGGCATATCATTCAACACTTGGGGTAATGCTAGGGGAGCATATTTATTCATCAAGAATGCTGGAACATTAGCCATTGGAGGGGGTGGAGGTAGTGAAATAGTTTGATGAGTAAGAGGAGGAGGACGTGGAAGCGGGGTATGAATAATAACAGGAATATACTCAACTGCAGCTTGAGGGGTCGAGGGGAACAACGATCTATTAACAGAAGATACTTCGGTTACTTCCTTGACCTCTTCAACCTGAGGAGTAGGATGAAGACTGTTTTTATTTATGATACCCTCTCGGGTGGTATATCTGAGTAATAATAATCAATATCTTCAACAGTGGAGTTGGGATCTGGCACTTGAGCTTCTTGAGAAGAAGAAGAGGGAAAATCTTCTGTAAACACTTCAGGAATTTCAGAACAGGCTGATTTACTTTCCCTCCAATTTCTTATATGTATAATCTGGCCAGGGTCAGACACTGAAGGTGTCTTTATCTTAGATGTATCTGACCTCAGGTGTGGCTTACGAGGAGCCAGGACTGCCAATACATTTATCAAATAACAAATGTGGAGTCGCCAAGGTGAGAGATCTACAACTCTCGACTCTTTGTGCTCACCTACTTAGAGAGTGAATATGATTTTTTCGAGGCCCAGGGATTATAATTTTCTCAAATTCATCCCCGGAAATGACGCCAGAAAGATTTTGTAGCTCTTAGAGACAGCCTAGAGTTGTGATAGACCAGTGCTTAGGACATCTTAGCATAGCAAGGAGCGTATAATATAATGTATGAAGTTGTCAGCTTCATCTCACATGCTATCTCCTATAAACAGGGAAATAAAATAGAATGGGACCAAACTCTCAGAATCTGACATAGGAAAAGAGATACTGCAGAGGCAGGATGCATAACTCTGATACAAAAGCAACAGACAATTTAGAGACAGTTTACTGCAAAGCGGGCCGATTTAGAAATACTTCATAGACATAAATTATCAGAAGGTGTATGTAGTGAAAGAAATATTGAGAAGATATTATTTAACATTGAGCTGATACCCAGATATACAATACCACCCTGCATGGGCTTACCAATCTAAGAATCCATACATGATAATAGCAGTTTAAAAGCACCCTCGCAAAGCAACTAATATAGCATAAGTATGGTTTAGATGAGTAATGGAACATAATATCATGCATGAGCCATATTTAAAGCACTTGACTGATCCGAGCATGGGCATCAACTAGGATGAATCCATACTAAAAGTCATTGAGCCACTCGCATTCGAAAAAATGATACAAGAAAGATGGATGAAATGAAGTGTTCTATTAATATAACACAAATAAAGGAAGTTACAGACTGTGAAATACCAAAGACCGGAATCCTCTTTGATAGATAGAACTCCTCCTCACTAAGACCCTATGGGCTCTGAACCTTAATACAAGAATTTTACAAAATGTATGCAAAAAGCCTTTCACTGCATAATTTTTCTGATAAAATCTGGAACCCTTACAATGCATTTTTTCATGGTTTTTATAGTAGAAACCAAAACCTAGTAAAAGAGGTAGGTGATGAAAATTTAATTTGCATAATTAAGGAAAAATGGAGGAAACATTCACGCCCATACTGTTGAATGACTGTGCTGTGTTGTAGGTACTCTTTAGCCAGCTCTCTGAAATAAATGCACTGAGTGAAAGCCTCTTCAGGAACACGGTATTGAGATAAAACCATATGAACATCCTGTCCTTTCCTGAAAGAAAACTCAGCTGAAATAAAACCTGGAGGGTATTGTTTCTTGTGCATTGTACCCTCTGCCTTCTAAATCTTGAATTAAGATTTAAAATCTTCAATGTTGAACGCTGAATTCATTTATCATTTGACTGATACTCTTTGCCGCAACATTAATGTTTACAATTGCCACGATTTGTGCTTTGAATGACTCTAGAGGGTTTGACAGATTTTACCCCTACTTCTTTAATGAAAGTCGTGTTGTAACAGCTTCCGAAATCCTTTTTCCATAATTCTGCCTCAGATAAATGGTCCTTTGGAGAGTACTCGAATTTTGTAATGGAGGCTGGAACTTATGGTAATTCTCTGTCGCTATAAACCTGCAAAGCCCGAGAACATGTTAAGAAATCCAAGCATATGAGGATGAAAGATGTGGCGGGGTTAATGGAAGAAGTCGTAAAGACTAGCGAGATGGTGAAGCGGCGCAGGGTGGTGACGAAGAAATGCAGCGCAAGAGTGTGGGATGACCATGGAGAGAACTAATGGAATGCAGAAATGAACGTGAAAATACGTAAGGAACAAAGAAATGAGAAAAATATAGGTCTGGGGTGGCGGAGAGCACGTGGAGGAAAAATGGAGGACAGTTGGCACAATATCAAAACAACGAGGAATGGATGACGTGGAGGACTGACTTTGGGAGCTGGTCAAAATCGGGGTGAGCAGATCTTGACCGTCCGATATTGGGAGGAGATCGATGGTTGAAAGGGCGACGGAGGCGATAGACAGTGGGCCAGGGGCGAGATTTTCCTGCATTAAATCCCATGCAGCTTCGGAGCACGATGATCGTTGGATGAAGGTCCTCAGATCGGACGGTTGTGATGAATATCGCTGCATGACTCTGACCGAACAATAATGCGCGATGGAGAGTCGTTTTGGGGCCGTACACGGAGACACATGGCGGGGAATGAGTGGAATCGCTCCATTTTGAAGAATACCGCTTGCCGCTGAAAAGCGGTGCGATACATACCACCCAGTTTTGAACAGTGTTTCGGGCGCGGGGACCACCAGGATAGGCGCATCGCGAACCGTTGATTTCACAGTTTGATCGGACGACTGAGATGCAGTTTTGGGCGATGAAGGGAGGGTCGCGAATACCATTCGATCTGTATAGATCAACGGCCGAGGGCGCACCCGCTATACATACGTAATAAGCAACTCCGGTTTTAGCACTTGGTCTGGTACCCAGGTTACATGGAGAACTGGACAGAGGGGGCTAGGGCCAAAGGAGCTATGCCTCGAGTATTTCAAATATGGTTTTTCAGCCATTTATAATGAGTTTTTGAGGCGGGAAATGGCAACGATAGACACAAAAATGATTTTCCAAGGCTGCCAGGGGAAATTTGAAATCTTTTATGCCAGATTGCCTATGAAAATCTTATAGGAAGATGATTATGATCAACACCCGGTATGGAAAAATGGGTACTATCAAGGGACTGGTATGGCAAAATGAGTATTGTCAAGGGATTTGCAAGAGTGTCACACAATAGCTGGTAAAGAAACTATCCACGTGTTAATTCTAGAAAACTATCGCTAGAGGGGCCAAGTCCAAATGGAGGATTTTCATTTGTTGGAGGAAGTGCCACATGTCAAAATTTTATTGGCTGGAAAGGCGATAACAAATGGTTCTCATTGGTTGGGGTGAACAATTTTTCTCACCCAAAGCCAGCAGAGAGAATGCCTTTCGGCGTAATTATTAATTTTATTGATATAAATACATAAGCATCATTTTTTTGTAAATAATTATATTATTTTAATAAAATAATAAAAATATAAATTGATAAATATCATTTTCCATTTTAAATTTGCATCAATAAAATTTATTAAAATATATATCTAGAAAATATCAAATATGAGTAAATAAATTTGCTTGATTTTATCGAATTCATTGACCATTTATTATTGAAGTCAAGTTGTAATAGCTAATTATTTCTAGAGAAAATATTTGTTGAAATAAAAGCGATCATTTTTTTTTAATACTTGTTCATGACAGGTTATATTGTAATTATATTATAGAGAAAATGGTTTTACTTAGTTTTGAAAATATTTTATAAAGTTTATTATATTTAAAAAATAATAATTATTAAACTGAATATTTTGAATATATATATATATATATATATAAACAAAATAAATAAATATAAAGATACTTATATGTATGTATGTATGTATGTATGTATGTATGTATGTATATACATATACATATACATACACACACACACACACACACACACACACACACACACACACACACACACACACACACACACATATATATATGATTAATTTTATGGTGTCATAAATAGAATTTGTGAGAAATTCTATATGCTACCAAGTGTCATAATTGTACACACATCAAATCTCAATATTTATGAAAAACAATATATATGCATCAAATGTATATATTTTCAATATTTATGAAAAATTCATTTCCTGTTTGACTTTTAATTAATGTGTAACTTTTGAAAATAATTTAAATGATTTTTTTGTGTTTTAATATATATGTGTGTATGTGTAAAATCACTTTATATATAGATCACCTATAGATCACACACACACACACACACACACATATATAGATAAGAAAAACATCTAAAATTATTATGTCACTACTTAAATTAAAATATTCCTAAATTATAATGGGAAATATTTAACAAAATATCTTTTAAGCCTTACTACTAAGACTTCAATACCACTACAACAACTACAAAAGCATCCAACAAACATATTTATGATATTCTATCACTTCCTATATCAATATAGAGATATTTAAAAAAATTAAATTTAAGTTCTTCCTCTAAACTATTTCCGCATTTGAGTCACTTCCTACGTTGATACAACCTTCATAAAATTGATTTCTAAATGGAACTCATACTATAGTCTCAAAATTTCATTTATTTCCTATCTAATCTATTAATAACTTAAAGTCTCCTAATGCTTATAAATAATTTTCTATTTTTTTTTCACAAAAATATAAAATTCCTTAAACTTAAGTATTCTTTTACTAACAACATGTTTCAAAATAATATAATGTATTGATAAGAAAAAACAATGTCCCCTCCATTATAAATCTTTATAGCTCTTTGCAATGCCCACAAGTCAACATGTGTTTTCATAAGTAGTTATGTGTTCCTTTAATATTATATAATGTTTTTTCTTTCAAACATTTTTACCTATCTTTAATAGCTATATTGGTTTTATGATATTAAATTTTTTTCATTCAAACATTTTTACCAACCTTCAATAGCTTGCTTGATTTTATGGGAAAATTGTGTAAGATTCATATAAGACCTTCAAATATCAAGTTGTCAAATAATGCAAGATAAATAATTATAAGGATTTGTATATGCATTAGTTAGTTAGGAACAAATGTTTGGATGGATATATTTGTTGCATTGCATCTAATAAACAAACATAATGGGTCAAGTGGCTACATCTAGATGAATGGTGGTATAACACTTCATTCCATATTGCAACAAAAATGACCTCGTTTATGGAACTTTATGGATCTCATCCACCATCCATCATATCATATTCAAGAGAAAATTTTAAGGTTCAAGCAGTGGAAGATCACATTGAGCATCAACAACAAGTTCTACAACTCTTAAAGGATAACCTCACTCTGGCGCAGAATCGAATGAAACAACAACTAGATCCGCATCAAAGTGAAAGAAGTTTTGATGAATGCGATTGTGTATTTTTATGGCTACAACCATATAAACAAATGTCCCTTAAGCAAGCTAAGAAGGATAATAAATTATCACCTTAGTATTATGGTCCTTACAAGGCATTGCAAAATATTGGTACCATGGCCTACAAATTGGAGTTGCTTGAATATTCCCAAGTACACTCAGTTTTCCATGTTTCAATCTTTAAAAAGGTTACCGGTGATAAGCTCCCAGTTGAAACAATGTTTCCAGAACTTGACGAAGAAGGAAAAATCGTATTTCACCCTAAAGTAGTCACAGAAACAAGAAACTGACAACTACAAAATTGATTAATTTTAGAGTATCTCATTAAGTGGAATAACTTACTAACTTAAGATTCCAAATGCGAGGATGATAATTTTATACAAAGCATACAAAACTACTCAAGCATTGAGTATGACATTTTTTTGAAGGAGAGGGGCATGCTAGGTCCATATAATACTAGTATATTCCCCTTATTGTTATTGTTAGTGTAGCCCCCTATTTTTATTTTTCTACCCATGTATCCACCATGTTTTTACTATTATGCCCGAGAGAAGCCCACTATTGTTATTATTGTTCCCTTACATTGTTATTGATATGTAGGCTCTTATTATATTGTGACCCTTTAGACTCATATATATACCAAGGAGTTATTATCATTTGTATTATCCCAGAATTTTTCATTATGTAATGTAAAAGAGGTTTACCCTTCGAATAGGATAATTTTTAAGTCATTGATCTATCTTTTCTTCTATTTTGTGAGTTGGTTGCATAACAATTTCTTCTATACTTCTGGTATAAAATAACTACTACCTAGTGTCTAGTTCTATTTATCATAGTTGAATTATCTGTAACTAGTAATAAAATATAATCAAAATTACCATTTCTCTATATATCCTATGTATAACCAATAAAGCATAAAAGTAATTATCCATACACAATTATCAACATGCATAAAAAATATATGACTCCTACAAAATTCATCTGAAACATACGTTTCTCTTCTATCTGCACCCATTCCAAAGTCAATTTGGATAAGAAAATCCCACTAATCATTTTTAAACATACATATGATACAATCAATCTTACTATTTGAACTAGTTTCGTGCAATCTTAGATACATTAAAAATATATTAGATCAGAATAGATTTTTTGGGAAATCTATGGGAGAGAGAAAATTCCACCCAACTAATGAGTTGCACACTAGACATTCCCTCCAATATCATACTCATTTCCTCCTCTCCTCAATGAGTACTCTGGAATAACAAGCCATTCATGTATTCCTTTAGTGGAATTTAATGTTTTCTTCCCAACATATTTCTTTAGCCACATCCTCCTTTTAATTTTTTCATCTTCTTCACTCTACCTTGAGTTTTTCTTTAAATTAGGGTAAAATATTTCATTTTTCCTCATAAACATGCCTTTCTCTCATATTTTTCTTTTCTTAATTTTTTACCCAACTTAGCATTTTTCTCTAGCTAAGCTTATTCCTCCACTTAGCACAATATCTTTCTCCAATTATGTTGTTTCTCTTAGTGGCAATATTCCTCTTGGGATCTTTGAGAGAAATATTTGGGAATGTCTACCCTGTGGACTAAACCACTTAACAATTTCTAGGATAATAATAAGTCCCTATTACTCATGTGCTTTTCCCACAAAATTTACAAAACAAAACATTTATTTATCATAAAATTTATTTACATATAAGTAACCTTAATTCATGGTCTCCACAACCATCACGTTCAAACAATATTTACAAATAATTATAAAATAATCATGTTTGTAAAAATCATTCCACTAGGAGCATCAAAACCATGATTAAGCATTATGTATTTGGTGGTAATTATTAGATTAAAACTAGGGTCATTGATTGTAAATGATTGTATTGACACGATGAAGTTAATAATATACAAGTCCTTACTATGTTGCATTACTTAATTTACTTGGGTTTATGTTTTAATTAGAATGTTGAGGAGGATAAATCTATTTCCTTACTCATATGTGGTTGCTCTAGAAACCTTGGTTTAATAATTGGAGGATTCCTCACATGAATATGTAGTTGGAAAATATATGTTAATAAGAACCAATGTACATAAACCCAAGTACAATTGAAAATAGATACCACCAAAAAACCCATCAAGGGTTTTGTTTTATCTATGATGAACATAAAGAAAGGTCTCATCCCATGTGCATTGATGCTTGGAGATGTGTATTATTAGGATATGAAAATTAATTCTATTGAACATTTTTCATCTTGGGTTCAATCATTAAACATAGGTTGAACCAGAAAGTACTTAGGAACCTATTATCCCTATTTGAAATAATATTCTATGGGAACCTAAAATGAACATATAAATGCTAAAATAAGAGTTTAATAGTCTTTTATATTGTGATACTATTTTTTCAAGGTCTCAATATGGTCATATTAGAGGACTAACCACTTATTAAAAATAGTTTCTTCATTGTGATGATTGGTTAATGTAGGTCAAAACTAGAGTTGATAGAGAAAATAACTTACGTATGTTTTGGGTAGGAAAAGTAGCATACAATCCCTAGAATATTAGTGGTATACTTGTTGATGGAAATCCATAATCTCATATTCTTGTTGCTATCCTATCAAAGCTTTGTCTAGTAGGGATAATTTTGTAGTACTAACCATGTCTTCTCCATGGTAAAGTACCGTTCTATCTGATGTATTATGTATACCAAAAAAGCCTCTCACGCTCACTTGAAATACTAAAAATATTGCCTATATAGCATACAATATCATACTAAATATGGAAGTACAAGGTTTGATAAGTAATAATTAATTTGGGGTAACTGTTATATAATTAAATTCCCCGAGGGGTCTTATATCTAGAATATTTAAGGACTATGGTTATCCTACAACCATAGGTTACCTAAGGTAATTTAAAATATTATTTTTTGTATCCTTCTTATACTTTTTGCTAATGAAGAACCATTATATGTACATGGACCATTTTTTATGGTGGTTATTCTATATTTTATTTAATAAAAATGAATAACATGAACTTGCAATCACTGTGGATGATTTCTCCTTCCCAAAAATGTAATGGTTCCATTGGTGACAAACTTACATTATGAAACACATCTTCTTGTAATAGGTGGGGTACCTATGAAACAAATTAGATAATTCCTCATTATCATAAGTAATTAGATGTCCATGTCAAGTGACGACTACACCAACAATATAATCTCAAGAATTTTTATCATTCTTGAAGGGATATTATAGGGATGGTCGAGAGGGTATTATTTTTAAACAAATATGGTGTTTAAGATCCTTGAAAGCTTTCTATTATGAATTATTTCAAATGAAGTTAGATTTAACCCCATCCTTCGTCACTTGTGTTAGGGACCAAGTGATATGAGGGAACCCTAACACAAAGTTGCAATAGAATTTAGTGAGGCCCAAGAGACTATGGATATTTATTAGACTCATCAAGGCTAGACAATCACGAATGACTTGGATCATAGATAGATCCATATGCACACCATGTTCATCCATTAATGATACCAAATATTGGAGTATATGCATGCATAATGAGGATTTCTATGAATTGGCATATAAATTGTGATTTTAAAAGGTTCTTAAGACCTATTGAATGCCATGTAAATGTTCTAATTATTTTTTTATTTTTTTGTAAGAGGAACATAACCGCCTTCCTGAAATATAGCTACTCGTAAACCTCTAGGGATCTATGACCAGTCCTCCTCTATGTAAATTAGGTCCCAACCGTGGGATTTAAACCTTGGATCTCTCAATTTTCTTAGGACTCACATTACTTCAACCACCAATTGAGTTTCCCCTGTGGGAATATGTTCTAACAAATCTTCATTGAAGAAAGGGATATAATTTAAATATATAACCATAAAATAAAAATTTCAACAAGAACGAATATCTTTTTTTTTTTTGAATTTCGTAGGACCTCGCTATTTTCTATTATATAAAGAGAAAGTTGCTATAAAAAAATAAACAGTTTTGGTAGCCTCAACCTACCCGAAGGAAACCAGGTCTGTTGGCCACCTCAAAAAATTATAACCTGACTAGTAGCAGTATTGTTTTTTCCTGCGATGGACAGCTAAAACACCCTGACTATGTCCATATAAACTACAGATAAAACAGAAGGTTAATGTAATATCAACAAAAATCATGCAAGGAAAAGCTAAGAAAGAAATTAACCATCTGAAGATTCAACAGGAGCAGGGTCTTTAGAAGTAGACCCTGGAAACTCAACTTGCTGCAAATTAAGTAATTGTTGTTCCATCCTTGTCATGCGTGCATTAACTTGAGCTTGTATCTTAGCCATTTCCCGCATTTCTTGTTTAATTTGATGAAGCTCAAACAATATGGAAGAGCTGATTTGGGTTTCCTGTTTAGTGAGCAATGATTTTGCCAAAACACACTTAATTTTCCAATATGTTTTGACAGATTGCTGAAATAATGAAACTCTGCCCCTGGTACTACCTGGGTCGGATAGAAAGTTCAGTTCTGCTTGCTGGCTCTGCATGTCATCCTCCTCATTAGTATTGTCCCTCTCCCATCCATGAATAACCTTCTGAATCTCCAATGGAGTACCAGTCTCAAAACATTTTGCTAATTTTTCAAGTGTCTTTTGATGAGTCTTCTGCCCTCTTTTACTTGTTTCAGCAGCCAGAGTGGAAGGAATTTTCCTACCCTTTCCCTTAGTCATTGCTAACTGAAGACACATGTTAGTTGCTTGCAGTGATAGAAACCTTGTGTAACGGATAGTAATGAAGAGGGAAATCTTAGAACAAATATGACAACCCAGATGGCTAACCAAGAATTGAGGAGCTCCCAGCCTGTTGTCGCAGAACCAAACCAGCATAAGATCAGAGAAATGATGTAGAATGAAAGTGGACCAGTTACAAAGGGAAGCCAAACATTGTTGAATGTGAGCTAAAAAAATAACATAGGGGGTGACCCAGTTACAAAGGGGAGCCAGGGCAACATAAGTGAAGACGAAGCCATTCAATCGCTAACGAGACAAAAAATAGAAGAGAAATTGGTAAACTAGTGAAATGCAGTAGTGATAGGGAAACTCAACCAGCTTTATAATAGACCGAATGTCCACCCAGGTCAGGACATGATTAACAAAGAAACTGCTAGCAAACAGAGGTGATGGGAAATGCAAAACCTGAGTAGCAGTGCAACTCAGAGAATGAAACACTATGCAAGTAATGAACCTTCAAATAACCTTATAAGGAACAAACCCGGTAATATCCATGGAAAAACATTGGTGATTATCACGAATTGGCAGCAGAGGATAATGGAGTAATTCAAACCCAACCAGAAAGTAACAGCGGGAAATAATATAATAAATATAGTTATTAGAGCCCATGAAAACATACGAAGACCCAGGACTTCAAAAACAGGGTTGAATATGAAAATGGATCCCTTTAACCATAACATGCAGAGAAAATAACCTGAGAAAGAAAGCTTGCAGCGAAGAAAATTTTGCAAAACAATTTTGAGCCCATGAAGACATAGGTAAATGACGTAGAGAACTGAGTAAAGAAACCATAACATACCCAGTCACCCAGCACTTCTTGGCCTACTACGGTCGCTTCCTCGACTCCACACAGAGTTGTTTGTTCGTATGCAGAATAATACCAACTCAAGACCAACAAAGACAACTAATACCCTCCTGATTCTGTTGCCATGGGACGAGTTGTCTGATCCACCAGCTAATGCAATTATGGAAAATCATAATTGTTAAGCATGCGAGGCGGTGCATTAAACTCACCATGAATGAAACATGATAAGTGGCTGACACAGCACCCATGTGATGACCTATGGTGTCATGCTGTCATGATCCCACCTCGATCGGGGATCATCACTTTCACTGAGATCATTGGAAGTAATTAGTTGAAGAGAGT